>JANRFK010000351.1:13935738-13954234 GCA_030068395.1 Apalone spinifera | reverse complement strand
GAGAGAGAGAGACGGAGCGAGAGACCAGAGGCTCAGGAGAGAAGACCGACGTGGCGGAGACCTGACAATCTCGTCTTATGACGGGCTAATTGGCTAGTATTCAAACAAATGCTGTACGTTCTGTAAATGTGTAATCCCCTGGCATCCCTGGCCAGCGTGTTAGTCAGCACTCTTCTCCCACCATTCAGCAAAACTGCCACTCACGTCAGTACTGTGAGCTTTCGTGGGCACAACACACTTCTTCAGAGGAGTGAACTCCATTCATCTGAAGAAGCGGGCGGTGCCCACGAACGCTCATGCTCCCATCGACATGTTTTGTTAGTCTCTAAGGTGCCGCAGGACTATTTTGTTATTTTTTAAGTTTTTTCAGTTACAGACTAACATGGCTCCCCTCTGAAACTCAAGTCAGTGGGATTTGGCCTGAGGAAGAGGAGAGTAAGAACAGGAGCATGTTAAGACCAACTTGGTAACGAGGCATGTTCTCCGCCGCTACAGATAACACTAATCTGCTTAGTCAGTTCTCTGTTGGCAAAAGGCAGGGGCATTATCTTCAAAGAAAGCTTGTCTAGGGAGTTGAAATCTGGCTTTTCTGATAAATGTCCCCATAGCTTATAGTTAGTCAGGAGGGCTCTGGGATTGTGTGAGAAAAAGCTCATCCATGTTTGTCAAAGACCAGCAACTCCACGAGAAAACAAAGCAGTGCCTTGGCGTTTCCATGTATTTCTTAACAGCCTGGGTGGGTCCAACTAGTTTAAACTGCTCTCTCCTGTGTAGGGACTTTGCTATTGTACACTTGTGTTATCAGAGTGACTCTGCCATAGGTGTGGGGGTGCCGGGGGATGTGCTAAAGGCACAAGGCCCAAATCTGATGCCTTTGCCATCTCCTTCAAGGTAACTTGTCTAGGTTTACCCTTCCATTCCTTCAAGAACCAGTGGTATCTGAATAAGCAACAAGATCAGGTGGCATCCAAGATGAGGTGGATAAATACCATAAAACACATGAGTAAACAAGCGAAAATCTGGAATTCGCTTTGCTATTATTTGCGAATTGCTGTATTCGCTTTCCATGGCTATTGGTGTGAGCAAATATTTATTTCCAGCAGTGTTCCCAGAAAGAAAGAGAGTCACACATTACTGTTCAAAATATGAACTGATGCAAGAATTCCCAGTGAGCTTTGGGGGCCATTTTGAAAGGTTTAAGTTTCATCTCATTAAGGAGAAGAAAATAATAGCACCTGACTTAGATAATGAATAGCACCGCACAAATAGGGAAGTAGGAGCAGAACATACCGTACTTTAAACAATAGTTATATGATTAATAGTTTGAGAGTAGCCCTTGATCTGTAATGTGTGCACACCAAACTATTCATCAATTCATTTTGTATAACAATCAAATTAAAAGAAATCAAGGTCTCTTGTGGATAATATGCAAACAGAAAGAGGAAGGACTGTTTCACACAGTTTTATACTGGAGGACCATTACAGCACATGAAAGAATGTACTGCTTTTGAATCTTTGTTTGAACATAGGCTCTTTGGAGGTAAAGGTTGTGATGTATGACAGTGGAAACAACATTTTCCCAGGATATCTAACAAAGTCTCGGACTTTATCTGTGAGTTTTATCACACCATACTTTGTGCTTTCTTAATATGCTCAGTCTTTGGACTGCCATGTATGTGTGTATATATAATGAGGCAAAGATTAGTTATTGCTATGCGTACTCCCTTTAAAAGAGGAAGAGGTGTTTTCCCACCTCCTTTGCTATCCTGCATAAAGAGAAAAGGATCAGAGGTAAGAGGAGAGAGAGCACTTTAAAGAACTCTCTTATTCTGCACCTGACTTAGTGTTCCCTTCTTATGCTTAGCCTAGCCAAGCATTTCAGACCGGGGAAAAAATTATCTGGGCTATTTGCTTAGCTCAGTGAGAGAGCACTCACCTGAGAAGTTACAAAGAGCAGAATTATAAATCTCATAATCCATTATTAAATCACACCTAATATATTGACCCATGACAGAAAGAACAATATGCCCTGCCAGCAAGTGGGTAAAGATTTCTATCAAAAGTGCATTGTAAAAACAGTAGGAACAAATCTTGATGTCCCCTGCCTAGAGGCTTCCATGAAGGCAGAGCTGTTACTGCTCAAGCCACATTGGCCTCCAGTGGCATCCCCCCCCCGCTGCAGTGCTAGGCCATTTGTTGGGATGCTGCCCGTGCCAGACAACGCAGCAGTATTTCTGACTGGGAAATAATGTTAAGTGCTTGTTATCTCGGTCAGCACATGCTCCTGTGCTGGAGAATCTGCCCTGTGACGAGCTGATGCATCTCTGCTCTAAGGAGGATGCAGTGCAATTTGAACCTCTCTAGTCCGGCACCCCTGGGACCAGACCGGTGCCAAACCAGAGAATTTGCCAGACCATGGGAGCTCAATATTGTCTAGCAACATCACCGACACTGCCGCTGCTTGCTGGGCTCTTAGAAGACATTGAGGGGTAAATTCGAGCTAAATAACAGCCCAGAGCACTGAGAGCCAGGCCTGGTGACTGTACACAAAGTGTGTGGGACCATGGGAAGCTTGGCCACATCCATGATAAGTGGACATCCAGGTAACTAAAATGATGCTGGACCATGGATGCTGCCGGATCAGAGAGTGCTGGACTAGAGAGTTTCACAGGCTCCGTACAATGCTACCGAAATCCTTCCAAGTCCCACGGGATGCCCCGTGTTCCAAGAAGCCACTTGGCACTGTGTATATTTTATCCTATGCCATCTCTGTTTTGTTTCTGTGTCACAGGTTTGGTCTTTGCAGGGATTGTGATTTCAGTGCCCGCTGTGCTGGAACATGCAATCCAACATGACATTCTCCTAGAAGAAGGATCTTGTACATAGAAAATGACTATACATTCTGTTGAAACTTTTCTGAGCTGGAAAGAAATGCCTATCAGAGTGTCTGCAGGCAGCTGGGAATGATTCAATTATTAAAATGCCACATCACTAGCTCGCAGTAATTGCTTTGATAGCTATGCCCTACTACTTACTAGATGTCCTATCTTGTGGAAAATACAGTAGTGAGTAAGTCACGTTTGTCTTTCTTCTACAAGTGTGTGGCCAGTAACCCTTGCACATGGTGACTGACCTACAGGGAAAGGCTTTGAAACAAGAAAGGAATAAAATCATTACTTGGCCTTAAGGGAAATACGAGGTTTCTGGTCTACTGCAATGCGGAGCATCTTGCACCCGGTGCTGTCTCTGAATACACTGTGTTTGGTGAAGTTTGGAGATGGGGCCGTGAAGACTTCTAGAGCTCACCTGAGGTCTATGGGGCTGTGCATTGGAGGTTGTGCCTCATGTGCGGCCATTTCAGGCCTTTCTGCCTTACACCTGATTTTAAAGGGCTCACATAGGGACATGCACACGAGAGATGAGAGACGGATTCTCTGGTCTTCAAACAGCTCAGATATGGTTTCCCCATTGACTTCAGGGTACCACATCCAACCCAATGCTGCTTCCTGTCTATTTCCATGAAAGGGATTTGAACAGGAGGAGGGCAGACCAGTGTCCTGCTCTTAGTGGAATGTAGAGTTTCCTTGGGGATGGGCTGGTTTAAATGACTCTCCCCTGGAAACTGCTTTATCAAATCACTCAAGACTGTGGATGAGTTGAAAGGACCCCCAGCTGTGATGCCCCGTGAACTGAGGTTAGAGCTACTCTGATAGAGAGACAAAGGGATGTTTCTCTGAGTAGTTCAGACAGTCAGCAGTCGAGTATAAACTTCTAAGAGAAGAGAGGCTGGCCCGTGTATCTGGGAGCCTTGTCTGTTTTAGTTGCCCCATGTGTGAACGGTCACTATTTTGGGGGATTGGCTTGGAGAATGGAATATTTGTGTGTCCATAATAGGTCAGACCCTTGGCTGGTGTAAATCAGTGTCACTCTATTGACTTTTAATAGCGGTACGACAGTCTGCTCCAGCTAAGCCACTGGCCCCCTTGGTCTCTTGTGTTCTTAAACTGATATTGTATGTTGTGTGCTAATGATTCCTATACCTGCGCACATACCACAACACATAGCAAGAGAGATGCTTATGCTTATAATTGTCTTGGAAAGTTGGTTCAATTGTGGATTTCTCCAGCTGAACTGTAGTGTGCTGTAGTCCAGTCACGAACCTCTAAACAGTCCAAGTTTGTCTGTGTATGAATTATAAGTGAGCTTCTGAGTTGTTCAGCTTACTCAGTTTGATAGTTCCACTTGATGACGACAGGTGTTCTGTGCTGAAAAACATGTGCCTGAAAGACAGTAAAATAATTCAGCTAGCAGAAATTTAAGTTTTTTTCCCAAAAGAATATTTCTGGCTAACTACAACATGCAAGTCATTCTTTTTAACTGAGCTGCAGATCACTCATTTCACATGGTGACTACTATCTGTGTTTATAACTTGTTTAGTAGATAGGAAAAACCCAAGGAATCTCTTTGGACTTAGCTTCAAATCAGTGTGTTTCCCCTTCTCCCCATAACTCATTAAACACATTTCCATGGAGATTGTGCCCTAATGAAAACACCCAATTTATAGAAAAGCATGTGCAAGATTTAGAGAATCTAAAAATAAAAACAGCATGTGTTTGGCAGCAGTTATATGTACAAGGTTAAAAGACAGGAAACAAAGGGTAGGAATAAATGGTCAGTTTTCACAAGGGAGCGAGAAATGAAAAGTGAGGTCCTCCAAAGATCAGTGCTGGGACCAGTGCAGTTCAATGTATTCATAAGTGATCTGGGAAAAGGGCTAAAGAGTGAGGTGGCAAAGTTTGCAGACAATACAAAATTACTCGAGTAATATCTCTTTTGAGATGGGGTGACCAAAACTTCAGGCAGTATTTAAAGTGTTGGTGTACCATATATATTGGCATTATGAATTTTATCATATGATATATATACATTTATTTCAGAGAACTTTCCACAAAGACTCCACAATCACTTTCTTGAATGATAACAGCCAATTTAGACCCCCTCATTTGTATGTACAGTTGGCATTATATTTGCCACTGTGCATTGCTTTGCATTTATCAACATTTAATTTGATTTGTCGTTTTGTTGCCACTCACCCAATTTTGTCAGATGCTTTTGTAACTCTTTGCAGTCAACAGCTAGATGGACTATTGGTCTGACTCGGTAGGGCTGTTCTTAATAGGAAAGTTGCCATTGACTTCAGTAAAGCCAGGATTTCACTCCGCTTTCTAGACTTGTCCAGTGAGGACTTTTGGAGTTGAAGGCCTACGTTGCCTCGACATGAACAACTTACTTTAAGGTGACTTTGCTGGTCATTGATTTCAGTGAATACTAGAGCTCTTTGAATGAGCATTTATAGTCTGGACCTGGGGATTGTAGGTTTATCCCTGAGGATTGCCACAGAATGATACCAATTCATTGGCAAGTTCTATATCGTAACTCTAGAGATGGGCTTAAACCAGCAAGGCCACATCAGGATTTCAATGTCACTCTGAGTTTCTTCAAAGTTGGGAAGACATGGTGGGTTCTGGTTCACAATTGGGCCCACTGAAAACTTGGGCTTCCTTCTGCAAAATGCAGTCAGAGATTTAAATCTGGCTTTAAAACTCCCAGCGAGGGGCAAGTGTTCCGTCTGGTGTCCCAGTTCAGGCATTTCGCTAATCTGCACAGATCTCTGACCCAACAAGCACATTCTCAGAAATGCTGCTTTTAATTACATGACATAGGACATAAAAAACCACAGCATTTATTAATTAATTGCAGGTGTCTCCTGCTTCCTTAACTCCACAGTATATGCAGCCCTAGAACATCAGAATTCCCTGAGCCTGGCAAGATTTTGTGTGTGTGTGTGTTTGTTTTTTGGTAGCACAGTAAGAATTGTTCATGGATTCTTGACTCTTTCCTGCTGCTTAAAACCTGTCGCTCTGTTTTCCAAATTTTGGCGGGAAAAGCAATGAAAATCAGTTTACCCTCATCATCACCAGCCTTCTTCCCTGCAGAAGTAAGATGATCCCAGTAAGCAGAAAGTATACACCGTCCTGCAGTATCTGAGAGCAACAATAGGGTTAGAACAGCAATGAACCAGGGAACCTAGAAAAGCAACATAATCCTGGCACTTAGCTGTCTCAGTGACCGGTTCCTTAACATGACATAGATTAGGTGGAGAGATAGATATAGAGCAAGATACGGCCCACCAACTCACTGGATCTGGCCCACTAAGCCACTGGATCCACGGGCCACCCCACTGTGACCCTCAGGCACAGAGGGGCCAGATGCTTTAGATCAGCCCCATGCTCTGTAAGCGGCTGGCTGCTCCCTGTGGCACTTTGCTCTGGACACTGGGAGCAGGGGGTGGCGTTGCAGAAAATAACCAATGAGAGCTGAGAGATTTTGCTGGGAGTGGGGGCAGCACGTGAAGCCTCCCCTACCCCCCGGCATCCAGACCAGAGAGCCACAGGGAGCAGCCAGCCATTGTGAGCATTTTGGGGCTGCAGTAGGCAGGGAGCCTGCCTGAGGGTCCTGCAGGGCTGCTGGCTGGCAGCCGCCTAGGTAGGAGCCTCCCAGCCAGAGCCTGCCTCTGGCACCCCAGTTCCTCCTTCCCCCAACTCCCTGCCCCAGGTCATCACTCTCTCCTGGCCAGGTCACAGTCCAAACCCTCTGCACCCTCCCTCCTGCCTCCCCTAGGTCACAACTCCCTCCCAGACCCTGCACTCCTCCCACAGGCCAGAGCCCTCTCCTGCACCCACCCCCTTCCCAGACTCTGCACCCTAATCCCCTGCCCCAGGTCACAACCCCCTCTTTGATCCAAACTCCCTCTCAGTTCCCACATCTTCTCCTGCACCCCAGTCGCCTACCTTGAATTCCCTTCTGCACCCAGTGTCCATCCCAGAGTCTGCACCCCCTGCATAGAAAAGTGCAGCCCTTGATCGCTTACCAAAATCTCGGGGTGCCTCCCCCCATCAAGAGTTCCCCACCCCTGGTATAGAAGGTAGCTGCTCACTCCCCAAGATGCAGAAAATGGTGTCACCTTTGAGCTAGTTGTGAACACAAGTGAGCAGATATGTTTGGCATAGATTAATTCCTGCATACGGTCCCTCAGGAGACGCTGCCCAGCTGGAATGCTGTTGGAGAGAGACCGCAACAAAAGAAAACCCTTGATTTTTTTTTTCCTTATTTGATCCAGATTGGGTGGGATGCTGCAGATTCTGAAAGAAAGATTATTCATGGCTCAGATTTAGACAGACTGACCTTTCAGCTGCACCAACCATCATTCATATTCTCCCCAGGACCGAAGGGGACCAGTTCAAGAAGTTGAACTCCTTTCCCATTTGCATACACTTTTTTACTACCAGAGGGGAGTGTGCTCCCTAGGAAAGGGGGAGCTGATGAAGAAGGCCCTTGAGACCTGGAGAAGGACTCTGGGACAGCAATAGGACACAAGCCTGAGATGGACTAGAACGTGTTCTGCTTTCAGTGGGTGGAGGGCAGGAAGCAAGTAGATCTTAGCAATGTAAGCACAGTTGTTTGTCGTGTAAACAGCACTAAGGAAGAGATCGGCATCAAGAAGCATGACCCCTGAGGCTGTGTTACATTGTTTCCATGATGATTAGAGATAGACGAGCTGGTCAGACTTATGACTCACTTGAACTGCACCCACTCAGGGTTCCAGATCCATATTTGGACATTCGGCGTCCTTTCCGTTCGTTCTAAAGAGTAAGCAGGGCTTTGTGTTTCTGAATTACGTGGCTGGGAGGTTCAGAGTCCACATCATTGCTTGCTTACTTGAGTCTTGACTTACCATTGGTGTAAGCAGTAAATGTGTGACAGCTTACCCTGGTGAATCAGGGTACCTTGCTCCTGATGAAACTCAGAGCACTTCTTCCTGTGCACTGAATGGGTAGGAGGCCAGTGGGAAAATGGACATATGATCATATAAGTAAAGCCAACATCATTCATAATGCACATGCGCAGTGGGGTCAAATTAGGGTTTCTCGGACCCCCTTAATTCTGGCATTTCCTAAATTTGAATGTTTCACTTTACAGCCTGACTATTTTTAACATAGTTTTTTGTGTGTAGTAGCCTTTACATTCTGTAGATGGTGGCATTAGTAATTTTGAACTTTTCTTGTCGTATTTGCTAAATACTCCATTATTTGTAAGTGCATTGTTCACTGGGATGTTTTGAAAATATCCCATGACCCCAAGGTTTGCTGTATGAATGGCAATTTTAAGCTGCTTTCTGTTAGACAGAGTGACTTCATGTTGGCCACTAAAGCAAAGGCAGAAAGTGAGTTAGCACAGATATCCCCAACAGTTCTTCCCCACAAGATGTAGTGACATGCACATATGTACTGAACACCAGCATTGTGCAGGAACACCCAGGGGATGCAGGGGCCGGGAGGGAGGGAGGTTGCAGGAATGCACTCAAGGTGGGGATGTCTGGGAGGGCCATGCGGGGGTCCGAACCATGGGTGTTCCGGGTATTCTGGATTACAGACACCCAGATTTAAGGAGGCTCAAGTGTACCCTACATTTTTCATTTTGCTTCTGTGAGCCTCCAAACCCTCTCTCCTGGCTGTGGTAATATTACTTGTTGAGACAGATAGAATATATGGTCAAAGTCATTTGGTGATAGTCTTTACCCCGTCACTTGTGGACCAGTTTAAAATTAGCTGGTGAGACGCATGTTCCTGCGGACCCTAGGACACGAAGCTACCTAGTGTAGCCAGTCTGACTCAACAAAAAGAATTAATGGAAATACAGGGCTCCTGGAGGCAGGAAATACCTTGAACAGGCCTTTTCCTCTTTTTGTTGCAAGGGGAGCCCTGACAATAGAGTCTGTATCTTGCAGCTGCGTTTCTGCGCTGTCTGATGGCTGCAGCATGTCGACTCCGACAGACACAGCGTCTGCACCAAAAAGTGCTCAGGAAGGGCCTGGCACAATGCGGATGACCTGCCCTGACACACCTCTTCTGTGTGAATTGTGTCAGTAGCGTAGTGCAGACGTCAGCAAGCCATCGGCTCCCGCCAGCAGGGCCTGTCTATGGAGATGGGCCGTCAAGGGTTCTGAATTTCATAGGTTCGGGTTAGCGGGTCCTGGGTGGTGTTTCCAACGGCAGCAAGGAAAGCAAGCGAGATCCTCAACCGGACACAGAGAGACCATCGTCGGGAGCTTGATGAAACTTGTGTTGCCAATGGTGCGACCTGTAGACACTTCCCCTGCAATTCTCTCCTGAGCGCTAGCCTAACACGCTGGAGGGAAGAGTAGGCAGGGTAGGAACACGAGCTGCTTCGCCAGGCATCCAACAGACGGAGGGGAGGAGGGTCAAGGCAGCAGGCAAAGCGATGCACAAAGGCCGATGATAGCCATGGAAAATGAATAAGCAAGTGACTTTTTTTTGGAAGACGGGCCAATGATTTCAAGGGAATTCGGGAAGGACGATTATACATGGCTAGAGCCCAAGATGTTATCAGGCGTGCTGTGCAAATCACCTGGCCATCTTAGCTGGGTTAGGAAGCAGCAGCAGTAAATGCTGGAAAGGTTGCTGCTGCCAGTCTGCCACTGATATGGCTTCCTAGCAGGGAAGGAATTGGCACCACCCGCTCTAGCGTCTCCTGCGTACTGGTTAGCGTTGGGTGGGGAACGGTCACAGGTTGTGTCGCTAGCCACCTGGTGCCCATTGCCACGGCCAATACTCTGCACAGGGGATGGTAAATACTGTCCCCCAGAGTTCCCAGCAGGCACTGAGCCAGAGGGAGCTCTGCGATAGGCTGGGAATTATTGTTACAGATGCAATGGAGGTGCCTTAGCAGTAGTCCACAGTCTTGTTTCTAAATAAGTCTGGCATGTACAGTTAAGGGGCTATAAACCATGTTTCTGCCCCCCTGATTCCCCACACTCGCCAGGGCAGTACTGCCGCTGGCTCTGCTTCCAAAGCACAAGCCGTGCCCTTCATCACTGACCCTGCACTAGACCCACACACAGAGCTCGTGGGTCTAGTGCCCTGCACCTGGGACTTGCCCTGCATCCTCCTCTGCTCAGTCAGAATAACAAGTTTGCTCTGCAGCCTTAGCTGAGAGCAAGCTGGCGTTTAGCACGCGCTGTAGCAGCTCAAGCACTAAGGTTCAGAGGCTCCAGGCTGGGTTCCGCCTGTCGTCGTTACAGCAACTTCTGACTGAGGCCAGGGACACCATCCCTGCCCATCCTGGCTAATCGCTATTGATGGACCTAACCTCCATGAATCATCTAGATCTTTTTTTGAACCCTGTTAAAGTCCTTGTCTTCACAACATCCTCTGGCAAGGAGTTCCACCGGTTGGCTGCGCACTGTGTGAAGAAAAACTTCCTTTTGTTTGTTTAAATCTGCTACCTATTCATTTTATTTGGTGCCACCTAGTTCTTGTATTATGGGAATAAGTAAATAAATAAGTTCACTTTCACCACACTGGTCAGATTGCCAGCTGTGCAGAGCTGTCTGATGGCTTGGGGATATGGGAATGTGTGACGGGATTGACAGTAACACGATTATTTCACATGCAAACTGTGTATAAAGCCTGATCACCAGTCACACGGGGAAGGGGTGTGGACTGCGGGAGGCTTAGGGGAAGTGACAGTCATTGATTTCAGATGCGGAAAGAGGGAGAGCACGTAGAGTAATTGGTGCCGGCAGTTTCTGTATTTTAAAGTATCTTCCTGCAGTATGATTTCCGAGCAAGGCTCTCCATTCCCAATATACGATACTGGCCAAAGGAGTGCAGCCTTCCAAGGGAATATCTCTCTTTGGGATTCTATTCTTGGAGCTCTTCTGCCTCCCACGCAAGTCCAGTTCTGGTGTAAATCGCATGGAAAATACATGGAATTGCAGCACAGATCCCCTGTGTGACTTGCCTGAAGTTAACCCCGGGGATCTGCACACACAGTGTGTTGTCACACCACGGATGGCTGTGCACGTTTACATGCGGGATTCAAAGGGACTGTAGAGACTGATATGAGGCCTTGCCCAAAGCCCACCAAAGCCAGCAAGAGCCTTTTCATAACTGTCAGTGGGCTTTGGATCTGGCCCGGCATTCGGAAAGTTCTTGGAGCTGACTTGGACACAGGCATCACAGGAACTCTTTATCATGGCCCCAACTGCGCTAAATGCCTGTGACAGTGCCGAGTCCCTTCAACAAGCTCTGGACAGGCACAAGGGTCTGCCTGCATGGATCTGAATGCGGGATCAGGGTCTATATTGATATCTTATATTGTTGTCTCATTTTAGCCAGGAGCTATAGCGTGGCCTCATGCCACAGGTATTTCCAGTTTAAAAGTGAGTTCAGATGGGTCGGGGGCAGTGTTCCCTGTAAGCGGAGCACTTGTGTGCCCCTACCCTGGAGAGATTCAGACACAACCCAGCTGATTAGCAGAGCGCCCACAGCTGGTAGCATGTGTTTCTACGGCGGATTCACATCCACACCTGCCTCAGTGCACAGAACAAAATGTATTCCACACATGGATGGGAAAAATGTGAAGGAACATTTGGTCAGGGGAGCCATTACCAGTTTTTGCAGGTCATTACAGTTGATAGCAAGGGCAGGCACCTACACCAGAGCCCAAGGGCTACCGCCCTGAGGGCTGCAGCTAATTTGCACAAAACAGCAGATTGCAAAGCTGTCTCTTGAGTGCAGAGGGGCAACCAACCCTTGGTGTCTCAGTAGAGGGCAAACAATGACATTTCCCTCCTGTAGAGAACTCAGATATTTCCACATTTGTCTTTGTCCTGAATTTGGACAAAGTATCAAAATGTTGAAATATTTTGTGAGATTGAAATGCTGAAACGTTTTGATTCAGAAACATCACAATGACCTTTTCAAATGCAGATTATGTTCAAACAGTGAAATATTGTCAATATTATAAAATTAGCAGATTTACCTAAAGCTCAGGTCAGCATTGTCCCCATATGAACTGGAGGGGGGCGTCAGCCCCCCACCCTCTCTAAAGGGCACTTTGGGGGTCGAAGGCTCAGGTGGGGCTGAGGAGGAGGGGTCAGGATGCAGGCTGTCCTGGGGGGAGAGAACTACCCCAGCTCTCTCTCATTGCAGCACCTTGGGGCCAGGTGAGAAGCGCCTCTCCATGGCAGCTGCAGCTCCTTACAGATTCCTGGAGGTTAGGTCCATCAGTGGCTATTAGCCAGGCTGGGTAGAAATGGTGTCCCTGGCCTCTGTTTGTCTGGAAATGGGTAACAGGGGAGGGATCACGTGAGGATTCCCTGTTGTGTTCCCTCCCTCTGGGGCCCCTGCCATTGGCCACTGTCGGCAGACAGGACACGGGGCTAGTCTGACCCAGTCTGGCCATTCTTATGTCAACGCCCGTACAACATTCCCATATGAAGTGGGGAGGGCTTCAGCCCCCCCACCTTCTCTAAAGGGCACCTGGGGGCTGGGAGGCTTGGGCATTCCCAGATGGAGGGCGTGCCCCCAGCCAGCCTCTTTCACCTGCCTGGTCATTCGGTTTGGTTTTATCAGACGCAATCCCATTCTGGGCGCATCCTGTTTTCCTGGCGCAACCCAACCCTGACACAAAACCAAGTCTTTTGATCTTCAAATGATGGTCTGTGTCTCAAAATATCTTCACAGGCATTGGCCTGTGGGATTTTGGGACTGGGCCTGCCTTATCCTGGAGGGAATTCACTTAGAACTGTTATTGATCAGTGTGCTTTGGCATCTTGTTTTTAAACTTCTTGCTGCTCCTGGAGAAGTCTGGTGTGCAGGTACAATTACCGGCTCTGTTAAGTCATTTCAAGGGAGTATTTCTAACCTATCGGATTTATAGCCATTTTGTATTTTTCACTGTAAGAAAGCAAGCAGCTGGCCTATTACTCCTCTGAATCATTTAACTTTCTGTGGAATAGGCAGGGTCATGGGAACTTTTTTTTTTCCATCTGGCATGTTATTAGAGGACATCTTTATAAATAGCTATTCTCTAGCTGTGCTTAATGACTTTGTGCATAAGTGCCATGGTGCAATATAAACAGCTAGAGAAATTGTAAGTGTCTGATTCTGCTCCAACTGAAGTCTGTTATCAAAGTTCCATTGATTTCAGTGGCGTATCCCTAAATCGCCTCTCCTTTGCCGGAGAGACAGGAGCCTAGAGGAACCAAATTGTTTATTTTTGATTACAACTTTTTGTTTTCTAAATCATGTATATTGGAGGCTTAAGGGAGAAAATGCACAATATACCCACTGATTTAATATCAACCATTAGCAATTCAGCCTAAGAGAATCAGCAGTTAAGGGTCTGATAATTTCCATTTAAGCTCTATCAGAGCACTTCCTGGATGTACCAAAATCATCTTAGTAACAAGGAGTGAAATCCCATCTCCAGTTAATTCAATAGCAAAACTCTCATTGAATTCAGTGGGGTCAGGATTTTACCCCAAGTAGTTTAAGAATATGCTTCCAAGTGGATTTACTGGCAGTTAAGGAAAGAGATCTCACATTCTCCCCTCCCTCCGGATACAATAAAAAGGTAAAAAGCTAAGAATATAGAAACCCACCCCTTTTTAAAATCAAACATTGCAGACAAAAAAGGTTATAGTATCATTATAATTTATTAGGTTTGTAGCTCACCATATGGAATAAATTATAGTCAATATAACTATGCATTGTCATAAAATACTACCATGGAATATTTCTAACTTGAATATCTACAAGTAAGATCCTGAATTATTACATATTAGTATCAATGAGAAGTGAACAAAATATTTTAAAAGAGACTTTCACAGTAAATTCAGTTCAGGAAAGGAACTTCATTATTTTTGCTTCTGTGCAAATAATTCATGATATGAGCATACCAGATAACGAAGAGAAAAGAGATACAATTGCATAGTGTTTCTAAAGAAAATGCACTCCCTGAATGAAGGTTGAACTTGTTACACCCACATGGTGCATTTGTGATGCATTTTAACAAATGCAAAATAAATGATCAATAGCTGATCAATCATTACAACCCTCCATCCCAGTAGACAACAGTGAGGCTTAGAAATCTTTTAAACAGTCAGTAAAAATGAGTTTAAAAGGCTGAAATCAGTAAAGAAGTAGAAGAAAAATTCTGTTCTGCTTTCGCCTCAGGTTTACTGAGAAAATTGAGTCTGATTGTGTTCTTGTGTCATTATCCCCTAGTTCTGTGTCTGGGGCATGCTGGGTTTGTTTCTTGCCAAACACACTGGTTTCTTTCACTCACACATTGGCTTTTCTCATTCCCTTGTTGCTGAAATGAGTTCTTTTGCATCCGGAGAATTTTCGATCACTCCTGGAAGCTTTTAGCTGTGAGTAAAATTGTATTGAATGCTTATGACCAGTTTTTCAGGTTCACTTGTCCTGCTAGAAGCTTATCCGGTTGTGGAGAACATCACATTTGTTAAGATTTCATAAGCTCAGTCTTGTTCTTTAAACATAGCTTTTCTTCCACCTGCTTTTCCTCAGATAGTTCAAAGAACTTTAATGGAATATTTACGAAGTTTCAGAAACTGGAAGAGTTTGTCTTTTGTTCTCTGCTTTAGTGCCATTAACGCTCTCGTTCGCTCCTCCAGATCCTGATCAGTGTCAAGGATGATCCTGGCTCTTTCCTCTGCTTTCTTGTCTCCAGAGTTTTTGAAGAGCTTTTGAAGAGATTCTTGATTTGTGCTTTCAAAGATATTGGCTACGGCTTTCTTTCGCAGGGCTGTGTCAAACCGATAGCCGTGGATGGAGGGGCTCACTCTTAAGGATGTAGACATGGCTGGAATTTGATTGCTTCTCTTTGCTTTCATCTATATCCGATGCCCTGGTATTTGCCTTCTAAAACTCATCAAAGAGATCAGTACAAAACATATTCTCAGGACTGCTATTTAAAGGCATCCAGAGCAAAAAGCTGGAAGAATCAAGTTACAGAAATGACATCAGCAGGAAGTCAACCCAGAATTATGATTTAACAGTTAAGCTGCCAAATTTCCTTGTTCATAAAATGAGAGCAAAAGTTTCCTTTTACTCGTGTGAGCGGCAGACTTGGTATGCACAGCCTCTGGCCAGTATGCTCAGAGAAGGAGAACACATTCGCAAGTTATTGCCAAGCAAAACAGACTCGTGCAAGAGAGGGGTGGTTAATCCAGTTGAGGAATAAATCTCTGTCTTAGCTTATTACTGCACGACTAAGGAGTGTTGCTCAGAGCAGGTTTGAGCAGCTCTGCCTTTTGGATAGTTCTCCGTCCAGGCATCATTTCTAGCTCAGCCAAAGGCAAGTGTCCAAAAGCAGCAATACCCACTCTGGTCTGGTTACGGAACCTTAGGGCTCTTTACTCTGGATGAGACTTATATATTTACTAGGTGACTGGAAAAATGTTACATACTCCTCACAGGGAAGTAGCACTTCAGATTTCATTACACGCTACGTTGCTATCCCCCACCAAAGGCAGACGTCTCACGCCTGCCAGTATATCCAGCCCTGGGCGCACGTAGAGGCAGGTAAAACCACCCCCTCTCTGAAAAGCCCCTTAGCAGTGAGCCGGAACAAAGGCAGCCCAGGGCACAGCTGGATCGTCCTGCTTGGGTGGCCTTAAAATGGGCTCATTGTGTTACTTCCTGCACTTTGAGAGAACTCCAATTCCCCCCCCACACACACACATACACCCTCCCTGCCACAAAGACCCCACACTCCAAGAACTGTCACTCCAGGAGGTGAGGGCTAGAGATAGCTACTTACGGAAGGCCAGTATTTATTGTGTGGGCTTACAGGGGCCACTTCCCTTGCCCCCCACTCCCTCCGGGACAGAGCAGAGCCTGGGGGCACTGCCATTATAAAGATCCCACCATTTGTGGCCTTATTCCTGTGACATTTCAGCCAGCACTCACAAGAGGTCAGCATATTGCTCCATGTTATTCCCCCTCACCCATGGGCACAGCCTCCGATTAATTATGGCAGCTTGGGCTAATTAAAGATGCTTAGCTACCGCAGCGGTGGGGTGCTTCGTGAGTCGATAGGGAGACCGAGAATGCCGGCTGACTGAGAGAGAGAACTGACTGCAGCTTCCTGCTTTTCACTCTGTGAGCGCAGAGAGAGCTGTGACGGGGTGGCTGGAACACTGGCCTAGCCCCCGTGGTTAGCTCACTCCCCTTGTCATTTTCAGCTGTCATAGAAAAGAGAGAAAAAAGAAAGAAGCAGCTTTCGCGGCAGGTTGAAGAGCCGCCGGGAACGACAGCACGTGGCTGGTACAGCCAAAGTCACATCAAAGCTATAAACGTTTACTTGACTCCAACAATGTTTTAATTAATTTCAGAAATCCAGAGATGCTATAGCCGGGAGGGGCCCTTAGATCATTCGAGAGGATGATCTGTCTGACTCGGAGCACAGAACTTCACCCAGGGTCCCCGGAGGGAGCCGTGGCTCAGTGTTCATGGTCTTCACATCTTGGCTGTTAATGCTTTAGAAAAGGTCCTTCTCCCCCGCCCTTTTGTTTTGCTTGATGGTCTGATCTAGAACTGGTGTAACTCTGCAGAGACTCTGGTCAGTGTTCGTGAACATCAGTTCGAACCTCCCACATTGGTTTGTTTGGGATGGTTAGTCAGGCTTTCTGACCACTCACACAAACGCAGTTTGGTTTGCTCGGGTGTTTGGGGAATGGCTCCTCGGTGGGAACGCCCTGAGCCACCGGCGAACAAGGCTGCTTGGGTGTGAGAGTCAGAGAATCAGAGAGCACTACGACTGGAAGGGACCTCGAGAAGTCATCGAGTCCAGTCCCCTGCCCTCATGGCAGGACCCAGCATCATCTGTCATCCCTGATAGATGCCCATCTAACCTGCTCTTAAATCTCTCCAGAAATGGAGATTCCACAACCTCCCCAGGCAATTTATTCCAGTGTTTCACCACCTTGGCAGGCAGGAAGTTTTTCCTAATGTCCAACCTAAACCTCCCTTGCTGCAGTTTAAGCCCGTTGCTTCTTGTCCTATCATAAGAGGTTAAGGAGAACAATTTTTCTCCCTCTTCCTTATAATACCCTTTTAGATACTTGAAAACCACTATCATGTCCCCTCTCAGTCTTCTCCTTTTCAAACTAAACAAACTCAATTCTTTCAGTCTTCCCTCCTAGGTCATGTTTTCTAGGTCTTTAATCATTTTTGTTGCTCTTCTCTGGACCTTCTCCAATTTCTCCACATCTTTCTTGAAATGCTGTGCCTGGAGCTGAACACAATACTCCAATCAGCGCAGAGTAGAACGGAAGAATGACTCCTCGTGTCTTGCTCACACACTCCTGTCAATGCCTCCCAGAATCATGTTTGCTTTTTTTGCAACAGCATCACATTGTTGACTCATATTTAGCTTGTGGTCCACTATGACCCTTAAATCCCTTTCTGCAGAGCTCCTTCCTAGACAGTCACTTCCCATTCTGTACATGTGAAACAGGTTGTTCCTTCGTAAGTGGAGTACTTTGCATCAGTCCTTATTAAACTTCATCCTGCATGATATTTATATATTATTTCTTTAGCGTCCTTGGCTAATTGTCAATCCATAGGCTTTATCCTCTTTTTAAAATGTTTATCTGTCCAGTAAGAGAGCACAAGCCCCACCAGTAATGGATAGAGACTATCTGAAGTGAAAGGTTTGTGAATAACAAATAATCTTCATTTATTCCAACATTTTATTGTTATTTGTATTGTGACAGCTCCTAGGAGCCCCCTCCCCTTCCCCGGCATGGGTGGTGGGTGAAGGCCCAGCTGGGGAAGGCAAGCCCTAGCCCCGCCCCTTCTACCTGAGGCTCCGCCCCTTCTGCAACCCCTACCCATGGGGAAAAGCCCAGCCCCCACCCCAGGTTACTGCCCCCAGATCCTGAACATCCCCAGGCTCCTTAGTCCCCCCCTGTTCCAGTGGGTGCAGCGGCTGCACCCTTCCTGGCAGCCAGAGAGCCAGGCAGCTGTACTGCAGCCCTGCCAGCCCAGCCTGCTGCAGAGCTGGGCAGAGTAAAGGCCGTTTGGGGAAGGCAAGGCCTTCCTTTGCCCATGTTACCTGCCACCCATGTCCCCAGGGGTGGGAGGGGGGGGAACCAGGACTCCTTTGTACTAGCACAAAAAGATGGTTCCTGCCCCAAATAAGCTTCCATATTAATAATGTATCTTGGTATTAAATTGCTTGTAAAAATGCAGTGCAGAGCAAGTGAGAGTGTTTGGTGAATGATTCATGAACAGAACAGAGACAGGTGGGCACCAGGTGTTTGGACAGCACTCCCGCCTGTGTGCTTTGTGCTGGTTCTCACTTGCCAAGGCTCCTATCTCGGGAGGAGGGCGGGATGCCATTCAGCCCTATGAACATTTCCCTCCCTGTCTATGATTAACAGGTTCTGCTAAACGTGTGGGCAGGCCCTGGTCCAGGGTCACAGCTCTGACTCAGCCAACATGCTGCTGAGGTAGAGGGGGAGAGGTAGATATGCTTAAGTAGTAGTTCTTCAGAAAAGGCCCTGGGGGTTACAGTGGATGAGAAGCTGGATATGAGT
>JANRFK010000351.1:13905797-13927917 GCA_030068395.1 Apalone spinifera | reverse complement strand
GGCGCGCGCCCCAGCCCGCTGGCTCGTTCTTGCTGGAGAGTGCACCAGGCTCTCCAGCAATCGCCTATGATTGCCTCTGGTTCCCTCGCTAGCAAAAGCTTTTCCCTCGCGTAACATCTCTGCCTCCCTCTCCCTAGGAAACCACAACGCGCATTAAAAGCCCCAATCCCAGGCCCATGTGCCCTAGGTAATGTGCTGGTAACCCGCCGAGAGCCGGCTGCTAACGCCACGCTGGCTCAGCTGTTACCCCATGGTGGAGACATTCACTAAACACTCCCCACCCTCACCCTTCATTGGCTGTCCTTGCCCCAGGGAAACCTTGTGAGCATCCATGGGAAGGGAGCAAATCTCTACAGTGCCACTGGCCACAAGACCATCTGGGAAGAGATGAGTTGGAGATGTTCGTTAACGGCTGATCCAGAGTTTGCTCAATCAATAAAATCTTCCCAATGTACGTGTTAGAAATGGTCTACCTCAGTGCCCTGGGGTGTCAGTGTAAATCCAGCTGGTACACGGGGGTCTCCTGGGTTCCTGAGATAAGGGGAAAGTTTACAGTGGACAAATGAGATCTCTTTATGGGAAGCTGAGAGGAAGAACCCTGCACCGGTGAGTAAACAAGACAATCAGGGTGAACAGTGAGGGTATTCAAAAGGCAGCCGGGCCCGGGAGTAAAGCACTGGGCGAGGAGTCAGGCATGCTGGTTCAATTCCTACCAGACTTGGCTAAGTCACTTTTTTGATCTGAGCCTCTGTTTCTCCTCCCACCCGGTCAGTTATATTGCAAGTTCATGAGAACAGGGAATCTCTCACTCTGTGTTTGTACAACAAGGCCCTGCTCACGACTGGAGCCCCGTAGCATCAGCATAACATGAAAGCTTGGAACAATCTTCCAGTTTGTTTAGCCCTAAATCTAACGTTCAGTAACATCCTCCTTTCATGCCAGACAGATGTAAGTGTCTGAACAATTCTATCAGTGGAAGCAGTGACAGCAATCCGCACCAGCGCTGCCTCTCTCTTGTTTCCTAAAGGAATAGAAATCAGCCAGCTGACGCCACAAAGCTTTCGTTTCACGGCATTCCCGCTGGAGCCACCGGCCCTCACCGGGAATGGGATCGCTCTTCCCTGGCTGGCCAGCCCACTGCTACCTTGCCTTGCTCATTTTGCTGATTTCACTGTGGCAAGATGTGTGCTCTTTTCCAGGTTCAGAGGAGGGGGTGGGGGATTGAATCTCATTTGTCCTTTGAAAAGCGTCTCTCTTCACTGTAACTGTGATTTCTGTTAATGAGGTGTTGCTAGGGCCCACGCTCGGATCTCCACTTTCTCTGCCCAAGATACATAAACAATTTGCAGGCATTTTAATTGCCTTTTGCTTGGTTTGCTCCAGTTCCTTGTATGAGGTTCAATATGTCATATTCCTCCTCTCTTTACAGATTAGAAACTAGGATCTTTGCTAGCCCTGCTAAATTGAACCCTGGAAGATCAATCACTGGGGCATTGTTCCTCTGCCAAGTGGAGCTGTGGCCTAACATGGACCGTGAGCCTTTAAGTGTAAGTGCTCGCACGTATTTTGTGCATTTACATCCTTTTCTGTGATGTCTGCAGTTAACCTCCCTTGAGTGTGAGCAATGGGGATTAAAGTTGCCCAAACTCACTTGCAGACGGGGGTGACTGGCACATTGAGATCTGGGAATGGCATTCATACATTCTCTTGCTGCTGATAAGCATAGAATCATAGAACGCTAGGACTGGAAGGGACCTCGAGAGTCATCGAGTCCAGTCCCCTGTCCTCACGGCAGAACCCAGCACCGTCTAGACCATCCTTGATAGATGCCCATCTAACCTGCTTTTAAATATCTCCAATGATGGGGATTCCACAACCTCCCCAGGCAATTTATTCCAGTGTTTCACCACCCTGACAGGCAGGAAGTTTTTCCTAATGTCCAACCTAACCCTCCCTTGCTGCAGTTTAAGCCCATTGCTGCTTGTCCTGTCCTCAGAGGCCAAGGAGAACAATTTTTCTCCCTCCTTCTTATAAATGCCCTTTTACATACTTGAAAACCACATCACGTCCCCTCTCAGTCTTCTCTTTTCTAAACTAAACAAGCCCAATTCTTTCAGTCTTCCCTCCTAGCTCATGTTCTCCAGACCTTTCATCATTCGTGTTGCTCTTCTTTGGACCCTCTCCAATTTCTCCACATCTTTCCTGAGATGTGGAGCCCAGAATTGGACACACTCCTCCACCTGAAGCCTAATCAGCGCAGCGCAGAGCAGAGCGGAAGAACGACTTCTTGTGTCTTGCTCACCACACTCCTTGCACCACAGAAGCCAGTCCGGCCACTCACTCTTCATTGACTCTCTTGGAAGCAGAGTAGGCAGCAGACTGCAGGGTCCGTTTGGTGTCAGTGCTGGGCAGCCTGGACTGGGGAGAGAACCACCGGGGTCCTGCGTGGAAGGAGAAATCTCACCCTGAAAATGACACCGAGGTGTCTGACTCCTCCCCTGTCCAGCACTGTTCTGCTTGTTTCCTTCCCTCGCTCCCGGCCTGCCCATACAACCCTGTAGAACAGGGATCTGGCTGAGGCTTTTGACAGACCCACACTCGTGGAGGGGCCAGAGAGGGAGCCTGAATCCTTGTAAGTTGGAGCTCTGCCCAGTGAATTGGAATCTTGCATTTGTATCCGCCTCTGTGCCAGGAGCCAGGCCTGTTTTAAAGAGGGGTGACATCACTGTATGCCCCTAGAAGAGGGGGGAAGCAGACGGTTAAGCATTCCAGGTCCCTGCCGATGAACACTGAACCCCTGAGTGCTGAAGAGCCCAGTGGTGTACGACCTTGCTCCAGCCTAGAGGGCCGGCCCATTTGAAGCGTGGCTTAAAAACAATAACCTTAATGTGATTTAGAAAAAAAAAAGACACTTTCAAAATGGCAGCGAGTGCCTGTACCAACCCTCCTCAGCACCGGGTGCTTTCCAGACATTTCCAGCACTTTGTACTTTTATTTAATCATTATATATTCTGACTGAGGCGTTGTTCATGACTTCACTCGAAAGCTCTGTTCTGCATTCATAATTCAGGGCTGGCTCTAATTTATGGGTATTTTTGTCTCCTGCTAGGTCAGTTTGCTTATACCGTCACAGTTCAAACATAAAACAAACTATGGAGGAGTTGAAAGAACAAGCCTGTAATTCTGGTTAAGAAAACAAACAAACAAAAAGAGTTGCTGATACTGAACGATTTTCAGAGATCCCTGCACACTGACTAGTAGACCATGTCACCATTGGAAGAGCAAACTGCTAAGGAGCTGTATGAAGTTTTCCTTCTAGTTCTTTGGTTCTGATTTGTGACTGCTTCAGAAACAAAGTAGAAATGCAACCTGCTTTCTGTTGGTGCTCTGAAGTTAGCGGCCTTAACAGCTGATCAGACTAGAATTTACTTTTACGCCTGATGATTAAATAGAAATTCGCCCAGTGCAAAGAAAAAGAAACTCTACTTTAGATAAACAAAACATGTAGATGGTATCACGAGCTTTTGGGGGTACAACCCACTTCTTCAGATGATACCATCTACATGTTGTGTTAGTCTGTAAGGTGCTGCTAGACTATTTGTTGTTTTTTAAGTTTTTCCAGTTACAGACTAATTTGGCTCCCCCTTTGAAGCTTCTATGTAAGATAGCCATTGAGCAAAGGCAGAGAGACAGGAACTGTACAAACTCCCTCTACAACTACAAACATGCTGGGTGGAATCCTAAATACGCCTTGGGTTGCGTATTTTCTATTACTTTGATTTTTCAAGCCAACCACCATAGATAAAACAAGCTTACGGGGAGTGTATCACCTCACTGCTTATCTAACCTGCCCTCCTTCAGCCATCTTAACATGTTGTCCTTTTAGCTCCTTTGGTGCTCTCCTCTCCATTGCCTGCCATTTGTTGACTTCTTTCTGGCATTGAGTTAGCCTGCCTGTGTAGTCTAGGGAGTCTCTCTGCAGAGAGGGAGTCCAGCATTTCCCTCCCCCAACCTGGCACTCGGAAGAGACCCTACAATAACAAACTAGTAAGGGTAGCAATGGAAGAAAAAGCTTCAAGGAAATAATAAAATTCCCATTTCAAACCCTGAAGGGGTAAAGACAGCAAACATCTCAATGGGTCTTTTTTCTCTTTTTGTTTTTTTAATTGTGGCACATCAAGAGCTCTTTGGGTAAAGCTCCCCTAGAAATGCATTGGGGAGGGGGGCTGATCAGGCTTTGCTGGGTGTGTATGTAAATTAGGGATGTGAACGGGTAACCAGTCACCCGGTTAGCCTCACCTTTACTGGTAACCAGTTAACCAGTGCCCACCGTGCCAAGGGGCTGGCAGCCAGCAGCCCTGCAGGGCCGGGAGCTGAGAGCCAGCAGTCCCATGGGCTGAGGGCTTCTCCGGCTAGACATACCATTTAACCGGTTAACTGATTAACAGAATCTTACATCCCTCATGTAAATCCTCAAGCTATTGCTCCAACCACCTGCAGCCGGGCTCCCCTCAGAGGAGAAATCCCTGCACGGTTGTAGGGTCCTTTGTCCACCTCGACCTTCCCAGCAGAGAGCTGAAAACATCACCCCCCAGCAGGCTGCAAAGTCTGCAGTCAGAGAGCAAGATTTTTGGGAACTTACTATCCCCAGATAGCCGCTTTCCAAAGAAACGCTTGGGCTGGAATGCTCATGACGCCAGGGAAAGGAATTCGCTCCACATCCGGCTGTGCAGAGTGGTTTCTAAGATTGCCAAGCAATCCACAAGCCGGGGGGGGAGCACTTTGTCATGTACAATACCTTGTGGGGCCCCGGGGGGGGCGTTGCTCTTTGAAGAGGGCGAGAGGCTTTGTTAGGATTGGGCATATCGCAGATAATAAGGAATAACAAATGGGAAAAGCCAGTCACTCTGGGCTTGTGTTCGCTTGCCGCTGTGCGGCGCAGAGCTTCGGGAAGAAGTTATCCGTGCCGACGGGAGAGTTGTCTCCTCTCGGCGGAGGGGGCTACTGAACTCCCCTGTCACCATGGAGTCTGGCCTGGCACAATCGTCTACACCCATGTGGGGAAACCTGGGCTAGGGAGTGGACCACAAGCCCATCAGAACCAAGATTGTTGCCCGGGAGAGAGGAGTTTTGCTCACGGCGCTAGGCGGTGCCGACTGAACCGGAGCAGCGCTGGGACTGGCTGCAGAGGGAGCGCCCGGCTCTCGCCGTCCACGTCCTGAGCAATCAGCGCGCACCACCCTGCACGTTGCCTTGCTCTAGTAACACTGGGAGGAAAAAACGACGTGGGTGGAAAGCAGCAGAGTCGGG
Organism: Apalone spinifera; assembly: GCA_030068395.1. Lineage (NCBI taxonomy): Eukaryota > Metazoa > Chordata > Testudines > Trionychidae > Apalone > Apalone spinifera. Next base: position 13,922,607 of record JANRFK010000351.1, on the reverse strand, counting down.
CAGGCCCTGCGCGGGGTCAGCGGTAACAAAACCTGCGGGGGCCACACCCGGAACCGCGCTGGGACGCACGTGCTGTTCCTCGTCTGCCTTGCCCTGTCCGTTCCTGCCTGTCCCGGTTCATCACCAGCAGGGTCCTCGGAGTCCGAGCCCTGGGTGGCAGGACGCTCTTGCTGGCAGTGAGATCCGCTTGCTTGTGGCGTCGTGTTGTCCGCCACTGAGGGACTGGTAAAACTCGGCTGGACAGCATGTTTGGGAAAGTGTTGGAGGGAGCAATCCTGCATTGCCTCGGGGGACGGACTGGAGGGGACTTTCAGGCATTTCCTCTCCAGCTTGTGGTGTTCTGTGCAACTGACAAAAGACAGCTGCTCAGGGAGTCACAGACACGCGCGTGTGCGCACACAGAGAGCAACAGGAGCCTCACTGAGAGCTGACACCCCACCATTTCCCTCTGTTCCCATGTCCTGCGTGGAGGCCGGTGCCTTGGCTTTGGGGCGCAGCTGGGCGGATTCACGGCTTTCTCTCGTGGCTTCACGCCAGTCTGAACTTCATCCCGGTCTGAGGCTGAGAGCATGGCACAAATCACCCAGGAGCACCGGAGCGCCACACGACAGGCATAAGCAGCAGCCTCGTGGCGTTATGGGATCTGTCGCACCATGGCCAGGCAGGGCAGAGCAGAGCAGAGCAGGGCAGCCGATTTCCCCAGCAGTGAAGCAGGCCACCGCAGCTCCCCCGTCACATCCCTGAGATCAATACACGTGCCTGGAACCCCGTTGCTGCTCCAAGCTATGCCTCTGGCCAGTGTAGGCAGGCGGTCAGAGCTCTGGGGGCAAGCTGGGCTGGGGGTGACCAGCACTGACGCAAACAGCTTCCAGGTGCAAGCACGGGGCTGTGGAAAGTCTGGTTCCAGTGACCGGATGCACCAACGAAATAAAACGCGGCTCTCCGTGGAGAATCCAGAGGATGAGCTGAGGTAACGCAGTATGTGAGATTTTCAGAGAGCTATCCCAGTGCAGAAAGCTACTAGTCCACCCCAACAACCCAGGGACATTTAAAAAGCATTTGCTGAAGCAATTTTTATTTTGGAAAAACTAATGGGGAAAGTAGAGGGTTCCCAATGAATATCTAATCCCAACAGCGCCTGCCCCTCAGCAAGTCTCGCTCTTCTGTTTGCATTGGGGAGACACAACAAAGGAGATCGTGGGCCGTGAGTCTGTAACGCTTGTCCATTCCCCTCGCCCTGCCCCAGAATGTCAGCATCATGCTCATCACCCATCGATGCCTAGCCAGGTCTTGGAGACGGTCTGGCTGGACGTTCAGCCTTTGTCCGTCCTTGAGCTCTTAGTGCACAGCCAAAGCTTTTGAGGCCTGTGCAATTGCCAGACACGCCTTGGCAAACACGGTTTGCAATTCGTTTGCTTCACCCTGCTGCGTCTGTGCCAAGAAAGCCCCGGCACCCAAGCCAGTTCAAATGGAGCCAGTTGCTGGGCACAGCTGTGAATGGCCTTGTTGCTGGCCTCGTCCTGTCCCTGAATGTGGAGCCTTGGACGAAGACGGCAAGACCCTAAACCATCAATCTACTCCCATTCAGCCCTCCTCCGCACGCACATCTCGCTGCGGCTTTACCCTGGTGCTTCGTCGCAAGCCTCACGTCACAACTTCTCTCCAGGGGCAGCCGAAGGGCTGAAACACCGCAACAGCTGTGTCTTTTCCGCCTCCTGCAGCACTGCTATGGCACTTCCCGAGTCCCTGACAGTTGCCATCTGCTCGAAATCTCTCTGGACTGGTTAACGCTGAGCTGGCTGTAATCTAGAGTCAGATAGCCCTGGTTCACTGGGCTCTTTCGTAGATTGGCTGCAGGCAGGTGCAGGTTTTCTCTGCATAGAGAGGTCTCTCAAAGCCAGGCTGCAAGGAGGTTCTTCTTAGGAACAGAGCCAGACAAAAGTCTCTGATCTCCCGAAAACACAGACCCCTCAGGCGCTACCAGGAAGGGCATGGCATGGAAGCAGAGAGCAAGAATCTTGCTTTGGCAAGTGCCGGCAGAGTAAGTAGCAGGGTAAATTACTGCTTCCGGGACCTGTTTATTCGCCCTAGTGCAGGAAAGGTTAATCTGCTGCCATGCTAAATGCAGCTAGCAATGTAGAGATAATAAACGTGAGAGCTGAGTAATGAGGCCGAGGTGAGGAATGATAATTGGAGACCGGAATGAGGACAGCCCAGTCTGTTTGGCATAAGCATGCTTCCTATCCCACCGCCGGGAAATCTGATCACCCACTGACGTCAGCCCTGTTAAAGCTGCTGCTCTTGGTGCTTCGGAGGGTGCTATGTAGCAATCAGCGCTGGTCCGTGTACAGGCGCCTCGAGTTCATGTCCAAAATGCAGGTGAATAACGATTGACTCTTGGCAAGCAAACAGGGAGCAAGCCAGTGATCCTACTGATCATTTCATGCCTTGAGGAAGGTGCAGCCGATGAGGAACAGGTGGTGTTTTCATTCCTTGCCACAGTAGCTCATTCTGTACCTTACCCCCAGGCTTCGGGGCTGTCCGTGGAGGTAGCGAGTCTCTCCTCTTGTAGAAGTTAAAAACTGCAAATATTCCATTTTTGCCTGAATGAAAACAGCTCAGTTCCGAGTCCCTGGCTAATGGTGAAAACGCAAGTCACTCCGCTGTCTCTCCTGGTCTCGCATCGTACGTACGGAGTGGATTAGAGACAGAGCCCAGCGTGAGACACTCGATTAGTGGAGGTGATTGCGGAGTGGCTCTGTTTTTAAGTAACCAGTCTGACATCGGCCCTCTTGGGAACCTGCTATGAATTTACCACCTAGAATCTAGAGGGCTGTCTGAAAGCTAATGGTGGTGGCTACTAGTTCTGAATAACTAACCTTACAGACAGGCTTTCGGGCTGCTGCACATCTGGAGTTTTCCCTGAACGGCAGGAGTAAAACGTGGGCAGTCCAGCTGATGAGTGAAACGCTAGCTCAGGACGGAAAAGGCATTCCAAGTGCTTAGATAAATAATTTCCAGTTAGCCGCCCACTCTCCCTTCATTAAACTGAACACAAGTATCACAGATGTCATGTAGCTAAAGTGCTCAAACAATGGCTCATTGTTTAGCTGAGTGAGATGCCCACACAATTGTGGGGGGGTGGGAGAATTTTGCTCCTGGAGAAAGGCTTGTTTCCCGCGGGAGCAATCAGAGAAATAATACAGAGGGTCCGGAGTGGCCCTTTTCTAATCCCGCCCGAGAGGCACACCCTTCAGAGCCCGGTGTGTAACAAAGGCCGTGTGGCGTCAGGGAGTGTCTGGAGAGAGAGTCAGCCCTGGCTGCGAACCTAAAACTGGTGTCACATCTGCTTGGGTGCCAGAGAATGGAGCCTGCGAATGGATTTAGTTTAAATCCTGCTGCAGTGGTTGTAAGTTTGGGAAGAAAGCTGAGACGGTTCTAAAATCATTACCACGGCATTGTACCATTACCACAGTGCACAGGTAAACCGATAACGTATTTATTGACATCAGTGTCGACTATCCATGCGCGCTGTTTGGGATCTCTGTGGGTCCTTGTATTACCACAGCCCCTGGGAGTCCTGGCCATGGACCATCACCCCTCTCTGAAAACAAAACCAACGGCAGTGCCTGCCCCAAGGAGAGTGCCATCTAAGTAAGGGTGTTTCTTCACTTCCCGGCTAGGAATACGTCCACCCTGCGCTACGTATGGGCAAACCCGGAAATTGCCAGGCCTGTTGTTGCAAACTATTGAACAGCTGCTGTGTCCTGCTGCAGCGGTGGCCGTGGGCTAGTGATGGGGACAGCAAAGCGCTCCTCGAGCACAACTTGCTGTGGTCTCCGCGTTGGCCGGGAGTGGGGTTTCTGCACTTGGCTCCACACTGACACGTAGGCACAGGAAGTAAAGGTGTAGAGGTCAGGGGAGGGGTGTAGCTCTCCCCCCAGGTTTTGGGCATCCCAGCCACATTCCCCTTGCACCCAGGGTTCCAGCTGCCGACCCCACTGCTCCCTGCCCAGGGTCCCCGCTTCCAGCCCCGGGTCCTGCTCTGTTGCCATCCCCAAGTGAAGAGTCTTGGTCACCGGTCCTGGGTCCCGCCACCAAGCCCCACATGCAGGGTCCCACCCTGTTACCAGGCCCGGGGTCCTGGCTGCTGGCCCCACACGCCAGGTCCCAGGTGCTGGCTGGGGTGGTGAGGGGCACAGAGAGGTGCAGCTCAGCACCCAAGCTCCAAAAATTGTTCCTGTGCCACTGCCCTGACATCTGCAGGGGAAGTTCCAGGGAGCTCGGGAGGGATGCGCCCCTCGTCTCCTCCTCCCCAGCTGCAGGGGGCTGGGACACAAGTGGAACACAGAGATCACAGAACCCTCCGACTGGACGGGACCTCGAGAGTCGTCGAGTCCAGTCCCAGCCCTCACGGCAGGACCCAGAACTGTCTAGACCATCCCTGACAGGAGCCTGCCCAACCTGCTCTGCAATATCTCCAGGGATGGGGATTCCACAACCCCCTAGGGAATTTAGTCCAGTGTGTAACCACCCAGACAGGCAGGAAGTTCTTCCTGCTGCCCAACCTAAACCTCCCTTGCTGCAGCTTAAGCCCATTACTGCTTGGCCTGTCCCCAGGGAACAATTTTTCTCCCTCCTCCTTGTAACACCCTTTTAGGTACTTGAAAGCTGCTGTGTCCCCTCTTTCCCAAACTAAACAAATGTTCCCACCTTGCCTCTTAGGGCTTTCTAGACCTTCAATCATTTTAGTTGCTCTTCTTTGGACTTCCTCCAATTTCTCCACATCTGTCCTTAACTGTGGTCCCCAGATCTGGACCCAGTACTCCAGCTGAGGCCTAATCTCTGGTGTCCTGGGCCCACAGCCCAGACCCCACTGGCCAGCTCCAGACCATGCCACCGTGTTTCCAACCAGGATTCCTATCGTTTATTTAAACACAACCCACTTGAGGAGAAAATACAGGGGCAAAATCTCTTGCTTCCACCAGGTTATGCAATGGGGATGCAAACACAGTCCTGTTCACTGTTAGGCATTAAGTTCATCTCTGCACTTGCGGGAAAGCAGCACGTGGTGTGCCCCGGAAGCCTGTAAACCGTGAGCTGCCAGCAGAACGTCTTATCACTGCTGACTATTGTTAGCTGAGAGTTTAGTGCCAGGTCTTGGGAAATGCAGGATACGAAGATCCCAAGCAACTTACATCACCTTGGAGGGTAGGTGGCTGCATGCGCTAAAAGGGAACAGACCTTCGCTAACCTCTGGCTCACTTCTAGCGCCAGTTGTTTTTCCAAATCAGTTTTTCCCTGCATGAAGTCATTTTTATTCCAAACACCCACTAACTTGTGGTCTCTCATTCCCTTCTTTCTCCAGCAGCTGTAACGGTGACACATCAGCCACAGTGTCTTATTTTATGTTATTTTTGTATCGTAGGTTTCACTGGCTGCAAGGTAGCCCAGCTCCGAAGATCCGTCTGGGTGGCGCTTTCCATCTGATAAATCACCTTGCCAGGGTGCCACTGGTCTCCAGTACAAACCACACACAAGTGGGGTCACTGCACCATGTTTTTGGCATAGGCCGTCCTCTCATTGTAGGTCCAGCCTTTGAAAATATCAAATGCTGGGAGACGTCAGCTGGTAAGATTATTGCTGTGCTCACTCGCCTACAGCAGCCTTCGTGTGGCACGCTGGTTGTCGCTCTGCCCTAAGCACTCTACAGCACTATTACTGCATCTTCAGACATGCTGCATCAACACACCCAAAACCAATGAATGGAACAGGCATTTCTCCCTGCTAGGAGTCAAGAATCAGAAGCAAACCAGACCTGACCTGCACACAACACAGGGCTTCTGCATGACCGGGGACTTATATGGCCCTCATCATCATAGTATCTCAGGCCCCGGTCATTAAAAGGCAGAGGTATTGTCCCCATTTTACAGATGGGGAACTAGGGTCCAAGGTAGATTAAGTGACTGACCCAAGGTCACACAGGGAATCTGTGTCTGCACTAGGATCTGTCGACTGAGCCATCCTACCTGGACCTCACCGCAGGGTTGTGTCAGGGTTGTGATGGGCAAGTTCCTGCCCCCTCTCCCCTCCAGCTGGGAGACGCTACAAAATGGGGTGTTTAAGGTCAAGCCGGATTGTAACATTACACAACAGCAAAATGGTGGTGAAACCTCTTGGCTATATTTGGCCATAATGGAACTCAGTCAGGGCTGCTGCCGGGGGAGGGGCCCAAGGGGCAGCTGCCCCGGGGTCTAGCCCCACCCCTTCCACCCAAGGCCGTAGCTGGTTTCCTCCAGGCCAGGCGGAGATGCTAGTCAGCCCTGAACTCAGCCGAAGCAGCCCAGGGGCGGGGCGGTGTGAGGGACTGTTTTACCTCCTTTCCATTGCACCGATTAGTCAGCACACGAAATCGGCTCATGATGCTCGAGAAGGTGCAACAAGGCCAATTGCTGACCCGCACGCACCTCAGAGCCCACCTCTGAGTTCCCAGAACCAGCACAGAACAAAGCCAGCCCACCTCCTGCCTGGCCGGGCCCTTCCCGCCACAGCAAGGCAGCTGGAAGCTATTCTTTGGTGATGCGGCTCTGTCCAAAGCCACATGACCCGTCAGAGGCAGGTGTCCGTCTGCTACTGCATCAGGAAGAAACCTTTCCATCCGCAGCGTCGCTGGCCACACTAATTGCTGGGAACTCCTTATTCTAATTGTGTGTGCAGAGACAGCTTGTCAGCTGCTTTTTCTCCCCCTTCCAAGTTAGTCACTGAGTAATTCTCCCAGGCTGTAATTAACACTTTTTGCTCTGACCTCGTCCTTTCGTTCCTGCAGTTATAGAGGGGTAGGATTGGAGGGTGCGTCTACACAGCACCCTAACCCGAAATAAGATATGCAATTTGAGTGACGTAAATTGTGTATCTTATTTCTGTGCTATTTCAAAATAGCTTATTTTGTCGTTTGGTGATGTCTACACAATACCCCAGCATCCCAAACTAGCGTTGGCAGTGTAGAGGTAGCCAAAGGGACCTCGACTGAGCACTATCTCTGACAGGTGTTTGTCTAACTTCCTCTGAAACACCGCCAATGCCGATGACTCCACAGTCTCCCTGGGAAATTTATTCCAGTGCTCAACCACCCGTCTCCGACAGGAAGTTTTTCCTAATGCCCAACCTAAACCTCCACTGCTGCAATGTAAGCCCATTGCTGCTTGGCCTGTCTTCAGAAGTTAAGGAGAACAATTTTTCACCCTCCTGGTAAAAACCTTTTAAAGACCGTTATTATTATTCCCTCCAAGTTTTCTCTTCTGTAGACTGACTCTTCCCTCAGAGGTCATGTTTTCTAGATCTTTAATCGTTGTTGTTACTCTTCTCTGGACTGTCACCAGTTTGTCCAAGTCTTTCCCCAGAAGTGGGCATAAAACTACTGCTGAGGAGGCCTCATCAGCACAGAGCAGAGGGGAAGCAAGGCACTTCTTGCTCACTACCCTCCTGCTGATACAGCCCAGCATGACGAATGGGTCTGGAATGGCTTCCTGGTTCCCGATGAGGCCAGTAATTCAGATCTGGAACGTAAAGGCCTCTACCTTTCTGGGTCTCCCAGGAGCCAAATGAGACCCTCATGTACTCCAAGAGCTGAAATAGAGATCAGGAGACCCTGTATGGCCTGTGTCAGTCAGAGCACACTGGTGAGTTCTGTTCCTGCTCTGCTACTGCATAACCTTGGGCAAGTCACTTTCCCTCCCCGGGCCTCTGTTTCCCCCCGTGGAATGGGATGAAATACTGACCTCCCTCTCAGGGACGTTGTGAACCTTATTAGTTTTCATTCATTAATCCGTTGAGGTGCTCTGATGAGAGACGCCGAAGAAGGGAAAGCCACAACTTTTGAGAGTGGGCGGTGTCAGGCGCTCCGGTTTCGTGACAACGATGCAGCCTGCAATAAATCCCCATTTGCTGGGCTGTAGGGAAAGTTGAGAGGGGAAGGAGATGGAATTCTAGCCACCGGGCTCCAGCCCCGTGATGTCCCAAATGCACATTTAAAAAAATCTCCCCGGCTCCCTCCAACAGTCGCCTCCGCGCCAAGCCTTTCTGCAAACTGAGCACCACAGGTTGGACCTCCCTGGTCTGGCACCCTCAGGACCTGAGCGGTCCCCAACAAGGGAGTTTGCCGGAGCAGGGGAGCTCTCCCTCTCCCCCAGCAATGTCCCAGACCAGAGAGGCTCAGCCTGTCGCAGGTTATCTCGCTTGCAGAGCCCCAGGGCCAGCGATGCCAAAGGAGGGCCATAAATGATGCACCAATGGCGGTCAGTGAGCATAATCCCAAAGGAGGGGACGGTTCCCGCTCTGTAATGACCTGCATTGGCTGTGGCCTACTCCCAGAACAGTGGAGGGGGGGAGCGTGAGAAAGGAGCAACTGATGGGCTTGCTGGGCCGCTGGGCCATTTCAGGCTCAGCAGCATAGGTGTGCGCACGGGGTGTGCCAGGTGTGCCCAGGCACACCCTAATGTCTCAGGCCGGCTAGCGGCTGCTGCAGGAAGAGGGGGATTTGTGACAGGGTGCTGCAGCCCCTCACTTTAAATTCCCCGCAGCCATCTACAAGGCACTGTGGGGCAGAGCTCCAGAAGCAGCTGGGGCCCGACTACAGACACCGGCCCGAGCCATTTTTGCGGGCCGGACCCCGCCCGTCCCGGCAGCACCACACGGTACCAGGCCCCAGGACAACTTCCCTTCTCCTCTCCCCTCCACACCCATTGGGGCCCCAAATCCAGGAGTGTGGGGCCCAGAGTCCTTTATGCGACGTATTGGCCCCTTATGACAATATGCAGCGTTAAAAGACGTGCATCAAGTGTGGCTGAGAGCCGCTTTTGTCTTACTGTGTGTGTGTGTGTGCGTGTGCGAATGCATGCGTGTGCAGCCGTGATCATTTTTACCCTTGACCGAAATGAAAGATTCATATGCTAGTTTGCAAAATGGCTCCTGCGCCGCAGAGCGAGCAGAGTGTCGTCTCGTTTTAACATACGTTGCTTTGTGGTATTTTTAGGGCCCCCTAAATAATTTACCACTGTTTGTACCTTCAGTCACCGCTCAGCTGAGGCCTTGTGATGTCTGATTGTGGGATCAATGAGAGACATCAGTGGTTTGAATATGAGATAAAAATGAATCAAAGCGCTAGTGAAGTCCTGATGTGCCGAGAAAGAAAGCCGGGGGCGACTGTGCGAGTTTTCCTTGTGCAAGGATGTCACCAAAAATCTCAGCAGCCGAGAGTCCTTGCAGCCGAGTCTGATGTTTCATGTGTCTAGGTGCCGTCAGCGCCCCTTCTGCTGGGCCTGTGTACCCAGCAATACATGGACATTGGGGGAGAGCAGGAAAACCAGCTTGCGTGGAAGGTGGCGTTATGTTAGCCATTCTGCCCAATGAAGTAACACGTTACAAGGTCTCTCTGCACATGCGGCCACAGCTTAGCTCACAAGCCGGATTAGCAACAAGAGATTTTAAAACAACGGAGTTGGGAAACTGCCTGAGAGAACCTCACTGGCTGCTTTGGGTCTGGGTCAGATCCGTCTCTTTCCGTCTCTCTCTCCCTCTGGCCTTTGAAGAAATGGCTGTAGCTTTCTCCCGGCTTTTCAAGGGTCCCTTGTCTCTTTCTCTCGCAGGCCCCAGAGACTCTCCCAGTGCACCCACCTCCCTTTCCTAACTGGAAACAGGCTGTCGCGCACTCGTTCTGCAGCTGGACTGTGCTTTGGGGCGCGCCTTCTCCACTTTCCCTGGATGCTGTAAGCACAGAGCTCTCTGCCCTGTCCGTGGGGGCACTTTGACTTCTAGCTGCTTCCAGCGTTGCCTGAATTCAAAGGCTCCCGAGGCCTTTCCAAAGAGTTACTGCAGATGGAATCCAGTTTGCCTCCTTACTGGAGACCGTTGGTCGGCGGGAAGGTGCCTGGCGGTTGTGGGGGGGGGGGGGGGGGGGGGGGGGGGGGGGGGGGGAAGGGGAGAGGATCTCTGTCAAGATGTGTCTGAACTTTTGTAGTCTAGCGAGGAAGGATTGTCCAGTGTTACAGTGTCAACCCCGTGTTTTTCAAGACCCGGACTAAATCCCTGTGTGACTTCAGGCAAGCTACATAGCCTCTCTGTGCCTGAGTTCCCCGTCTGTGCAGTGGGGATATTAGCACTGCCCTGGCTCACCGGGATGTGTGAGGATAAAGACATTAAAGACCATCAGGCACTTTGGAGCTGTCGTGAACCCCGCGAAGATAGAAAAATGATACCCGTGTCCATATCTGCAAAAATGATTCACGGAAGATGCAGATCCCTGTGGACATAGAGCAGCTATCTGCAAATCTGCAGGGTTGTGGAGACACAATCAATACTTGCACCCACAAAAATGAGTGTTGGAAATCCACATCCACGTCCGTGGCTTTAAAGCGGCTCTCCACAGCTTTGCAGGGCTCTAACTCCAGTGAACACATTCAACAGCACCACAGACTCGGGATTCTGGCCTGGCTCTGTTGTTGCTGTTTAATCAGCTGTTGGTTCCAATATTTTGCAGGACACGTGGGTGAGGCTGACAGCCCCATGCATCTTGCTTGCAGTGCCAGCCTGCGCCAGCGCCCTTAGAATACTTATTGCGTTTTTTTCATTTAGCTGGAGTGGGTTGTTTGTTTTTTGGGTTTTTTTTGCTGTAGTTCCTGCTGTTTTCCCAAAAGGAACTGAAATCTAATAGCCCAAGACAATCGTCAGTATGAAATATGTCCTGCATAACACAGGCAGCCGCTCTTCTCAGATCTAGCTGAATGAGGTTTGGCAGATAAAGATGTAAAGGAGCTGACACATCTCTGTAGGCTGTATACTGGCGACAGCTTTTCCTAAGCCACCGCTTTGAGGCAAAAGAAGGCTCCAAACGAAACGCACCAAGGAGCTTTAATGATTCAGGCTGCCACGTGCTGGGAATTGGGTTGCCCTCAATTTCAAAGGACCTGACTCTACAGGAGAGGTGGCCCTGCCAAAGCTGCCGCAACCTGGGGAAATTGACGGGGAGGGAGAGTGACGCACCCTGTGGGTGGCAATGCCAGCAAATGCTGGGTCAATAAAACAAGGGGCGCTGATGCCCTGAACGTCGTCTACCGGTGCTGATCAGTGGGCCCCGGGGGGGGTAGGCTCAGCAGCTCTGAAAACAGAGCTCCTAGCATCTGGTGCAATAGAGAAGGTTGGGGCAGAAATTCTTTAACAACATAAGTTCAGCCCCAAGGATGTTTGTGGGACTAATTTAGGAGCATGAGTGAAACCCGGCTCTACTGAATTAATGGCAAAGTCCCTGCTGGGAAGGTAAGAACGGCCACTCTGGGGCAGCACCATTGTCCATCTAGTCCAGTATCTTCTCTTCCAAAAGTGGCCAAGGCCAGGTGCCCCAGAGGGCGTGAACAGCACATGTAATCCCTCCCCGGCCCCCTTGCCAGCTGTCTGGCAAACAGAGGCCAGAGACACCGTCCCTGCCCATCCTGGCTGAGAGCCATTAATGGACTGAACCTCCATGAATCTAGCTAGCTCTTTCTGAGCCCTGCTGGTATCATGGCCAAGCAGTCCATGTGCGTTGTGTGAAGAGGTATTTCCTTGGGTTTGTTTTAAACCTGCAGCCTGTTAATTTCACTGGGTGACTCCTAGTTCTTGTGTTATGAGAAGGAGTAAATAACACTTTCTGATTTACTTTCCTCACACTACTCATGATTTTACACACCTGCTGACTATAAAATCATGAAAACTCATGGATTTTATATTCCACTTAGTCATCGCTCTCCAGTCGGAAAAGTCCCAGTTTTATTAATCGCTCCTCCCTTGGAGACTGTTCCATACCCCTCATCATTTTTATTGCCCTTTCCTCTATCTTTTCCAGTTCCAAAATAAGTTTTTGAGCTGTGGCAGCCACATCTGCATGCACTGGATTTATAGGGAGGCAATATTATATTTTCTGCCTTCTTATCTCTATCCCTTTTTAATGATTCCCAACACTCTGTTTGCTTTTTTGATGGCCACTGCATATTGTGTGGCTGTTTCTCCCTTTTGAATGGAGGGGGGGGGGGGACTTCAGCTCCCCTGCCCTCCCTGAAGGCTGCTGGGCAGGAGGGCAGTCCTGGATGAGGTGATTCTGTCCCTGTTCCGTGTGTCTGTACGAGAAGCAATCCCATTCCACACACATCCCATTTTCCTGGCCCAGCCAAACCCTGACCTTGCTTTAAGTTCTGATTGGAGGAAGCTGCCGACTGAATCTGGTTGTCCTAGCTCTTCCCGCAGATATTAGAATATTCTGCTTAATGACGCTGCGACTGCCTTTCAGGAGTTTGGTTCCAAAGGAGAAATCAGCTGAGTTCTAAACTTTAGGAGACCTACAGGGCTTTGGTAGCAGAAGGGAGCTGGAATGCTCTAGCCCCTGCCAGGGTACAGGAGACATTTTTACGGGGAAGGAGAATTAGTCTAGGGTATAACTGACTTCTATGCAGGGAGCAAGCCCACAAGGGGCCCCTTTCCTACTGAAAATTCCTCTGTAGCAGGGGACCACAGTCTTAAACTCTCACTGCACTATGAAACCACCCCCTTTGCTATAGCACAAGTCTCATAGGCAAAGGACAGCAGCCACATGCACTTACGCGATGACTGTCAGTGCCGACAGGCAGCATCGCAGGATGAGGTGGTACAGAATGTCCCAGGGGCAGGAGGGGCAGTAGATAGAACAAGGAGGAAGGCATCCATGCTGAGCTTCCTCCTTACCCATGTGTGATCAGGATAACTGGGGGGGTTGTGGTGATCCTGCATGGTCTTAATGCTTATTTAATCAACGCAGTGCAGCCTGGGGGAGGGTATAAGTGCATTCAGGTGCCAAATGGCCCATTTTTAAACTAATACCAGACTCCCTGACAACTAGTCGATTGTTCTCGCTTCTTCCTACATGGTCTACTCATTTCTCATCTCTGTCACCAGCCACTGTTTCCTCTTCCAGGACAATTTTGAGAGACTTGAGCATAATTCTAGTGGCTGAATAATTACAGTGTTTGTAAGCAGGCGAAGGCTGTGAGTAATTATGGCTCAGTTGCGGATGTAACATCTATTTACACAGACTTGGAGTAGGTAATTCACTAGATAAAATTGTCCATCCACCGCACATAGCGGAACGCAGGGCCACAAGGAAACCTGTCTTCAGACGGGTGTGTTGCTGGGACCAGCACAAGTTACAGGGTCTAGTCTGGAAGATTTGACTTGACATTGGGGGTGGCTTACCTTTGCCATGTAGGAATGTTGTTCTTTGGCGAGACCTTGCCCTCGTTAATCGGAACACAAGCCCGGGAGATCTCGCTGACCTAGCTGTTCCTTTGGAGTGTGTGTGTGAGAGAGCATGTAATATAGCTACATAAGAAATGCTTTAATTTACTTTCTGATCATTTTAAAATTTGTGCCATGAATAATCCCTGTTCGCTGAAGCCTGTTTGCACGGCTTGGAATCAAGTAGCTCTTCCCCCTCTGCTTGAAAACAAAAAGCTACTGCTGCCATCTGGTGACTGAATGGACAAAGGCTGCAACGCTCTATTTGCACAGAGGACCTGGGGCAGCAGGAAGTGCCGCAGTTATCTCTGCAGCAGATTTGCAGCATGAAACAGCGAAGAACTTAGAATACCCCAGAAGAATAGGATGGTAAATGCTGTTTTGAAGCAGCCTCTGGTGCTGTCCCAACTGACTTACCCGCTGGTTGTTGTTGAATGAAGATTAAGGTGATACAGCTCTAATATAGCTGTTTGCATTAGTTTGATATCTGCTTTTTATCTCGGAAGTAGCTAGTTGGGAGTAATTTACTTAGGCCATAAAAAACAACGAATAGTCTCGCAGCACCTTAAAGACTAACAAAACATGGTGATGGTATCATGAGCTTTCATGGGTACAACCCACTTCTTCAGATGTATGGAGTATTAAAAGTCCAGTTCCAAAATAAATAGGGGATGGGCGGGGAGGAGAGAAGGAAGGGAGAAAAATAGTGAATTAGAGTGATCATGTTACTTGAAGCTGATAGAGACGGTGCAAATTGTTCTTAAGTACCCATTGTTTGGTTGGTTAAGTCGTTAGGATGTGGAAGATCGTGCGCTAGCCAGGTTATGTCGTTATTAATACCTTTGTGATGGGTCCCAAACCTGTAAATGAAATTAAGTTCCAATGAAGCTGTATCTAGTTACTTGTAAATTAAGTTAAGTTCCAACAAAGTTGTAGCTAGTTGTGAATAATTTACTTAGGCCTTGTCTACACTAAACAGAAGGTCGCCACTGCCGCAGTTGATCTTCTAGAGTTTGATTTAGCAAGTCTAATTAAGACGCACAAAACTGAACTCAGAGGGCACTCCTGCTCCTGCGAGGAGTAAGGAAAGCCAAAGGGAGGGTTTGCTCTCGGCCTCCCACTGTGGGGATGGTGAGAAACACGAAACAAGGTACATTGACTCCAGCTACGTCATTAACTTATCTGGAGTTGTGTGTCTTGCTTTGACCATCCCCTTTAGTGTAGACCTGACCTTAGAAAAACTGATTGCCCGACTTACAGCTTTACTGAGAAACAGAACCGAGACAGTCCACCAGAAAAGACTACTCTAGCCTGAACAAAGCACCGCGCTATGTACAGTAGGGAACTATCTTCCACTGGGACTGATGCCTTTCATCTCCATTGCCCTTGATGAGGCTTTGTTAATATCCCTTGAAAGCAGGTGCTAAACTAGATGACTTACTTTAGCAATTACACTGGATTTCCTTATTAGTGGCAATGAGAGTAAAATGAACCCTGTGGCGCTACACTCGCCTTCTTCTGGAAATAATGTAAACAGCACATCTGTGCAGCTACACGCAAGCGCAATATCTTCCAAGAGTTTCAAAAACAAAGTGAGAAAGTGCCCTCCCTGGTCCGGGGCCTGAGTGGTTCCCTCCCGCTGTGCTCCGGGCTCCCGCCCCCGCACCATGACTCTCTGATCCTGGAACATCTGTGGTGTTGCTGGACCAGAGAATCCGGGTGTAGAGAGGTGCAACCTGTATTCAAACAGGGAAACAGGGGGAAATCCCTCACTTATCAGCTAAATTAAAATGCCCCCAAAGAGAACTATCCTCGTTTTTGCCATTTTCTCCTAACTCGGGCATGCATGCCTATAAATCTGAACCCCACCACAAAAGAATAAGTGGGCATCTCTCTGCCTATTGACCCAGGGAACGAAAACCCTGTTCATTTCCTTATAAAGTGTGTGTCTGATATGGGAGTCTTTTCGCCCGTGCATACTCCTGAGAAGCAGAGACCTGACCTGCAAGAGCCGTTGCATTTTAATGGAAATTCTCTGCATACTGCTTGTACTTTAAAGAGTTCCCTTGCCACGGCATGGAGCTGATCATAAAACTTTAAAAAGGATATGAGGGAAAATGAAATTTAATAAAATTGTAGTTTACATTTTTTTTTTAGGTTCCTGGAAATCTCCCTGACAACAGGAGAGTTATTTTGAGCTCTTTCCAAAAGGTCTGCCCCTATCTCCTATCAACACCCATTGCTGTCTCCGCGCTGTTTATATTGAAGATGGCTGTAGCTAGGACAACCACCTATAAAGTGGAAAATATCTCTTGTTTCAAAATTGACTAAATGTGTCAATGTGCCCCTCCCCTTGTAACGACTTGTCACAAATCTGTTCTGATTTATATTTTACATCTGAAAACTCTTCTGGGGCTCCCACATTCCTGGCAGCATCGGGGAGTATCAAGCGGAATGCCCCGGGGTCAGTTCTGGGGCCGGTTTGTTCAACATCACTTGCTGCTACTTGGGGCAAGACACCAGAGAACCGATTCCTCAGGGAGTTACTGTCTGTTTACGTTCCGAGTGGAATGAACGGAGACGGAGGTGAACAGCACTGGGTAGTGATGTGCAAGGCACGTGCTGGCAAGTTACAATAACCGGTACCAATAGGAACCCCTTTGGCTGCTGTTTCGCCCTTTTCTGAGGACTGCATGCGAGTTTTGAGACGCCAGATCCCGGCGGTGCACGCTTCCAAGCTTAGATGACTGATTTCCGTCCAACAAAATGCCTTTCCCTGCCTGGTTTCTGGACAAGTCCTGCACAGTTCCCTCTGAGCTGCAGGGCAGCCGAGCTTCACAGGCAATTGATCCGCCCTGCCCAGTCAATGTCTCAGGGCTCCATGCAAGAAGCTGACTGACTGGGCAGGGCCGATTAATCACCTGTGAAGCTGGGCTGGTCCTGCCGAGCTCTGAACATGACCTGGAGCCGCATTGTGAGGTGCCCCTCCCCCTGAAGTGATGATACTTACAGGCTGTGCAGGTTGTCAGCAGGATGTTGTGAGTCGACCCCGGAGATTTATTGCTGAGACAGATTCAACGCAGGGGAGACCAAGAGACGGTTTCTCCGCTCCCGTTTAATGGAGAAAGCAAGGCCCCTGTGAGGACTCCAGAGAGACTAGCTGTGCTCTTTGCTCAAGGACAACTGAGGACCCTCTCCTCTGGCGGCAGAGTTGGGTTTCTCAGTTACTTCACGGGCACCAAAAGCACCAGCAGGATGCGTGCTTACCCCAGCTGCACTAACGCAGGCTCCTGTTGGCTGATCGTACCCAGAGAGTCATGAACTACCAAGAAATGCTTCTTTCTGGGCCTTTGCTCTGTAACTGAGGCTACTTATGAACCCTGATACTCCGTTCCCTTTAACAGACCGTCGGGTACCATTTATCTGCACTACAAACGAAATGTTGAGGAATTTAGAGACTCAGAGGCTACGTCTACATTGGCGCGTTTTTGCGCCAAAGCTATGCAAATGAGGC
>JANRFK010000351.1:13875492-13891658 GCA_030068395.1 Apalone spinifera | reverse complement strand
CGCCTTTCCTGCGGGAATAGCCACTCCCATCCTAGTGCCTGTACATGCAATGACTCGAAAGGCTCGCCCCTACAAATTGCTAATTGCTGACCACCCCATTGACTTCACCTGCTCAGAACCTGGCAGGATCAAGCCCTTTAAAGGGCTGGCACTGTGGCTTAAACAAGCGCCGTTTGAATAGCCAACGGTGTGTGTTTAACCTCCCCGTCTGTATCCTGCGTCTCACCGTTTTACCTGCATAATCTTCCATTCATTTCCTCCCTGCTAGCTTCTTCTCAAGGAGTGCCATTTATCACTTGCTGTCACTTGTTTAAAAAAAAGATTAAAGCTGAAAGTCTGTATTCTAAATCTCTCTCCCGCCCCGTACTCAGCCTCACTGCAAAGCTGTAAATACAAGATCAATTCTTTGGTGTCGAGGGAAGACACCATTTCTCTTCTCCTCACAGCTTGCTCCTGCCACTTTTATTGCTTTTCAAGAATTAGAATCGTGTCCTCTAGTTAATTTTGGGGGATTGCATAAATATTTAAACAAATTATAATGGAATAATTTACCAATATTTATACACAAACACGAAAGGATGCTATAAAATCAGACTGCCCACAACCCATCTGCAAGGAAGGTGTTGCGTCTCCCCTGACATGAATGTCTCACAGAGCAAAAGTCCCTACCAGAGGATTTGGAAGAAGGAAGCCATAATCTTCAGAAAGATGAAATCTTCTTAAAGTGAAAAGCCGGGGTTTGTCCTCATTTCCATTCTCAATCTCCATCATTCAACAGCTGAACTCCGTGCCAGTCTGGGAGAGTAAAACCTGCTTGCATAAGAGAAGATTCAGGCTCTTATCTGGGTGCTGGCCCTGCCATAGGAAGCATCAAATAAGCACACTCGTAATATGCTGAGTAAGGGAAGCATTTTCCCAGGAATCCAGCAGTACCAGACCTTTGTCCTGGGCAAGCAGGCCTCACTGTCCAATGGCCAGAGGGGCTGAGTAAACAAGATTAAAGGTTGCTGATAAGGTGGTTCTCTAATCAACAGCCCCTTATGCACAAGTCCTAAAGAAAGGTTCTCAGTCTCTGTTAAGAGGCGTGTGTTTCCTGGCTAAAGTGCTATTGGCTGACTTGGGCCGCTTATTAGAAATCGCTTCCCGCCCCTATTAAAATCAGGGGTTTAGAGTGATCTATTGGTGTGATTCTAATTCAAACCAGGATGGATGGGTAGCGGGCTTGTCTGATGGGCACCCATTCGGTCTTTGCCCTTTTGGAAGAGGGATGCATCTCAAGCGGGCTACTACCCTCGTCAGTTCCCATGCTGTAGCAAAAGAGGGAGGGGTGCAGCTGATGCCGGCCATGACTCGCAAGTCGGACCCTGGATTGCTGTGCCTGTTGTGGATGCGTTGATACGCCTGTCAAGAGGCATACGCTCTGAGTACAACAGCCAGAGCTCTAGGGGCGTGCGAGCCAAGAATGCGTGGGGGGTGACTCTGCCGGTGAGGTGTTAGCATGGGGATGGTGCAGGTCGCTGGTGTGTAAAGACCTAGAATGGGAAAGAGCACCGTTACTAGCTGGTTTTCACAGGGCAGTGTGGGGCGTTGGCTCACTGCATCCTAGGCCGCCAGAGAGTGGGTTTGAACCTCTGAGCCATGGGCAGGGAGGCCACGTTGCAGTGTGATCTGCCCAGGGCTGGCGAGGAAAGCAGAGAGGGCTGGGTCAGTTTCAGGGGAAGCCATCCTGCAGGGCCCTGGGTTTCCTTTGGAAGTGATCAGAAGCTTCAGGGGGTAGCCGAGTTAGTCTGTATGGGAAAAACCAACGAATGGTCTGGGCGAAGAGTCTCCCTGGCCAATGGCCACAGCCTCGTGCGTCATCGGATGCGAACTAGTTACGCGAGCCCCGAGCCCGAGCCCAGCTACATGTTGTGTTAGGCTGTAAAGTGCTACCAGACCATTTGTTGTTTTGGACGTGATGTGGGAGATCAGCTAGTCGGGTACGTTCTGGCTCTGAGTCAGCTCAATTGGAGCAGGCAGGCACCTCCGCTGAGGGGTCATGCTCAGTCCCAGGATGTGGTCCCAAAAGCAAATGGCAAATCCCCAGCCGTGCCCGTGTTCCAGCCTTGAGAGATGGGAGCCCTCTCCCCTCCTTTGCTAGAGTCCAGAGGGGCTCTCTCTCTCTCTCTCTCTCTGTGTGTGTGTGTGTGTGTGTGTGTGTGTGTGTGTGTGTGTGCCTGGAAAAGGAGTGCAATCGTTGTGTAAGCATCTCTGTCCTCTCTGATAGGTTAGGCCCTATTAGTCCCCCTTCCCCGCCCCCAGAGAAGCAGCACGTGGCCAGTGCCAAGTGCCTGGCGGCCGTTGCTCATATTCCCTGTCCCCACTCTGCTGTTGGACCCCACACAGTCTGCTCCGCTCCTGTGTCTCCGGGTTGTGAGTTCCTTCCTGCTGCGTGACTGCCTGCCTACACACGCCCCACCCAGAGGAGCGGGCAGCAGCCCTGCCCCTGCCCAGTGCAGGTGTGCGCTAGCACGGCCTCCCCGCGGCTGCACAGCAAACCCAGGCTGGTACCTGCTATGGCCAGAGCAGGACTCCCTGGCCTGTTGTCACCACCCAGTGCACCAGCCTCCCCCAGCCCTGCATGCTGTGCACACCGCTCCCTTGCCCCCGGGTTCCTGGCCTCTGTTGCTTGCGGCTCTGCAATTGGGCAGCGTCTGTTCCCGTCTGGCCTTGGCTCTGACGCCGTAAGGTGGAACGTTCTGCCCCTGGCTGTGCGGGCAGCACCTCTTGGGGTGAAGAAGCAGTTGGGGACTAGCTGGTGCAGCTCCACGGCCTTGGCTGGAGTTACACAGGCTCCAGGGCGAGCCCTTGGAACCTGCATTTAAATCACAGATACTTGCCAGGCCGGGACTTCACGCTTGTGCCTGGCTCCTGGAGTTACATGGACTCATGGGGATGCTACGCTGGAAAGGGGCGAGCAGACTGTGTCTGGGATTTTTTTAAACTATTTGAGAACTGAGGACACTTGCCGCCCTGGCACATGGATAACTGTTGCTTCGGTAAGGAGATGGGGGGAGGGCTGTTTTATTATTTGCAATGCGGTAGCCCCCAGAATCTCCCTTCCCCCTCCCCAACATACTGCTCAGACGCGGGTCAGGCAGTCCCAGCCCAAAGAGCTCGCTCTCTGAGCACAGCAGATGGACAAAGGGTGGGAGAGGAAACTTGCCTGAGGTCGCAACGCAGAGCCACCACGCAGCTCTTGGAACTGACGTTATGGGCTAGATTTGAAGCCGATGTTACCCGGGGAGGCCCTCTGGCCTGTGTTTTGTACAGGGTCAGGCTACGGTTCATTATAGTTCCTTCTGGATGGACTGGAAATCGGTGACCCTCTGTTTCCCGGCTCCTAGCCCGAGGCTGCCATCTACTGGCCCGACCTGCCTTTCCTCTGATTGCAGGAGCTTGTCCTGGGCTGACAAACCCAGCGCCCATTATGCTCGCTAGGTACAGATCCAGATGACGCTTGCTCCAGTCTACAGCACCCTTCAGGCCGGCCTTAGCACGCATCTTGCCCGCTGGGTTTCAAGTATTTTGGCCTGTCCTCGAAGGGAAGATGTGCGCCTCTAGGCACGGGCTGTATCTTAGTCTCGGTGTTGCTGATTGAGCGGGGCTGTGCCAAGGCTATTATTAGCCCGGAAGCTAATGGAAACCAAAACTGAAGTGGCTGTCACAAAAATAAGCAGGTCACAGCAGGGGGTAAAATAATTTCCTAATACACGTTTCATGTCACTTAAGGATTTCTTTGGGTTTCCAGCTAACTTCCTAATGATTAAATGTATGCTAATGTCGTTATGAATTTGCCAATGCCAAATAGAGCATAAGATACTAATGACTGTTTTAATTTGCATTAGTAAATTACATGCTGCTAATGTGCTTGTCACTGGAGCATAATATGCATCTGTACCTACTGCATGCACCCAGCTAATGGGGACTATCAAACAGCTATTTATGGGGGGGCGTCGTTAAAAGAAGGCGATGTTGGTTCCCAAGCTAATTGGTTCAGTGATACATGGGGAACAAAACTCCCTGCCCGCTAGGTGGTTAATGCAGGAGGCAGCTGCTGGCTGGTTAGACAAGACCAAGTAAACCTTACAGAGGCCCAGCAAACTGTACTTCACTGCAGCACTGCTCACTGCGTCACCCACCGCCAGGCCCCCTTCCTTTCGGGCTGGTCCCGGCTGACTGGGACAGCTCAGGGCAAACCCCCTGAGTCCCAGGCTTCCCCCATCGTCCCTGCTCTCTGCACAGCTGCTCTGCTGGGAGCCCTTCGACTCTCTCGGAGTCAGTCAGACCCTTTGTCAGCTTTCCAGGGAGGGTCCCAGAGGCCTGAGAGCTGGGACTGGGGGGGTCTGTGCGGGGGGAGGGAGGGGAGGTTGTCGCTCTGCCTGGTGGACCTTGGGCTAGTCAGGTTGGCCCCTAAAGCTGGCTCTCCATGTTTGAATATTGCAGTCTTTGTGCCTCCGCCTCTGCAAAGTGAGAAATCACACACGGCCCTTTGGACTGAGGCCCGCTTTCTCCCAGAGCCCTGCCCCTCCCCCCGCCCAGTCTGCAAGTGTGGCCAGAAAAGTGTGCCCTACCCCCCAGGTCCCAGCCCTCAG
This sequence comes from Apalone spinifera, assembly GCA_030068395.1. Lineage (NCBI taxonomy): Eukaryota > Metazoa > Chordata > Testudines > Trionychidae > Apalone > Apalone spinifera. The sequence continues at coordinate 13,887,024 of JANRFK010000351.1, read as the reverse complement.
AGCCTAGTGAGACCCTTGGGTGACAGACAGTGTCCCTTGGCTGCCATGCCCCTTCCCACTCTGGCGTGGGCTGTGGGTCTGCGCCACATGCATGGTATGGCCCCAGCCAGGCAAGCGCTGCCTTTCTCCTGGGGGTGGGGTGGCACAGTTGCCTCAGGGAAGAGGGCTTGGCAGGCAATCTGGAGAACCCGGCCCTGCCTGGCTTGACCAGGGTCTTGCCAGAGGTTGGCGCTGAAACGGGAAATAGATCCCAGATGTTGCAGCTCCACAACCTGCCCTGGCCGTGAGGCAGCACCTGCTCGGGGCATTGGTGGATGGGAGGGGATTTCCTTAAGTGGCGCCTGTAGGGTTGCCAGATGGTTGAAACAAAAATACCGAACACACCCCCTCCAAAAAATAAAAAAAACACCAGGAAAATATTCTGTTGTTGACGCCCCCCCCCCCCCCCAAAGCACTCCAAGACTTATTAAGCAAAAACAAAACAAAACAAAACAAAAAAAACCCCACAGTATTAAAACAACATGTCCCCTTTAAGAGTGAGTGCAGGGATAGGAAAAGGGGAGAGGTTGCACACTAAGACCCAGGGGAAGCATTGCTTCCCCTTGGTCTTTTTGCTGGCAGCCAGTTTGTGCCAGCAGCCTTGCAGAACCAAGTAAGCCTGGGGTTGGGGGTATTGGGAGCCAGGGGGAGGCTCGGGGTGGGGGGAGGCCGGGTGCTGAGCATTTGTAGGGTTGCCAGGTGCCCACCCTTTTCGTCTCCTGGCTGGGGGAAAAAAAATCAGAAAATACTGTACATCTTAGTGTCCGGTATTCTCTGAATTTTTTTTACAGGACAGGAGGCGAAAATACCAGAATGTCAGGGTGAATACTGGACACTTGGCAACCCTAGGCCTCTGCCCTTGTGACTCAGACTTCCTGTTGCCAGGCCCCAGCCAGCCAGCCAGTGGCTGTCCTACCTCCCCAGTGGTGCAGGAGCATTGCTCTGAACTGGGGGAACCTGGGCTCGGACCCTCGACACACTACCCCTGGTGTAGTTGTTTACTTAGCTTAATGGCAAACTTCCAGGACGATGACTAACTAAATGAAAGTGAGTTAAATAGTGTATTGTTCTTGGGCTGTATGACTGATGACGATTACTTTTCACTTTTGGCCAGTTATGTCATCTTGATATAGTATAAAAATTATGTTCATAAAAAAATTTGTTTGTCCGTAAATGAACTGTCTGTGGGTTGGCAACCCTGAAGGGGACTGAAGTGTGCAGAGTATTTTACTATCACGGCCCCGAGCAGCCAGCTTTTCACACCAGCATATTGATACAATCTACAAAGCGAGGGCCCCGTGGCTGTACAGGCTGGGCTGTCCTCAACCAAAGTGTATCAAGTACACAGAAGTCTCTCAAGTTGCCAGTCAGCGAGCCGGCCCTGCGGCACCAGCCAGGCCTTGTGGTTTCAGAGAATGCGCCCTCCACGCCTCTGTCTGCAGGGGTCCACAGCTCCAGCTGGGTGCTGCCTGCCTGCTCCCCCGGACTGTCGGGCAGGAGGCCCAGTCCTTCCCCAGACCTCCCCCATCCATCTTGGGGTGCGACTAACAGGACTGAGTGCGCCAGGGGAAGGGCAGGGTCTGGAGGGCCCCCTCTACCCGTGGGCTAGTCAGGGCATTAGCTCGGTGAGCTGTGCCATGCGGGTGCTGTCTCGGATGGCTTTGAGAAAGCGCATGAAGTCTGTCCCGCCGGTTCCCCTGTCTGAGCGCACCGACGCACCCTCCTGGACACAGCCCCCGAGCTGCTGCTCCGCTCGGTGCCTCCCCGCGGGGATGGTGATGTACTTGGTGACGATCTGGATGTGGTAGCTCCGGAGCGCCGCCAGCGCCGCCACGCACTGGTTGAAGGCAGCCCGCAGGCCTGCGTCACCCGTTGTCAGCGCAAACTGCCGGAGGGAAGGGCCAGACGCCAGGGTCTGGATGAAGGCCCTGTGAGCTGCCGGCATGTAGTCCCGCATGCGCCTGAGATACTCTGCCGAGAACCCTGCAACAGCAAGGTGAGTGCGTTCGCTTGGGAAGCGCCGTAGGAGGGAGCTCGGCGCTGACCTCCCACTCAGGAAAAGGTGCTGGGTCCAAACAGGCCCAGCTCGGCCTTCGCCAGCAGAATGGAGTGAGTTACCAAAACCAACACCAATCAGTGGCCACCTGGTGACACTCTCTTTTTCTCCCCTGCTGTAAACTCTCACCCCGCCCCCTGCCTCAGGAAGGGGCCATGCTGTGGCCGAAGTATCGATTCTCTCTGAAAACAAGGGGGAGTTTTGCCCTTCTGGGTTATCTGGGGGGAGACTGGAATGCTGTGTGAACATGCCCGTGGTCTCTAATGCCGTCGCTAACCTGATGCTGGTGGCACTGCCGGTTTTCTGGCCCCAGGCCGTGTGAGACCTGTATCTGTTGTGGGAGGGAAATCCCAGTCTGTGGAGACCCCCATCTCTTGCCCACCCGCGAGCAGCGATGGCTGGCAGGAGTGTTCTGGACTAACCTGCAGCACTACAAGCTGAATCCCTGGTGAAAGGCATCTGTCCTCGTCCCAGAATACCATTAGCTTCCAACGGCTGCTTCCGGGCCACTTACCCTGTGCTGTGCTGTGTGGGATGCCCAGCAGGATATCAAAGCACTGTAACGTAGAGCTCTGTGCTGCGCTGCCACCGAAAAACTGCCTGGGGGCCTCCCACACCCCCTCGTACACCAGCCCCTCCAGCATCAGGGAACTGTCCTTCCAGCTAGTTCCAAAAACATGAAGCGAGAAGCAGCTGCAGGGCTTTGCTGTACTGACTGTGGGCTTGTCTACACTGGCACGTTTTGTCACCACAATCGGCCTTTTGGTGACAAAGCAGTGAGAGCGTTTACACTGCCGTGTGACTTTTGTCGGGGAAAAACACCCCGTTTTGGTGACAAAAAACTTCCAGCCTGTGAGAGACTTTTGTCTTTATTGTCAACAGAGAGCCAGTGTGGACTCTGCTGTTTGTTTTGGTGAGAGAACTGGCTTCCGCCGGTATCCCACAAGGCCTGCCCTGCTGGCTCTGCTCAGTGTTCTGTGAGCTCTGCTGCCCTGCAGGCCTGTGCCCCTCCCCCTTTCAAAGCTCCAGGAAGTGTCTGACAGCTGAGCGAGCTGCTCCCTTTGGGGAACAAACAAAGCGCAAATCACTGGAGTGCTCCTGTTCTGCCCTGCTAGACAGACAAGCTGCTGTGGGAGGGACGGCTGTGCTGCTTTGACATTCCTTAGCACAGAGAGCTCACAGAGCTATGAGGGAATTCCAAGAAGCGCAGGGATCAGCTCTGCCTTCCCACCACACTGCACTGTGGGATGCTTACCCACACTGCTTTGCTCTATCTGTCCCCAGGGTGCTAGCCATGTAGCCATGAAATGTCGACCATGGGAAGCAGAAAAACCAGCTTGGCCGGTTTTCACTTTTGGCGACTTTTGCCTGTTGACAGCCCTTTTGTCGCGAAACCTCCCCAGTGCAGACACAGTCTGATAGTCACACACGGTGCTAACCAATACACACTAGTGACTTGCAGCATGGGTCAGGCCTGGACAGAGACAGTTGTCCTGGAAACTGGCTGTACAGCAAGAGCTGTGTTCTGGTAACACAGTGTGGCCTTAGCCCCTCCAAGGCCTCCCCTCCCAAGGAGCCCATCATGTGCTCGCTGTGGGAAGGGGGGGCTCAGGGCTCTGATGCAGCTTCCAGACAGGGCCATCTCGGCTGGGAACTTCTTCGCTCTTTACTCAACAGGGACAAGCTCCTCCATGTGATGAGCAAAGTTTCTAACGTAACGTCAAGTAGCAGTGTGAAAAATCAGGGTGCGGGGGAGGAACAGGACCCTATTTACAACAGCACCCTGATATTGGGACAGCTGGTCACGCTACATCTGGGCCACTTCCTGCCAGAGAGGGTGAGAGAGAGGCACAAGGAAAGGGGGAAGGGAACAGCGCCGGTGTCAGCAGCCTCTGGCAGGGAGGAGCAGAAAGGTAAATACTCTCGCTTGCTGGGGGGTGAGCACTCTGTGTGCGTTTACAAAGGGATGGAGCGAATGACTCTTTGTACCCTCGTGCTGCGATAGATAAATGGAAAATTCTCCCTCCTAGCAACTTGGAAATTCTGAAAGTCCTGCTTTGGGGCCAACCGCTAACGGGCGGGATGGGGAGACTTTTTCTGGAGCAGGCAGGTTGTGCTGGAAATGCTGTGTGTCACACCAGCTGGGGAATTGGTCGGAGGCAGCCTAGGGACTCCCCTCTCCCTAAAGAGCCAGTGCCCCAGGGCAGGTACCTACCCAGCGAGGTAGATGCGAAGGGTTCTGAAAAACACTCCTGGATCGACGTGCTCTGCGGAGAAACGGGACGCTCGTTGGAGCCAGAAGCAACAGATGCAGCTGACCCTGAGGGCCCTGGCTTGCCAGCTATGGCAATGGGAGCGCTGTTAGTTGGCTCGGAACGGGGCCGTGCGACCCTTCCTCATTGGCTCAAAGTGTTTCATCTGTCTGGGCGGCCATGACAGCACAGCAGCGTGTCCATTACGAACCCAGCACTGCCCCCACGCGTGAGCACAGCTCCTGTGGTGAGGCCAGGCCAGCGAGGGGCTCCCCGAAAGCACAAGCAACGGCGGCTCTCTGGGAGCAGGCACATCTCTCTGCAGCGCCAGGTGGCAAAGCCCTCCTCCTGCCCGGCAGGGCCCGCGCAGCGGTTTGCAGGGAGCCCTCACCCACGCCACCTGGGCAACGTGCGTGAGGGACCGGGCCAGCAGTGGTTCCCCGTGAGGGACCGGGCCAGCAGTGGTTCCCCCTGAGGGACCGGGCCAGCAGTAGGTCCCCGTGAGGGACCGGGCCAGCAGAGCTCTGCTATGGGCGCTCAGCAGTAGTTGCCATGTGCTCTGGGGACAGAGCCAAAGGGTTTGCCTAAGAATTCCCAGCAGGCATCGTGCCAGGGAGTCAGCCCCCCAGGAGGGCCCAGAGCCGAGTGGCGTGGATCCAGGTCTCACATTTCAGTGTGTGACAAGGCTGCCACCTCTGGGGCCTGATCCCCCGGCTACAGCGTGTCGGCCGGTCGGCCTGTCCCCCGTCGGTGAGACACGCTTCGAACAGGGCCCTCCTCGGTCAGCGCCGACGGGGGAGTTTTAGGGGCAGGAACTGCAATGGGAATCCTTTGGCTCCCTTCTGAGGGTGCCACGCCTTGGGCACATGGGAAGGATGAAGGCGCTTCCTCAGCCCTGGGAGCCATTACTTGTTCTCCTGGCCTGTCTGACCATAAGGAGACTCGGGCAGCTGGGATGCTTGTTTCCCTCCCAACTACAAGCAGCTGTGGGTCTCTCTCAACCAGGGTCTGATTGCTGCATTCGTTTCAATTGTGAGCTGGGACCGTTTGGGTCACAAGCCGCAAGCGCGGCTGCCAAGTCTAAGCACTTACCGTGAATTAGTGTGAAAGCTTCCTGCATTCTGCATATAGCCAGGGCCACGTCTTGCAGCGCTGTGTGCACGGAGCAGAGGTCCTGGCGCTCTATGGCCTTGACAATCTTGGGGATTGCCTGGGAGGGAATGGAGGGAAAACAGCCTTGGCCTCAGAATACACGTCTGGAAATAGTTGTGCAGGCGCCTAGGTCCCTCCCGGGGTTTTCTAGTAGGAGCCCTCTCCGGGGAACAAAGCTGGGCTCTTAGCAGGGGTTCCCTTACAGGGTGGCTCTAAATAATCCGTCCTCTTCAAGTAACATAGCCAAGCCCCTTCTCCCCAGCCCTGCGGCTGGGACTCTGCGAGAGATGCTGAGGCTCCTCCAGTGCGCCGCAGCATCACGGGAGGGTGGAAATCAGCTGTGAGCTACACTAAGGGTTGGCACCAATTTGCTCTTGTTTGGGGGGGGAGACTCTTGTCTGTAGGCAGATGAGGAGAAAACCGATGCTGGCCCATGCAGGGGAGGGTGCAAAGTTACTTCTACCACACAAGGGTTTAGATGGACAGTGGGAAACCCTGCACTTGTCCCAGGAGCGATTGGTCCCTCTGAGTAGCCCCTAATCACCGTGACGTGCCTGCGTGGTAATGCTCACTCAGCGCTAAACCGCACTTAGTCCAGGAGCGACCCCCCGGCTGCTCCACTAGGACGCTGTACCTGGATCCCTGGTGCGGCTGCCACTTCAACAAGGAGTGAGACTAGGAAGAACCCTTTGCTGCTGTCCCCGCCAGGGAATGAAAAGAGGGTGTCCAGATTCCTGTGGGAAGAAAGACGCATCCCCCAGGGCGAGGCCAGTAGAACGCGCCCGGTGTCATAACCATTTGCACCATCGTCCTTGGACACAGCTTCTCAGTGTCAGCTACTCCGTACAAGCCGCTCGGGCCGAGGGTGCGGCGGGCGGGCTGCCTGCTCTTCGGGTGACAGATGCATGTAGAAAAGCAAAGCCCTTGGTAACCCTGAATTAGGCCCCTAGCACCCAGTGCGGCCGCCATCCAGAGATGGCTCTGAATTGAGTTGCATACAGCAGGGTGCGTGTAACTCTCACACCCGCCGTGGGTGGGTCACTGCCCCGTGCAGGAGCACTGAGAACAGGGAGTCTGCTACAGCCGTAGCAGGGAGGCAGCTGGCTTTCAGCTCAGACTGTTAGGGTGCCTGCACTGAGCTCCAGGGGACCCACCTGCCAGCCTTGCACACATTTGCACGTGTTCTCTAAACTGCCCTGCAGCAGTGAGTGGCTTGTCCCATTCCCACGTACATGTGTGTCATGCTGGTGTAACCCACACACCTGGGCTACGTCTGCACTGCAGGCTTTTTGTGCAAGAACGGTTGTTCTTGCTCAAAAACTTTCAGAGCGTCTACACTGCACGCGTGTTCTTGCGCAAGTAAATTTACAGTACAGCGTCGGAAAACAGGGCTTCTTCCGGAAGAGTTATTCCTCTCCCCTCGAGGAATAAGCCCTCTTGGGCAAGAGCTCTTCCACCAGAGGGGAGTGTAGACAGGCACCATGAATGTCTTGCGCAAGAAAGCCCTATGGCTAAAATGGCCGTCAGAGCTTTCTTGCGCAAGCGAGCGTCCACACTGCCATGGGCACTCTTGCACAAAAGCAGATGGCCGTGCGGATGCACTCTTGTGGAAGATCTTTTGCACGAGAACTCTTGCACAAAATAGTTCTTGCACAAGAAGCCTGCAGTGTAGACTTAACCCTAGCGTGGTTCACTGTCCCATGCAGTGGCACTGAGACCACAGCAACGGGTAAGACCAACAGCATGAGCTGAGAGCCAGCTGGCTTTTAGCTCAAAGGGCAGAGGCTCCTATACCAAGTGCCAGACGTCCCAGGTTCAAATCTGCCTGGTGGCAGTTACACCATGAGCATAAACGAATCCGTCCCAGCCTCCTCTCTCCCCACCGAGGTCGTGTGTTGTCCCAGATTTATGATGGAACGGCTGAAACCCAGCGGTGAAAACTCCCAGCCGTGTCCCCCTCTGGCACATGTGCCAAAGCCCGGCCCTTCTCTAAGGCAAACAGGAGCCACTCACCCGATGCTCAGGGGCCTCCAGTCGCAGCCCAGGTGGAGAGTGAGGAAGAAAGAGAGAAGATGTTAAAGCTGCGACCTAGCACAGGTGAGTGGCTGTGACCTGGGTTCTCGGGGTAGACAGTGGGAGGGGATGTCACAAAACCCAGCCAAGCAGTGATCCCTAACGGGGGGCTGCAGAGACCCTGGGGGGTCCCACACCCGCTCCCAGATGGGAGCTCAGGGCTGCCATTTACCATCTGGCTGGATTCAGCTGATTGCAGAGCCCAGCCCCGGCCTGCGGTCGGTAGCTGATGGTCCCCTGGGGAGGTTTGCCCCCGACAGGAGGCTGCCTGGCTTGGTGAAAGTGGCGCTAGTGTTTGGTCACGCAGACGGGTTCACGCCAGTCACGAGCATTCGGGCGCCCTGCTCTGGGCGTGCCCTGGGGCGGCCCACACACCCTGGTGGGGGGCCCCCGTCCGCTAAGCATGGTGGGGCTGGCAGAGGCTGCCACTGAGCTTGGAGCCCAACCTACCCCTGGGGGTCTCTCTTCTTCCAGTTGGCCAGAACGCAGTCGGCGTAGACGAGGATGGGCGGCAGGCCGAGGCGCGCCGAGACGGCGCAGAAAGGCACCGCGAGCGCTCTGGGCAGGATCTAGGTTCAACAAGAGCGTTACGGTACCGGGGGTGCTGTGCTGGGCAGGTTCCTCTCCCCCCCTCGAGCCCCCCGTGTTTGAGCCAGCGGGTCGGATCTCCCTGGAGCTCAGAGCCGCGTGGGGTGAGCCCAGGCCCCTGCCCGTCCCTGCCTTTCATCCACTGGAGAGTGCGGCCCGCAGGCCGGTTGTGGCCTTTCACCGCTGTCGGCTTGTCTCTGGGGCCGGAGTGGGGCTGGCCGGGCTCGCTCGCCCCACGGCTCGGGGGGGCGAGGGAGCCTGCGAACGAGCGCGCAGCCTACGGTGCCGGTAAGCGGGCGAGTGCCGTTCCCCACGCGTGCACCTCGGTCTCTGGCCCAGCCGAGTGGAGGGGAGCCCGGCCAGGGGCTGGGCGTGAGCGTTGCGGAGGCAGAACGGCGCTGACCTTGGCGGGCTGCCTCCCGCCACCTTGCCACACGTAGCCCATGGTGATGACGCCGAGGGCCAGGTGAGCCAGGCGCAGCTGCCTGTGTCTTCGCAGGTGCCGTGCGCTGAGCAGGGGCATCTGTGTGAGGAGGGGAGGCATTAGTGCAGGCTCGGGGGGGGCGTTAGTGGCATATAACCCGCACCCAGCAGTGCCCAAACCTTCGCCACTTCCCCGCGGAGCTGCTGCGTCTCTACCAGGTGGGGCAGGTTGGCCGCGACGTTCGTCCAGGGAGCGTAATAATCTGGCAATTGGGCCTGTAGGGCAGAGCGCGGAATTAGGGCGCCAGTGTGTCGCTGGGAGTTTTCCCGCTGGGTCTCAGCCAGGCGGAATCGCACCCGGCTGCTCGCGGGCGTCCCCTCCCCACACCCGCGCCCCCGACGCGGCCCCTGCACTCCAGTGGGAGACGTGCTGGAGTTTGGCAGCAGGCTAGTGAGGGCACACTCGGGGTCTGGGGTGCTACTGAAAATCGGCCCCCGCTGGGGGAGGTGAGTGCTTGGCTGGAGATCGTTCCTGGCGCCATCCCACAAGCCCGGTTCTCTATAAGACAGAGCAGGAAATAGCCATTCCTTCCCTCTGGGTCCCCCCAGTCCCGATTCCCCGATTCACCTCTCTGCGTGAGCCAGGGTCCGAACACACCTCGTCTGGATGTGGACACGTTGCAGAGAGTCCAGCAGAAAGCAACCAAAATGGAGAGGGGGCTGGCGCACATGACCGATGAGGAGAGGCTGAGGGATTGGGGCTTGTTTAGTCTGCAGAAATGAGGGGGGATTTGACAGCAGCCGCTAACTCCCTGAAGGGGGGTTCCAAGAGGCTGGAGAGAGGCTGTTCTCAGTGGGGGCAGGTGGAGGAACAAGGGTCTCAAGTTGCGGGGGGAGGGGTCTAGGGTGGATAGTAGGAAAAACGATTTCCCTAGGAGTGGGGTGAAGCACTGGGATGGGAGACCCAGAGAAGGGGGGGAGGGGAATCTCCATCCCTAGAGGTTTTTTTAAGGCCCAGCTTCACACAGGCCCGGCTGGGCTGGTTGCGTTGGGGCTGGTCCTGCTTTGGGCCGGGCGTGGACTTGGTGCCTCCGCCAGCCCTGGAGTTCCACGAGCCACGTAGCCTGGGAGAGCTGCTCATTCTGTTGCCAAGTGAAGACCAGAAAAGACCCTCCTGAGGCAGGTTCCTCGGCTTCTGTCTGTGCCGTGTAGACGCACCCTCAGGCTCGGAGCACAGCTGTTCTGGCGCTAACAATTGGACGTGTGTGGCTGGCCCTTGCCAGCTGTCCTGGGCGCAGGCTAAGGGCTCAGGAATTGCAGCAGAGATGTACTGCGTTCAAGCCACAACTCAGCGGCCCTTGACGGGCCCTAGACCTGGGGCTGCAGCACAAGGCTGAACATCTACACCGCCGCTCAACAGCCTCTTGGCCCCTCGCAGCTGCACAGGCCAGTCGTGGGCTTTTAACTGCAAGATTTAATTGCAGTGTCCTGCCACTAACCCTGAGTGCCAGGGACGCCCCTGGGAGCTCAGAGCACGCCCTGGGCATTCAACAGAGAATAGTATGGAGGGTGGGGAATCACAGCGTGTATTGAAATAGGGTTTGCATATTCTGCCTCTGCAGCCCCTTCCCCCGGCAGTGCGTGATGCGCAACTGCTGGGGCAGACGCAGTCAGACGTTTGAAAGCAGTTTGATTTGCACCAGAATACTCCGTGGTGTGGGAGGCGAGGTTATTTGCTTGTCCAGCAGTGGTCCCTGGGTGTGGGCAATGTGGTTTGGCCAGTGGTATGAGAACAGACGTGACACCCAATCATGCTTGGCAGGTGCATCCGATTCAGGGTGACTCAGACGCTACATAAGCGCCATGCAAAACAGAAACCTTCTAGTTTTGTTCACTTCCTGACGGGGAAACTCTCATTGAAAAACCACCCTCATTCTGATGGTGCTTTTTAGTACCTTGAAGGCCCAGATCTGAGGCTAAGTTGCACTACTCCTATTTATTGACCGCTCACAGTGGAGCCCAAAATGTGGCCAAATTTCATACTACAGTGAGGTGCTGCTTCGACTGAAAGTTTGCCCTATTTGTGCTCAATATATAATTTTAGGAGAAATAATGTGGTATTTTCCCCCTTAGTGGCATGATGAAAACCCTTTTGTCGGGGATTTCAGAATGGTACAGGCACAAATAACAAGGAAGGGCAGAGAGAATAAAGATAAAGTATTGCATTGGAAAAAAACGGGCTGATAGAGTCAAGTACCATTTCATCATGGGCTAAGAGAGATAGTTTTACTGACAATTGTGTTGCTTGCTCATGAGCTTTCCAAGTTTCTGCTCTGGTTGCTGGACGTTTTGTCTTTGTAGAAACTTGTAGCATCCCTAAATAGTTCGTTGTATAATCCCAATGAAGTATAATGTGTATTCACCAGAGGTATTTTAAGTCAAAAATGTCAGCAATGTAAGTAATTTCTCATGATAGGATGAATTGTTTTTAATACTTAATTTTTATGCTAATAAATGTCATGAAAACTAAAACTATCTAGATACATTAACTCACCTTGCCCATTGCTAGATTCCAAGAGCAGATCTGACTTTGTGGAAGATGTTCAGCCTCCTTCCGATTTTTACACTCTATCCACTACAGACTTTCTCCAGAGTGAAATTGGAATCTGGCCGGTTGTGACCAGAACATACCTGCAGAGTCTCACCTTAGTCTGGTTTATGTTGGGTCTGGAGAACCAGCCCCGCAGTGAGGCAGGTGTAAGAAGCGTAAGTCCTCTCTCGTCTGATTTAGTTAACCAGGGAGAACGTCCGATTCTTAACCCCGGCCTGCTGCATTGGTGATCGCTAGGGACAGATGTCTCAGGGAGGGAGCGGTGTGAGTCTGTTTCTCACACCGCTGAGTGGAGCGCAGGATCAGGTCCAGGAAATAACCGTTACAGGACCGCTTGG
>JANRFK010000351.1:13860318-13872173 GCA_030068395.1 Apalone spinifera | reverse complement strand
CTCCTTAATTGGTGTTATCTTTTGATGTTAACATTCCAAAACACCTCCGAGAGGCTCATCCCATCCTGGATGGATTTGAATCAACTGTCTTTAGGGGTGCCAGCCTTCACCTTAGAGTTGTCAATCTGCCCCTCTTTAATCACGGCTGCACATTGATGGTTTTCTGGAACTGCTAAGTCTCGTCTTCACTCCTCTCTTGACCATCTGGTTTTAACAACGGCCTTCACACCGTATCTTCTTCTGAGGCATACATTCCTCATTCACACAGTCTGTTACAGAAAAAAAACAACAAATGGTCTGGTAGCACTTTATAGACTAACAAACCACGTAGACGGTATCATGAGCTTTCGTGGGCACAGTCCACTTCATCAAAAGCTCATGATCCCATCTCCATGTTTTGTTAGTCTATAAAGTGCTACCAGACCATTTGTTGTTTTTTTCTGTGATAGACTAACTCGGCTACCCCCTGAAGCTCCAGTCTTTCACAGAGACCTTCAAAGACAGCAGTGTTTTATATTGAGCAATAAAAAGCATTGTAAATTAAACCTTACTAAATCTTGTAATCAAAACAATTCACGTTGAAGGCCCAGGCCTTCAATATTCCTCTACTCTTATTAACATAGACACAAAACGAGATCCTGTCTTTTACGTACTAAACCTTAGAACAAAGAAATGTATATTTAACTAATGGGCCTAATTGTCTGTCCCTGCCTTACCCTCGGTACAGAGTCTGGCAGATGCATGTCTACCAATGCCCCAGAGGGTCATAAAGAGAGTGGCTGGCAGGATGAAATTAAGTCATACATTACTACATTATTAAACCCGAAATATAAATATAAAATCCTACGCCTACAGCGGTGTTTGCTCACAGGGCAAAAAGCTGCCACAGCCTAAGGCAAGAGAGGCAATCCGGAGAAGATGCAAATTCCCAAAGAGAACCAAACCCCAGGGGCATGTACAGTGCCAGCTGGGTGGGCCACAGTCCCCCGTTCAGAGGCATGAATCACAAATACCATGTGTCACGCTAGAACCACCACTGTGACAGACCCCCCCACACACTGCACCAGACTGACAGATGCCCCCCCCACTGCGACAGATGCCTTCGCACTGTGACACCCCACCCCAGTGCGCGAGACTGAGACACCACCCACTGTGACAGACTGACAGACACCCCTTCACACTGTGACAGACTGACAGCTTGCCCCCCTCCCCATGACAGGCCGCCATGCAGAAATGGCTGGAAGCCCAAACTGTGGCTTTCAGAAACTATTCGGGGGCGGAGGAGCTGAGGGACCAATCCTTAGCTAGCATAAACCAGCCAACCAACCTAACTACCCTCACGTTGGCCGCACCACCCGCTGCCCTCCACAGTGGGCCAGGCTCCAATGTGTGCAGCCCAGTCTGGTCGGAGACGACTCTGGAAGAGCATACAACTAGCATGTGGTTTCTTCAGGCCTGCTCAACTTTTTTCCTTTGCCACGAACTTTGTGCTAAAGTCGTCCTACCAGACAAAGCATTGTGGTGAGGAAGTTCTGCGCCCCAGCTGTCATCTATCAAGCAGTGCAGCCTGCTTATACGCCACAAAAAGGAGCGAGATTCATCTCTATCTATTGCTCTCTAAAGAACTCTCTCTGTCTCGATGCCGCCTTTTAAACTCAAGAGCAATAGCTGGGAGAGCAGCTTGCATGTAAATAGTCCACTGAGGACTGTGGGATCTGACATCAGGTGATTCCCCCGCCCCTCCCCCCCAAAAACCGTTAGCGTCCACCATGAACAAAAATTAAGGAGACGAAACTCTTTTAGATCTTTCTGGAAATGATTGAGTTACTCATGGGTATAAATAGTGGACACGTCGCTTACTGATTTAGCCGCGCATCAGTGTTCGCAATAGTAGGGGCCAAATTCAGTTGTATTACACGCTACACAAGTATGTATAACTTCAGGCAGCCTAATTTACAAACAACCCTGCATAGTAAAGTAAGTCTGAACAAACATTATGGGTGTTCTGTTTAACCCCTTGGGAATGGACATTGGCTATAATGCGGAGGTTCTACTGCGCTTATGACTTTCTCGGTTGTTTTCCCGTGGCATTTCCAGGTACTGTGCTTTTCTGTTATCACCACATGCCTGAGCTCAGATTCCTTCGGGGAGAGCTGCAGTGGACTATGCAAACGACCTCTCCGGCTCCTGATCCTTCTTGACTTTTAGCATGATGGTCACAAGGGTTAAGGGAAACGGCCCTGAGGAGCCTCACATTCATGGTTTTAGCTTACCGAAGATGTGAATTTCCATTGTGTTTGTTCACGAGAAAGGCAATGTGATTAGTCTTGAAGCCTGTTATGAGTGGTCTCATGATGTCTAAAGGGCTCAATATCCGTGTCGAATGGAAAATCAAGCCCTGAACTCTAGGTCTTTCTGCCTGCCTCACTGAAGCATCACGGAGCCGAGAAGCTGAAAGGGGAAAGACCAAAGTCCTCGGTGGCCAGGCTAGTAAAGCAGGCTCCAAGTCCCATTGAGGAAAGGGATGTGAGCCAGATCCCAATTACAGGGAGGTCACCAAGTAAGATGTCAACCACACTTAATGTCTGCCACAGTATAATGGGAGACTGGACATCTACTTACAGGGCGGCTATGTTGCCCATCGCTATTAACAAGTTCACCCTCTTCCCTGAGTCACAGGGGTGTCCTCTTAGTCCAGCAGCTAAAGGACACAAGGGGGAAGAGACCTGTGCCCTCGTTACGAGGCAGTCTCTCTGCATGAGGTACTGCCAGGTTCACTCTCTCTTCTCTCCCACCCCACACATAGAATCCTAGAGCTGGAAGAGATCTCAGAAGGTCATCAAGTCCAGCCCCCTGCCCAAGGCAGGACCAATCAACGAGTCACTTTTCCCCTCATTACAGGACGGTCACTGTGTCCGGTGTGTATTTCCTGCGCCTCTTCCACATTCTGCACCAGCTTTTCTTCCCCACGTCCCATTGTCTTCCTCATATGCTAGAGACAAAGAGTGAGCGCGAGAGGTTTTGACACGATTCACAGAGGCTGTAGGTCTTCAAATAGGAACGCTGCAAATCAAACTGCTGCCTTGTCTTCTCCTCACCAGGCAGCAGTTGACCCATAGCCAGAAAAGAAACCCATCACACGCGTTGACACGACACTCACCACAAGCCTCCAACTCTCCCAACGTGCCAAGGACTTAACTGATGCCCTATTGTGGAACCAAGCTTCCAGCTGCCTCCCTATAATTTCAACAGTAGGTCGTGCGTGAGGGCCAGCAAAGGAACACGCCTGAATACCAGGCGTCACCTTACCAGGCAATGCTTACCAGCTGCTGCAGAACCCAGGGTGAGCTTGAAATGCAGTCTGGAGGGCCGGGGATGCCTGGAGCACCAAAGGGGCCCACGTGACTTGCTCCCTGACTATGCAGGTGTCCATCTGCTGATCCTACTTGAGGACCCACAGGGAGGGTATCAGAAAGCAAAGATGGTCCCAGAAGGCAAACACCACCCCCAGATTAAGACAGCATGGGGGACCCAGTAGTGCAGCCATTGCAGAGCAAGGGGCTAGCTGCCCTGAATGTGTACCTATGATCTCTGACTGGATCACACTGAAGTGGCTAGTTCTGCTCTTGGCTCCATTTCTCTTTGTAGTGCACTAGCTAGCTTCCAGCCAGCATAGACATACCCCGAGTAAAGCCTTGTTACCACTAGGTTTTGGCTATGTACTTCCACTGTATAGATATGCTGACAAAACTCTCTAGTGTTGATGCAATTATGACAGTAAGGCCAGGGTCTACACTAGGGGGAAAAGCTGAGCTAAAACATGCAACTCCATCTATGTCAGTAGCATAGCTGGAGTCGACGTACCTTAGTTCGACATACCACGGCATCCACAGTGTGGGTGGTTGATGAGAGAAAGTCTCCTGTCAACTTCCCTTGCTCCTTGCAACCTGCTGGAGCACCAGAGTCAATGGGAGCGTGATCAGCAGTCAATTTAGTGGGTGCTTGCTCCTCCCAGGAGCTCGATCTCCACTGCGTTGATCTCCCAGTAAGTGGAGGTAGTTCGAGAACATGCTCTGTGAAATTTCCCAGGCTTCAGCTATATGGTTCTCAATTATTGTATTCTGCAGATCACCTCACTGAACATCAGTAAAAATAATCCAAGCAGAACTGGTAACATGAACTTCTGGATTTACCCTGCTCAAATAAGAGATGTGGCTGTTTCCAGATATTTTTAGAAAAACTTTATTTTATAATTAATATCCAATTCAGAATTACACAAGAAACCTTCAAAACCAAATTAAAAGGTTACAAATGTTTTCTAGGCAAACTAAGAATCCATTAAAGTTCACCGCTGAGTTGCAGAAAGAGAAAAATATTCCCCAATTTTCATTTAAATAATCAATTGAAAAAAAATCATGAAGGCAAGTCAAAAACCTACTGAGGTCTAGAGCAATTATGAGAAATCAAGTGACCACCCTTTAACCAAACAATTTAAACTACGGGAATTCCTCAGGGCTTCTACATGCCTTCTAGGCACTGGCCTGTAAGGCTGAACGGTGTTCCCACTGGCGCTCGCTAGGGAGAATGCAGCATACTCGCCCCAAACATGCTCGCCAGCTGTGCTGCTGGTGTCTTCATGATCCTGCCTCTTCTGAGTCCTCACTTCTGGGGTTTGTGCCTTCAGTGGTTTATGAGAGAACAATTAATTGTGTGCTCCGTTGAGAGGACTGGGGGAGCTCAAATCTCTAACACCAAACTGTCTGGAGACAGACTCAGCACTCTTCTGTTGATTTGTATCTGTCAGGCTGTCTTTCCAACATCGCTTCCTCCAAATGACAGCTTGAAGTCTCACCCCCAAAAGATTCAAACTCATCATTAGCAAACAGGAAAGTGAAATTGTCAAGCCCTATGACAGGCATGAATTTATAACACTAGAATAAATCAATAAACATGTTTAATGGTTTTGTACAGGAAATGGACATATGCAACACATTTAAGTTCAGTCTTCGCTTCATGGTACTATTACTTTAAAAAGACGCTCTAGCTTTATGGGAGGAAGGGAATATTTAACTGGAATAATTTAAAAAATCCAAATTAAAAGCTGGTTATCTGTTGTGCTGTTCTTTCAGAGGTTGCACGCTGGGAGCACTGAACTGCTGATATAATTTCCAGCCTTCTGGTGATATTGGCTATACACTGTGGCAGACAGAATAGGAGAAAAAACATATTGCTGGTAACAGAATGATCAAGAATACATAAAACAGCAATGCGAGCAAATGCTGTAGCTGGGAATTCAGCCATAAGTGCATCTGTTGTCTGTCGGAGGGAGGCTCAAGCTGTTTCCATCATAAGGCAGCTTTCACTGCTCCCACTCTCGCCTCAGACACCAAACTGTGCTTGCTGTTATACCTGGGCGGGAGCCTTCCTGCCGAGAGGACCAGACACACCTCCTGTGGCTGAATCCCGGAGATACTGGGTGGTGCGCTTGGACCAGGGCTAACACTACAGCCCCAGCTGGCCAATGCGGATGAGCAGATTAACCCTGAACACTTTAGTCAGTATCTTCACAGGCAAGAAACAGGCCAGACTGTCAGTGGATCGGGAGGTGCGGAGCCAGAACTCCCAGGCTGACCGTGTTGGAGCCTATTGTGACCATAGCTATTCTGCAGGGGGAAGCCTGCACCGTATCCACGGAGACTCCAAGACATTCAGAGCAGCTTTTTCAGTAAAATATTATTTTAAAAGGTCAAGAAGTTACAGATTCAGCCTGGCCACGGGCCACTTTCACCCATGTTCATTCACTTCCCCACACTCCCCCAGAACTGCCTTCCTCTGTGTCCAGCACATCTCCATGGCACATTCCATCCCATCTCCTGGAGCCGCCTCTTACTGACAGCTGATTGCAAAGTGCCCGCACTAGGGATGTTAAATAGCGGTTAGGAAGCGAATCGAGTAGTCGATGGAATTTCCGACTATTCGATTAGTCGATAAGGGAGTTCATTGGAGCTCTGCTTTTTCAATGTAGTAAGAGCCACCAGGCTCTTGACAAGCAGAGCTGCAGCATCTGGGACCTGGCACACTTGTGCCGTTTCCCCCACTGTGCCTCTGTCTCCCCTGTCCCTGTGGAGTCAGTGCTGGGTGGAGTCAGCTCTGGCTCCCCTCAGCACCAACTGCTGCTCCCACCCTTGCTGCCTCTGTATCAGAGGCAGCAAGGGGGGGGGGAGCAACTAGTCGAGTAGTGACTCGACTACCCGATAAGCCTAGTCTCATCGGGTAGTTGACTAGGCACTTCTGAAAATCCTACTAGGTGATCTGCATCTGTAGGCACCAACATACCTTTAAGAAACTGGCCCAATAAAAAGGCAGAAGAGCTATTTACAGATGCTGATAGCTTTTCTAAATTTTTTGTGGATGAAATATCTCTCTCTTAATCACAGTTGGTAAATTTAAAGAACATGGTTTAGCCACACAAGGTATCAATGCATTAAATTAGTTAGCTTATTTTTTTTCTTCTAAGCTGTATTTTAAAATCAAAGTCACATTGCAACCATCAAATACAGATTGTCACATGAAAATACCAAGCAAGTTCTACTGCTCTGAAAAATGCGACAATTACCTTGGATTTTCTGACTGATCCACATCTTCTAATCTAGATTTAGATTATAAAATAAAGTGTTATGAGTATTTAAAATTAAGCATATTATACACACAGCATCGTCGCTCTAGTCTCATCGCTCTACAGCATACTGTGAATTATTTATTGTAAAAATTACTTTTACCCAAGTAGTTTGTCTTTCTCTGTAACCAATCACGCTCTCATTCTCCACAGTGCTAAAATGCCCTTACATTTTCTTCCATGCTTCTGTTTACCTTCCTAGTTAGCTTGTGGATTTTGTTTGTTGTTCGTATTCCATGTTCCATTTTGTACTGGGACATGGAATGTCTTCATTCACATCTTGCACATCCTTTTTTGCTTTCTGAAGTGCTTTCCCCAGGGATTATTGAATTCAAACAATGTTCTTTAACTCCTTTTGCAGTCTCAGAGAACTTTCTATTCTGAAGTTCAGTGTTTTCCTATTACAACTCTTTCTACAGAAACTCATCAGAACATACAACCTGATGAAATTATGATTGATTCCATCTTGAGAGAACTGCTACTACCTTATCTATTAATTTCATCACCCAACTGAATGTCTCGGTTTAAACAAGTCTCTTACATTTTGGTTACATCACTCTTCCGAAAATGCAATTCTAATCCAACATTCACAAATGCTACTAGCATTTGTAGCAAGCACTTATAGCCTTTCTTTCATTCTTTTCTACATTTTATTACAGGTTTCATTAAGAAAGTTCCCTTTGTGTTGGATCAAGCTTTTGTGTATCTCTCACATCCACTATTGAAATAGTCAGCCTAGAAATTCCATCCATTAGCAGTCTCTGTCTACTTCAACTTGGTTCTGCTTATTTATATACTGCACTGTTTAAAAACCAAGCACTTTCTAATAGGCACCTGTGTCAGACTGTCTGCTTCTCTCTACACACATAAAGCCTGAACAGGAGACAATTAACCTTACAGACAACCACAGGCGGCGCGCCAGGAGCTGCAAATGCCTAATGCTGCTGAAGCCTGGCTTAGGCCTTGTCTACACTACACAGTTTTGTAGGCAACAGTGCCTTTACCTGACCGAACCAAGGAGCTGTCTCTATACTATGAAGCTACTTCTGGCAGCAGAGCTCTGCTGTTCTGCTGCCAAAAATAAAACCACCTCAATGAGAGGCAAAAAGCTTTTAAGGCAAAGTTCAAGTGACAAAGCATCAGCCTAGATACTGCTGTTCATTTTGTCAACAAAACTGGCTTCCACCAGTATCCCGCAAAGCCTGCTGCGACTGCTCTGCTCACTGGTTGGAGCTCGGCTCCCCTCCTGTCAAAGCTCCAGGAAGTACCTGGCAGCTGAGTGAGCTGTTCCCTTTGGGAAACAAAGAGCAAATCATGAATGTGGGCAGGAGGGCTGGGGGAGGAGAAAACAGGCTCCTGCACCCCCCACCACATCCCCAAGATCCTCCCCTGAAGGACCCAGGCAATGCCAGGTAATGTAGCACTAAATAAAAAGAGGTGTTTTCTGTGCATTTGTGCACACACTTGTGTGTGTGCATGTGCACGTGTGTGTGTGCATGTGCGTGTGTGTATGCATGTCGGTGTGCATGATCGCAATCACTTTGGGGCTTTTTTTTTCAGTTCTTACTTCCGTGTGGGCCACGACTGATTTGTCTGTGGGTTAGTGGCCCCTGACCCAATAAAGGTTTCCCACCCCTGCCCTAGATCCAGACATGAGAAGGCATCACAACAAGTATGCATAAACAGCACCACTCAGCTATTCACCCTCTACAGTCCTGCTCGGGACCTTCCCCCTTTCCCCAGTTCTCCGGCAGATCCCACAGCCCTAAAAGAAAGGTTAGAATCAGGCAAGTAAACAAAACAATCTTACTCATCAGCTTGTGATTCTTCCTTAGTGCAGCATCTATTCAGTTCATTTCGTTTTATAATCATGACGACAGAGCAGACAAGGACAGGCAGAAAGAGACAGAAACTTAGCAGAAGCCAGTTCTTCATACTGTCCTGCTGAAATCTGTCAATGACTGCATCTAGAAAGGGAAGAAATGTCACAGATCTATACTATATGGAGGTGGGGTCTCCAACCAGGGGAAACATTATTCTGTAGCCTCCTGTACATGACTGAAAGGAATGGAATAAAAATGTGACTATAACAGATCCCTTGCAACCATGAGATTCCCCAAATTGTCACATTTTGAAAAAGGCTGCTTTGAATAAGCAAGATGCTTTGATACTTTCAGGGATGATTACAAATAATGTTCAAAACATGGTACGGCTGCCAGCTGGTATTCAAAAGGAGTTCAGGATGCCCCACTTTAGGCCTGAAATGCATTCGAACAGCTGTAATCAGCAAAATTGCTTACCATGGAATTTGGATTAGATTTTAAATCCCTTCTGTCATATTAAGAGTTTCAGATTCCGCATTGTGCTATAGAAGAGCCAATTGACTGAATGTAATCAAGTCAGTACAATACATGATCCCTTTCTTGTATTCAATAGCAACTTGCTTATTAAAATGCTGTTATTCATTGCATTAAAGTAACAAGAAAGAATCGTATTAAACTTGTCTCTTCCTTTTCCCACGTAAGATGTAGAACCTCAGTGTGTGCATCTCCCTTTAGGACTCAAACTCGTACCTGTTCGAGGCAGCCTGGGCTCAGTGTTCTCCCCCCGCCCCCACAGCTCCAGCCAGAGCCTGGGACAGCCCAGGCTTGGAGCTTGTGTGGCCCACTCCTGTCACTCCTCAGCGTACGGTCTCAGGGCAGCCTGGGCTTGCGGCTTCCATATGCTCCCCACCCCCAGCCACCAGCACTCCAGCTGGGACTCGGGGCAGCCCCATCCCACCTCCAAGAACCTCTCACTGCAGGATCTGGGAGGATGCTGCCTCCACAGCCCAGCTCGGAAGTGAGGGTGGCAATCTTGGGACCCCTTTAAAACAACTTTGCAATCCCCCAGGGGTTACAACATGGTGAAATTTCAGGTGTAAACATCTGAAAACAAGAAACTGACCAATTAAAAAACCCTCTGTCCATGAAACCAACCCAAATTAATTGTGAATTCGGTAGGGCCCCAGCTATTAGCCAAGATAGTCAGTGATGCAATCCCCTGCTCTAGGTGTCCACACACCTCTGCCAGAAGCTGGGGCTGGTTGACAGGATGGATCATTTGACAAATTGTTTTGTTCTGTTTATTCCCTCAGAAGCACCTGGCCCCAGCCACTAGCGCATGACAGGGTACTGGCCTAGATGGACCATTGGTCTGAGCAGCAGGACCAATCTTATTTTCTTAAATGTTGCACTGGGGGGAAAAACAACACGGTACAAAATCTGCCATGTTAACGAACCACTTCTGAAACCACTGTCAATGCTCCCTCCAAATCCTTTTGATGGAATTTTGCAATTGGGTGGCAGCCAGCCAGGAATACAGTGACAGTTTCCTCTGTTGTTACACACCTGAAATAAAAGGGGGAAAAGCCTGTTTAATTATTTATCATACTTTATAGTTGGAATTCTCAAAATATGGGGAAATCCTATTACATGTGGTTTTAGGAGACAGTTTCCCTTCAGGATCGCTCTTCTTTATAACTAAAATTGTCAGTTCTTAAAAACAGTGTGTTAAGCACATCAAATGCAAACTACCACAGTCTATTGTCTAGAAAAAAAGCCAAGAAAATGACTTTAAGTATCATGAAAAATCAAACAGATCAACCATGGCACAAAGACAGTGCATGCTAGGTGTCAGCCCAACGTTGCTTTTTCAGTTGGCACTCTATAAGGAAAATATTTGCAAATCCAAAATAGTATTAATCCAAACAGTATAATAATAAAAACAACAACAATAACAATATTCTAAACAATAATAATACTGTTACTTACTCCACGGTCATTGCATTTGTTCTTTATGTCACAGTTATATTTCAGGACAGCAGCATCTACACATTTCTGGTTCATACAAATCTAAAACCCAAACATACACGCAGTTGAAGGTCAACAGAAAGCATAGGAAAAAATCTCTAGAGCTGAGGGTCCTTTTCAGGCGGTGGGAGAGCAGAAAGCCATTTACCAGAGCCAGTTTTACATCAACATATTTGGAAATAAATCTTGGTTTGTTTGATGTAAATCAGAGGACATAGCAGCTGATTTTATAATTCATTAAGCCAGTGAGGCTTTTCACTGCTCCAATATTAGTAGCAACATCTAAAAGGCGCAGGTGTACACAGCAAACATTCACATTGCTAACAGTTAGAAAACAAGGTGTGTTACCTTTTGCTTACCACAGGTAGTGCCATCTTTCACCAACATTGGATCCTTCACTCGAGGCCCCTTCATATAATCTAAAGTTACACATAAGGTATTCTGCACCTTGGCATAAATGACCGCAGCCTTTTCCTTAATGAACGGCCTAGTGCTCGGATATTGACAAACTAACTTCCCACATTGGAGATCTCTACAAACATATGAGAAGAAAATTAAAATTACGTTTGGCATTTGACAGTTCGGAATATTAGCTAATAGTGTAATTTCTGAGAGAAGGGATAACTATACTCTGTACAGCCAAAGGGGCTCAATTTTGGGATTGCTTAGATTTACTTTGTGCTGGTCCCTCGGTGCACAACAGATTTACAGCCAGCATATCTTGTCCCCTAGCCTACAAGTGGTTGCTGATTCCTGGCACTGGGGTCATGGTGAAGAAGAAAGATTGGCTGGCATGTCTCAACACCTCAGTAAGGCTGTCAGAATAGTATCCTAGGGCCATGAGCAGCTAGTAAGAGAAACCTAGAGACTGGGCTTGCCAAAGGATTGGGAAAGGTTAAAGTGGCTGGCTTAAAGCCTCTTTTCTTCTTTAACTCCATTCTTCGTACAACGCAACTGAGCCAGGCCACAGGAACTGACTCATAAAATAATAAATTGTTTTAAAAAGAATTAAACCAATGTCACTTAAATGGCAATGAACAATATTATAGGCCCTTTAGTCTTTCACCAATGTTGGTGAAAGACCACAGCATGAATGCTTCTGATAGTTCAAATCTAAACCTTTATAACCCAAAATATCCAAATCGAGGGGGCTTATGTTACTTTGGAAATTATTCCACAATCTAACAGTTTTATTGCTACACATTTAATTCTGATGTTCAGCCTAAAGTTTTCTTACTCATAATTACTGTGCTTCTTTGGTGATTATGATCTTTAAATATTGACAGTGCCAAATTCAGATCTTGTTTATGTGAGCTACACTGACTCCA
>JANRFK010000351.1:13839297-13850710 GCA_030068395.1 Apalone spinifera | reverse complement strand
CTTCCTGCCTAGTACTGTAGGTAGCACACAGGTAAAGTGGAAGTGAATTAGGCTTTATTATTGTATTACAGTAGCTCTCCTATTAATTGCTTTTGCATTGCTTTGTGCTATATTAATCGCTTTAGAATTTATAGTATTTAAGGCTTAAATTGTATAGGAATTGTTTTTAAGGCTTGTAAAACTTAAACAACTGTATTAACTGCTTAAAGCTTGCAATAAATAAGAAAGTGGTTAAGTATCCCTGGAGTGTCCTGGTTTCCCTTGGATCTAAAATAAATCGAACCACACAACAATAATGCAATGCTATGTGAGGTACACAGATAACAAATAATTAAGAAAAAACTTACACTGCTGCGGTGTGCATGATGCAGGTGACTCCTGGACACTGACAGACTCTGGAATCATCATATGCTATTCCCAAACTCAGCCCTAGCAGCTGCACAATGATGACTGAAAATGTCTCCAGTGTTACAGCCCTCTGATACTAACATAATAAGAAAGAAAATATGAAAAGTTCATTCAACTGTGGAACCAAACTATGATAAAAGTTTTTTGTTTTCAGCCCTGCCTGAACCATACAAAGATATTGGTATTAGACATGATATATAAATTGTAAGGCAACTGCTCCGCCCCATTCCAGGATATGGTGGAAGTTACAGAGAAGATGTGTAACCCTGAAGCCAAACCCTTATTCACTCGAATCCTCTTGATGAGTGGAGAATAGATGTGCAGGGGCAACAACCCTTCCCTCTAATCTACCCTTCCCTCTAATCTACCAAGCCCAATGGCTCAAATTAACTTTGAAGCCTTTCTGGAGCCAGCTCCCAGAGCAGAAGACCGGAGGAACCCCAGACCAGCAGAACCTTTAGATCCATTCCGATCTCATCATCCCCTGTATGCTCCTCCCCAGCATGTGAGACCAGGTGTCTCGTCTCATGGTGTTTCACCTCTGAATGGTCTCGATAATTTCTCTGTTCCCCCCACACAGCACAGCTGCCCTGATTCTATTGCCAGGGGACTTCTCTTAGTAGTAGAGATGAGTGCAAGATTTGCCCCTACAAAGTAAGGCCATAACTGTAAGTAACTGATGCAGTATATTGATTGTAAGGGTAAGAGGATTCTATTATATCATACCAAAGCAACCCCTCCAGAATAGTTTCTCAGACACAGGTTTCCTGCAAAAGATGCCCCTACATAATTTGGTTGGTCCCTGTAACTAAAGCACAAAAACAGATTCTTGATCATAAATAAAATCTTTCTAAAAGCAATGACAGTTTAAAAGATTTCTAGTGCATCTTTTTAATAATAAAGTAATGTTCTTACACAAATAAATATGCTATGTCATGTGGCCGTAAAGTAAGATGGATGTTTTTCCACTGTAAAAACCTTTGCAATAATTCATCGGCTTCCCCTGTTGTAGGAATTTTGTTACTATCTTCCCAAAACTCCAAAGAAGACAACACAATTGTCATATTAAGATGGGTAAACATCTGAAAACAGAGGAAATACAAGTATTGTATTAAATGATATACACTATAGTACTGTAAAACCTATAAGCTCTGGCAATAAGGGACCAATGCAGCAAAGTTTGTATAGGCATAAATGTTCACAGAGAGTGTATAGGCATAGATAGTGTATAGGCATAGATGTTCCCAAAATAAAATGCTATTCAATTAACCCAGAGGTTCTCAAACTTTGTGATATCTCGACCCCCCTCCAAGTTGCTTGCGACCCCCAGTTTGAGAAATGTGGAATTAACCAATGTTTAATATTCCTCATGATGTTATTCTCAGTTCATGCATCACAACTGTCGGTTCTTTTTATTCGGAATACAAGGTGAGTGAGGTAATAATATCTTTTACTGGACCCACTTCTGCTGGTGAGAGAGACACGTGCCAGCTTACACAGAGCTTTTCTTCAGTTCTGCATGAGCTCAGCTTGTCTCTCTCACCAATGGAAGCTGATCCAATAAAGGATGTTGCCTCGCCCACCTTCTCTCACTAATATTCTGGGACCAGCGTGGCTACAACAATGTAGCCAGTTCTTTTTATAACCAAGTTAACTTAAAATAACCAAGATTATGTCTACACTGCCAAAAAATAGGTGCATTCTCAACTCAGGTTAGCTAACTTAGGTTAAAATGTTAGTCCGGATGCAGAAATTTGGCTTTAAACTCAGGTTAGCAATCTGAGTTCAACCCCGGGTCACTTTACATACTTTGAACTGCATTGTGACCCCAAGTTAAAAGCAGAGTTTGGAAGTTTGGAAAATTTCACATCAGGGGCATCATGGTGCTAAGACTGAGGCTTATCATACTATCAACCCTGTACACACAATCAGACATAACCTAAGGAATCTTAAGACAGAAAATGATTCATGAATGTCATAAAAACAGTAATAAGTGCCCATACTGACAGTGGTCAGAGTAAAAATAAAAACAATTCTAAAAGGGGATACACTGCAAGTCCCTTTATTTTCAGATGGCTGAGAGTACCTGAGGTTTCTGATGACTCTCGAGGCGAATGATCTAACCCTGGCAGTGAGGAATATAAAATGATTTTTAATCTAACTGCTACAGACTTACTATCCTGAGGATGAAAAATTGATCTTAAATAACCACTGGAGAATAATATAATGAAATATCTGGAGTTCATGTGGTAATAATATTTTCTTCTCCTACTGCAACTTTCATCCATGGTTCTCAAAACATCACAAGGTTCTCACATGACCCTTGTGATGTAGGACACCGACAAGTATTCTATTCAATTTGTGGAATAAGGTGAGGGGTCTTAGCAAAGTCACCCAGGAGCTCAATGACAAAACCAGAAATAGAACCCACAAGTCCTGATCCTGGGCCCCCCACTCTCCCTGCGAGGCTGTAGATACCAGCAAAATTAACCCAACCACCCACAGGAATTGTGGACAGAGACAGGCAGTCACTTACACTGTTGACAAAGCCAATGAGCTGGACTATTTTGTCTGTTACAACATCCTTCTCTGAACCCATATAGTCATACTGAAAAACAACACAAACTCTTTAGATTACAACAGCAGTGCAACATTCTGTAGCCATAGCACTTCCCTCAGGAACGGACGCAGGGTCCCAGTGAGTTCCGTGTGTGCCACTGCCAGATTGTGGAACCTGCCCACTTCTCGCAGACATTTCCACTCTCTTCTTCTTCATGTCAGACTCCCGCCTATGCCTAACTCATTCGGTAGAATGGAGAAAGCAGCCATGGGAAGAGCATACAAATGGCCACAAAGAGTCAGGGTCCATCTAGCCCAGTGCTCTGCATTTCAGCAGTGGCCAGTGCCACATACCTCAGAGCGACTCAAAAGATAAGGCAATTCGTGGAGCGATCCATTCCCTGTCATCCAGGCCCAGCTGCTGGCAGTCAGGGGTTTATGGCCATCTGGAGCATGGGGCTGTGTGGCTGACAATCTGGGCCAATTGATGGACCTCCCTTCCAGGAACTTATCTAATTCTTTTGTGAACCCAGCTCCCCACCCTCTGCTCCAAACACCCCCCTGGCTCTGGCAGCCCCAGTATTGTGCTTAACAATAGTTTCCGCCACTTTGCTAAGTTATTGCTGTTATTTTGTGCATCTTTTGCTAGAATGTGAAGAGTAACTTTTTCGCCCTGCCTAATTACAGTGTGACACTTGACTTGCCAGCACTCAGGTTCTTTTCTACTTTCCTCAGTAGGATTTGACGTTTGGTTTTTGAAAATGTCTTTTTGGCTATTAACTGCCTGTTTGTTGACAGATTGAGCCTGGTGCCCATCCGGCTAGTTAAAGGGGGCTGGGTTACTCCTTGGCCCATAAAAGGGCTGAAATTGGCTGAGCCCAGCAGTGGAGGCGCTGGGCTCAGAGAAGCAGCCATGCAGCTCCTGCTCCACGAAAGGCCAGACCCAGCGCTGGGCGGCCCAGAGAAGAAGGCAGGAGTTAGTGACTTGGCTGCTTTCCCTTGGAACACTCGCTTCCGGAGCTGAGGTGCTAGAGCCTCTGGGAGGGGTGGCCTGGAAGCCTGGGGCCAAGGATGGAGTTAGGACTATTTTGTTTGTTGGATGACCCGTTTAAAAAACAAAACCCCTTGAAAAGCCTGGGCCTGGCAGTGCACGCTTTCAAAGGGGAGAGGCAATGGCCCTGGTGACATGGCATTCTTTGCCCCTCCCGTGGATTTTTTCTTAGAGGCTCAAGCTCTATGTGTACCCAATTACGTGCTCCGTGCTCTGGGGGAGAAACACCAAAGAAACCCACCGCAGTAGGCGCACGCAGCATGGAGGGCAGCAGTCAGTGTCTGGCATTGTGGCCGGGCCGGTGATAAACACAGCTGGCTGTGAGCCAGGCAAGGGTTAAGGAACCCCTATGCCACAATCCGTCCTTATGCCCTGCGTCCATGGGGCTGCTGCTGCTCAGGTGGGACACAAGCCCTTAGAAGAGAGGAACTCCACGCAGCTGCAGTGGCACTCAGAGCAAGCAGGCCCTGGCTCTGGCACCCAGACTGGGGGCCCAGCCTGTGTCACTAACTGACCCAGAGCCTGCGAAAGGTGCCTGACTAAGCCCTCTGAGAAAGGAGACAGTTTGGGCTGATTTTCCTTTGTAGAACTCCCTCCTCAGCCCCAGGATTAAGCCCTGACCTTTCCTTGCCCTGAGGCCGGGAACGGAGCTGCCTGACAGACTGCTTCCCCCTCCCTTGCACAAGGAAGGGGGCTTGCTTCATACCCCCTGAGGGGGGTGGACTCACTAACGGCAGGCTGTACCCACAGCCAGAGCTGGGCTGCCCAGAGAAGAAGGCAGGAGTTAAGTGAGCTGGCTGCTCTCCCTTGGAACATTCACTTCAGACAGGAGTACGCATTCGTTTGTGAATATGCCATAGGGTTAATCAAAATGGTTCACACATGAGAGTAACCCCAGCTGCCCTTTGTAATGTGTGCATGTTGCTGCAAAGACAGAGAGGTAGTTTTAGAGCAGGAATCCAATTGTGCAACACAAATTAAGAGCAGACTGTAGGACAATAGAAATGAATAATAGCTCAGACTTACCAGAGCCTTGTCCAAAATAACATACATCTCTAGATATCTGGAGTGTCTGATGAAACTCTGTTGTGACTTAAGGCAAATAATACATTAAGGAATTACTTCTACATTATACCTGGGATGCTCATTACTAGCAGCGTGAATGAGACACGGAGAGCAGAGGTCACAAACAAGATACAGAATGCCCAAGCTTCATTAGTGCAATTCAGAAACGACTAAATCAATCTGTGGGAAAAGCCCTGATGAGACAAAGCTCTGTTGTTCCCTGATGGCCTGGCTGAAACTCTTCTCATAACCAGTTGTGTTGGGTAGAGCCCTGTGAGATACAAAATTGGTACCCACTTCTGCAAAAATGAGCCACAGATGGATATCTGCACCCACACCTGCAGCTGTGATTCCTGCAGCTATAAAGAGGATATCCATGGATTTGCCAGGCTCTAGTGTAGGGGTACTGATAATGAAAAGTGAAAGTGGGAGGTAGACATTGTCTACATATAGATGGCCACTTACACTCACAACTGAGAGAGAGAACTGCTGATTTCCAGGTGTCCGGAGCTATGTCAGGTGCTGAATGGTAGAGTGAGGCTCCATGGAGGAGATTGAGGAGTGTAAACCTCAGCCCAATTTGTGAGGCTTCAGCTATGCTGTCTCCACTGTGATTTTTGAGGGTGTATGCCTAAAGCCCTTCCCATTAGGAGAATATCCCCGTTAGTAGTAAAACATCAACGGGCAAGATGGTGACACAGGACATCAAGATCTCTCAAACCAGTTGAGGTGACTGGATCACATTCCCACAAGCATGCAAGAACCACAGCTTCCCAGCCACATTCTTTCCTAATAAAGTAATGGCTTCTACGTGCCATGTCGCATCCCTGTGTTTCCATCTATGGCCAGGAAAGTAATGTGTGTTGTCGCAATGCCCAATCAGAAGAGGTAAAATATTGTTCATACCCCAGCTGAGCTGCTCAGTGTTTGAATATCAGACATACAGAATAAACCAAAATTACCACAATGTAGTGACTTTGCCCTGTCTTTCAGACTAAACGCCAAGGGACAAATTCAATAATATCCACACAACCCCACAAGCTTTGTTGGGGATGTGCAAGTGGAACTAAGAAAAGAATCTGGTTCCAAATATTTAGTAATTTTAGTGTAGATCAGATACTAACATATTAAACGTTATCTTAGCAAAGCAAAGCAAAGCAAATCAACCAGCACTCACTTTTATTCCTATATTCAGCTTGCGTGCCATCCCTTCACTCCATATAACAGAATCGTTTTCTACAAAAAGCAGGCTCTCTGTGTTTTCATTCCATATCTGATAAACTAGATGCTGAAATCCAGGTGTGGAGTCCAAAGGCTCAATTCCATAGCTGACATTCTTTAACTGCAGTATCCCTCTGAAAAAACCACAACTGTGTGAAACTAGAACATGGTTTGAGTTGAAACCACAAGAGATTGTAAATGCAAAAAAACTTGTAGAACTATTTAACTTCTGTATTTCAATAAAGGTGTTGCCATTACCTAAGTCCAGAACACGTGCTGAGTGTCACCACTGAATCTGGAAAACCTGCAATATAGCCTTTGTAGAAACAATCACGCTAGAAAAAATAATAAAAGAAAAATGGCTTACTTATCAGTAAGAGCAGTTCACTACCCATGAGCTGGAAGTCATTTCAGAACTGAAATATTGAGGCAGCCCCTAGCCATAATGAATTAGGTTGTACTCTCAGTCTGATTTTAAAGGGCATGCTCCCAATGAATGGATTAAAAGACACTGACTGCAGTCTGTACACGAGAGAAGATAGGAGAGAATTGGAAAACTCCAAAGACCACCTTACATAAGAACATAAGAACGGCCGTACCGGGTCAGACCAAAGGTCCATCTAGCCCAGTATCCTGTCTGCCGACAGTGGCCAGCACCAGGTGCCCCAGAGGGGGTGGACCGAAGACAATGATCAAGAGATCTGTCTCCTGCCATCCCTCTCCAGCCTCTGACAAACAGAGGCCAAGGACACCATTTCATCCCCTGGCTAATAGCCTTTTACGGACCTAACCTCCATGAAATTATCTAGCTTCTCTTTAAACTCTATTATAGTCCTAGCCTTCACAGCCTCCTCTGGCAAGGAGTTCCATAGGTTGACTACACGCTGTGTGAAGAAGAACTTTCTTTTATTAGTTTTAAACCTGCTACCCATTAATTTCATTTGGTGTCCTCTAGTTCTTCGATTTAGGGAACTAATAAATAACTTTTCTTTTCACTGTTTTGTACCTCTCTCAGGCAAAATTAACCTTTTGTGGGCCCCACTGCCCGAACTGGGGTCCTGCCTCCCACTTGGCCCATGCTCTGCCCCAAGGCCTCGCCCCTGCTCAGTCTCTTCCTCCAGGGCCCCACCCGCTGCTCACAAGAGGAATAGACAGATCTGGAGTGGGGACAAAGAGGAGCAAGTGGTGACTGGGGACTCAGATCAGGAGGCTGAGGGGGGTGGAGCCGAGGGGTGGAGCGCAGACAAAATGAGGGGCTGGAGCTCAGGGCCTCTTCTCAGTATGGGTGGGTGCCACGGTGCTGCTGTAATCCCAGTACTGTTCCTCTACAAAGCTGCACGCTCTGGAGACTACTATCTATCTATCTCAGGCACTTCTATGGTCTCCATTACCAGGATATCTGATACCTCCATGGCACTCATGTAGGGTTACCACATGCCCCCATTTCGTAGGGACGGTCCCAATATTCGGGCTTTGTCTTACATTGGCATCTATCATCCCCCACCCCATCTCGATTTTTCACTTCCTGTCTGGCCTCCCTACACTCATATAAGGTAAGGAAGTGCTAGTCTCCTCCTTTTCCAGATGGGGAACTGAAACAGAGACACACAGTAACATTGCCCAAAGCCACACAGGAAGCCGGGGGGCGAGGAGGGGAGGAGTGATTTCAATCTAGGT
Organism: Apalone spinifera; assembly: GCA_030068395.1. Lineage (NCBI taxonomy): Eukaryota > Metazoa > Chordata > Testudines > Trionychidae > Apalone > Apalone spinifera. Next base: position 13,842,729 of record JANRFK010000351.1, on the reverse strand, counting down.
CTGTCAACTCCTAGGCTAGGGTCTTAATCATTGGACCACCCTTCCTTTCCAACCCTCCAGGGCTATATCTATATGAAATGCTCAGGGCTGTAAGAAATCCATATTTCTTTTACATCTGGTTTTCTTTTGATTTTACAAACAACTCTGATCTTCACAGTTAAATTATGCCACTGATTTTATGAGTTTCAAAAATGTTCAGCATTGGCATAAATCCACTCCAACTAACTTTAATGGGAACCAAGTCAAATCAACGCTAACAGCTTCAGAAAACCCCTATGTAAAGCTCTGTTATAGTGCCTTTACCTCAGATACTTTTTTGGCAAGGCAGTTAAACCAGTTCTACATTTAAATATTATAATTTGTACTTACAAATATCCATTAGAGTTACTATCTTTGACTGAAAAGTTTATGCCAGGACTAACAATAAATAAGAAAAGCCTTGAGAACATTCCAACAGGAAAGTCATCTTAATATTTTAAAAATATAAGTTAAATCCCCAGACAGTATTTCTAACAGTAATTGATTCTATTTTGAAAAAGCTAAGCCTGCAAAATACTGTAAATAAATCTTACCTTAATATGTGGGAAATCAGATTGAATAGCCCCCTCTTGGCTGTAGGTATACACCCTGAAAGTACTGGGTAAAAATACTCTATTAAAAAGAAAAAAGTTTGAATTCCAAAACAAGTAGCATACACTCCTGAAAATGAAAAGCGCGCACACACTTATTTCAACATGCTGCAAAGACTTTTCCACCCTTGTTTCTTGATTCACAATTTAATGTTTTATGGTTTCTTTTTTACTAGAAAACTGTTGAGTGAGATTAGATGAGGTGACAGTAGTGAGCAGGCTTCAAGGTACACAGCTACAAACCCTCTGCAGGATCCAGGTTCTTTTGCAGTGTAATCCCAGACTCCTGTATCAGGTCTTGAAACGCAAGAACACAGGGATCTATAAGAGTACTTTCTCTTCAAGAATCTACTTGAATTCCCCATTTATCAATTCACCATTTATGAGTGCTTAATACGGTACTAAGAATAACAGACTAAGGCTATGTCTAGACTGCAGAGCTTTTCCCAGATACTGGAGGTATCCCGGAAAAACTCTACCGCGTTCAGGGAACACGTCGGCCTTTTTTGGAATAGTTTCCAAAAAAGCAGGCACATTCTTTCAGCATCCCTATATTCCTCATTTTATGAGGAATAAGGGATGTTCTAAAAGAGGAGGTTTTTCCGACATTTGACCCTGTCTACACGGGGCCAAATGTCAAAAAAGCTTCTTCCGAAAACACAAACGGAAAAAGATACGCAATTTTGTGTATCTTCCCCCTCTCCCCCCCAAAAAAAGGCAGTGTAGACATAGCCTAAAGCAATAAATTGGAGAACTTTGGACTCTTGGAGACAAAAAATAATAACCAAAGATTGGAAAACAAGAGGAAGTGAAAAACGAGTCATCCAGTACCTGACAGGATTTATTAGAAACATTTATTATAACTGATCACACGCTCCTCAGCCAACGGGTGAGGAACAAAGTCAATCACTTACTGTTGCTTCAGGTGAAGAGTGTACGACCTCTCTTCTATTGTAATTATGTAGGACACCTGTTCCTAAAGCATCCAGAATGACAGAGAATTTACTAACACAGTATTTTAAACAGTTCGGTAATTCTACTAAATAGGAACATATGTGCTTGCTGAAGAAGTACACTGCAAGTATTTCTCAAGAGAATAGGCAGAGATTAAAATATTCCAAATCAGGAATTGGCCCCTCTCGACTTCTAACAAAACATATTGTTTGTACCCTTCCAAAGTCCTGTGCCATACAGAGTGATTCGATCTTTGATTTCTTAAACTGAATCATAAATTCCTTTTAAAAGAAGTTCCTTGTCTATAACCAACCACAGCTAAGGAGCAGGAGAAACTGTGAAAAGTAAAAACAGTATAACAATTCAAAATATATAGTTACAATCAATAATCTATGTGAAATCATGTTCCAATTGACACAGGGGACAAAGTCATCTGTCAGTGTGCTATGCTATATAATTTACAGGAATATTTTATGTGGCAATATAATTTCTCTGCAAAGTGCAACGCTATGAAGTTATTTTCACGGGAGCCAAATAATTACACTGATTGAGCAAATGGGAACAAACTCATGGGGGTTCATTAAATCATGTTGTTCAGCTATCATAAAACATTTAACTACAATCATTGATCAAAATTATTATACTTTAAAAGTCAAGTAACACTACGTGCAAATTATTTACGTAATGATGCCATAATGCTTCAGAGCAGTTGCAGTCTAAACTAGTATCCTTTCTCCAGCAATAGCCTGTACCAAATATGTCAAGGCAGGTATAAGAAGTATAGAAGGCCATTATAGAATAATCTGATCATAAATGTATTTGAACCCGCCCCCCCCCCCACTTTTGATTAGCTTTTGGATTATACCCTGAACAAGGAGGGTTTATATCCCTTATAAAAACTGTTGACCAATAAAACTTCTATTTTCTTTTAGCAGTCACAAATACGTTACTTTCCATTTCCACTGAATATGTCAATGTTCTTACTCTTACTTTACACATCTCATCAAAATATCACTTCTTGTTCATCTTCTTAACTAAACTCGCCTAATCTCAGAGATACATTTCCCCATGTGTCTAATTGTGTCGAATTGTTTTGTTGCCCAAATCTAGAGCTCTTCTATTTCTGTAACATTTTTCAGAGACAAGCTATTCAGAATGGAATATGATATAGGTGAGAGTCTGCTATCAATTTGTGTGATCAGATATTATTTTCAGTATTATTTCTCTCCTACTATTTATATACATTTTTGACTAGCGCTGCATTCTGGGCAAATGACTTCAGTGAGATTTTCACAGTGAACCAGGAGGATCTTTCTCCAGGGACATTACATGAATTTAAAACACCACAACACTTTCACTGAGCATTACTTTGCATGTGACAAGACTGTATTTCAAGGCCATAGCTTTAAGATTTGGAATCTCAGACTTTTTAAAGAAATGCTGTACAAAAGATTTGCAGTTCCCCTTTAAATCGAGAAGTTTAAATGCTCAAGGACTTTGCACATTGAGTTCAATATGTCAAGACAGTTGACTGTCCAATATTTCACCATGGTGCACAGAAATGATAAAAGCTACAAGTTTGGGCATGGCAGATTTTTCAGTTGTACCTTCAACCTAAGCAAAATTACTATATTCTAGTTCATCAGTTTTGAATGATTAATTTTCATAATTATAATCAGTAGTACCAGGTTTCCATTTTGATTTGATGGCATTGACCATGGAACCATGATATGCAGAAATGATCGCTGAGAACCTGAGAAGAAAATAATCTTCACTAACTGTATTAATCTAGTGGAGGGGGTCTTTCCTTGTGGGGGTTGCAGTGCCATGGAGGGGGTCTCTCCTGGGG
>JANRFK010000351.1:13813240-13839197 GCA_030068395.1 Apalone spinifera | reverse complement strand
TAAAAGCATTTCCGGAAAATCATGCCAATCTAGACGCAGCCTATGAGTCTATGAGATTCAAGGAATCAGTACAAAAGTTCAGGAACCAGATACTTTAATTTTGCAAATGATTCAGGGATGAAGATTCTGGGCAGCTTGTTAATCAGTTTAGCAGAGGAATTGGGTTGTATCTTGCAGAAAATTAGTTTATCCAGAAGTACCATCAAATTCAGCAGTTACTGCATATCTTGGTAAGTGGCTGTAATCCTACTGCACAATGAGTAGACAATATTTTGAAAAATAAACCTGCATGTATTGAAACAACAGCATTTCTGACCTGCTTTCACACACAGTCTTTTATCCTCATTATCGAACTGTGCCTAACATAATAGGTCCCAATCCTGAATAGGATCTTAGAGTACTTCCATAAAACAAATAATAAATAAAATATAAATGGTAAAATGGGAGCACGTATGTTACTTATTTGAAACTCACCTTTGATTGTCCGACAGGCTCAAGTCTTCTGATCTAGATTTAGATTTTTAAAAAATGAGAGAGAATATTACTTAAAATGAATTAAATGCTTCATATAATCTCAGAGCTACAGAGCATATTTAGTTCTATCTCTTTAAAATTCCAGCAATTCAGAAGAGAATTTCTTGCTATCAAAGGTGAATTCTATTGACAAATACATAATTTTCCTGCATGACAGGAAGACTTTTAAAGTGCAATTTCTGTAGAAAATGTTATATTATGAAAATGCCATATATTGACATTGGCCCCTGTCCTGCATTAGATTCCACTAGTACAAATTCTTGTATATCCATGAATTAAATGTAGGCTTGGCAGAATTATCTTTTCATTTTTAATAACTCTGATAGTATCAGTGTTTACTTCTACCTATTTAAATATTCACAGTTGTATAATAATTGTGGGGTTTTTAGTCTCAGAGGGGTCACCACCAAGTTAGTCTGTATCTGCAAAAACAACAAGGAATCCTGTGGCACTTTAGACTATAACCTTTTGTGGATAAAACCTGATAAAGTACATTTTACTCATTAAAGCTGATGTCCTAATAAATTCACTAGTCTCTAAGGTGCCATGGGTCTCCTTGTTGGTTTGGTGGGCTTTAGGAATTTTTGATCTGTATGCATTGACATTTTCACAGCTATAGAAAGTTATGGTGAAGGTCAGAGGATAATTATTTAATGACAGTGGACATTGAGATTCAACAAGCCAAAACTTCATGACCATTAAAACAAATTGTCAACATCACATATCAAAATAGCCAAAGTAAATCACTTAAATTAAATAGCCAAAGTAAACACCCTTAAATCACAGTCAAGTAAGTTTTCTTTTTCCTTACTTTGCACATCTGCAGGGTTTATTATTTTCTTTATTTTGTGTATCTGCAAAGTTTGATTATTACTGATGGACATTTTTGTTGTTGTTGAATGGTATGCATACAGTTCATTACTGACACCAATGAAGATCTAATCTTTCCAAGCCTATGTACATGGGGCTGGCAACAGGGGCACAGGCATCAAGACCCAAGCTGAGAGATTGAGAGTCACAGTTTGGGGCCATCTTTCTAAAATTAATTTCCAGATTTCTTTGTTTCTTCATAAATTTAAATGCCCTTATTTTGTCTCACACTCTCCCTTCAACTTCCTTTACTCCTCCTGGAAGCAGGACTACCGGCATTGACCGGAGCCCCCTTCACTATTCAAATTAGCGTCTCTTCACTAGATCCGCTAATTCGATCCTGGAATATGAGAGTGGCAGCTTCGATCTTCTCTGTAGTGTAGACATACCCCAAATGAATACTTGGAAATAGTTAATTAGGTGAATAAAATGATTTACTCGTCAGCTTCTGAGTCCTCCTCCTTTAAGCAGAGTCTGCTTAATTCATTCCATTTTACAATCATGATGATAGAACCAACAAGGACAGGCAGAAAGAGACAGAAACTTAGCAGCAACCAATTCTTCAAAGTGGCTTGGGAAGCTCTTTCTAAGACCATATCTAGAAAGGAAAACACGTAACAGATTTCACAAGTTCAAGCTGCTCAATTCCCTGCATCCTGTGTTGCTTATTAAGGAAAAGAGAGAGAAAGTTATCGGAGACTATGAAAGCATACAGCTCTTACATACAATAAAATATTGTTTCCGTTTGGTTAAAAAAAGAAAAACGTGTTCACTTTGTATAGAAGTTTATTCATTTCCTGAATCGCATGTATAGTCGTAGCTTAATAAACTAGGGTTACTTACTAGAATGAAGTTCTCTGAGTAAACTGTCTCTGCACATTCAGTCTTATGGCATAACTATTCAAAGCAGTAAAATTACTGGGAGAACATACAACTACCTTCAGGACCTAGCATTCAGAACTGAGGTTACTGAAACCTGACAGACACACTCCCCCCTTAGTTCCAGTCATCAAGTTGTAAGTCTGATTGAAAACTCCAATTAAGTAGGGTTCATGAGTGTGGATGAGCACAGGAATTCTAGTTAACCTTCCTCTCTTATTCAGGCACATCCTTGCTCTTGGAAGACTAATAGGCTGTTATTGTGTTCATACCTGAAGGGTTTTTACTTTCTTTAGACTTAAGAGTTTTGATATCAAAGTCATGCATTATATTTTACAATGAACTTTTCAAAACAAAGTGACTGTGTCTTGTAGTTTAAATATTTAGGCATCAATTTTAACAATGAAGAAAGAAAGACACTGATCATGTTAACCAAAATGGACAGAGCCAGGCAGAGATTAAGAAAGCTTTTCTATGGAGCCTTATCCTCCAATGGCAGATTTCCTTCCAGATCTCAAAAACATTGAATTGAAGAAACTGGCAGTGTGTTAAGACATGAGCTTGATTTATTAGCTCAGTGTGCCCTCAGTTCATAAGATAATGCAATACTTCAGAATTTTCTTGACAGAGCCACTATTCTTACTGCTTATTTGCATTATGGTTTCACCTATTAATAATTACAGGCCAGACTCTGCTGACAGCTGTGTCCATGTAAATCAGAAATAACTGAGACTAGAATCTTAGTAACCACATAGCACAACCCCTCCCCCATTCCTCATTTCCTATATTATAAATGTTCTCTTTTTCACAAAAATATAGAATTTCATTTTATAGCTACCCCATCACTGATGGTGTGATTTTCTGGATATTATGATGACATGTTTATCTAAGATGCCCATCACCAGAGTGTCTGATCACCATTCTTTTTTCAGTTAAGAGTGCGTCTACACAGCACCCTAAACTCAAAGTCAGATACACAAGTTGAGCTACACAAATTGCGTCTCTTATATTAAATCTATTTCGAAATTGCTTATTTTGAAATTTGGCGCATCTACACAGTGCCAGATTTTGAAACAACATGCTATTTCGAGCCATCCCTTAACCCTGGTGCAACAAGGTTTACCGGCATGTCAAAATAGTGCACCCATTATTTCGAAAAATATTTCAAAATAACAGGCGGCTTGTGTAGACACAGGGTAGCTATTTTGGGATACCTCCGGCATCCTGAAATAGCCATGCAGAGTAGACGTACTCTTAGAGAAGAGTCTTTGAATTCAGGTCAGTGGGATGTAGGGCATTTGCTCTACCAGATTTGCTCAGATTACTAACCAGAGTCCGAAAATCGAAGCCCACTGTCGATACTCCCGCCCACTGCAGAGCCTTGTCTGCGGCAATTTGGAGGGCTCCAGCCAGGATTACAATGACAATGTTTCTTATTGTTGCATACCTGAAAACACGGGGGAATGTGACAAAATTACTCCTTTAGATAGTTTTCCTCAGAGAGTACTGTTGCCTACCCTCTACAACAGCGGTTTTCAAACTTTTCTCATTTGTGGATCCCTAAAAAATTTCAAATGTAGGCACACAGCGCTTTGTAAATCTTAACACACAAAGATTTCCAGGGGTCTGCAAACAACATGTTGAAAACTATTGCTCTAAGATCACATCTTTCTTGTCAAACTCCTTATTCTAGGCAGACTGAGGACCAACCCTGCTCCCACTGATGCCAATATGGATTTTAGTGGGATACATTCAGGCCCTGAATACTGCTGCATAGTCTGACACATCAGAAAATATACCAGACAATGAGCTGAAAATCAGACTGTGTCTAAACCTCCTCCAAAAGCTGTATAAATATAATGCACAGTCCCTGTGTGGCAATATGCTATATTTACTGTTCCCTGCCCCAGAGAGGAGGACTCACTTGCCCACGGTCAACATCAAGTTAATGGCAAAACTGAAATTAGAACTCAAGGACTTCCTAGCCTTCCATCCTGTCCTCAGTCCACCATACCATCATGGTTCCTCCCACGTGCTGCACCCATGTTACGTTGTTTATAAACCTACACTCATTTGGTCATATGCAACTCCTTCCTGTTCAGAGATCCAGATCTTTTTACTAATCTGCCAAGCAGTTCATCATTTCATAGTTATTCTGAGCATAGCAATCTCTTTCACATATTCTGATTTCATTGCTGGTTCTAAGAAAGCAAAATGGTGTAAACTATTTTACTCAATTACTTCCATAAATAAATGACAGTGGCATATTGATTTTGGACCTTCGGTGTCATCCAAAAGGGGCTTTTACAGCCAATCCCCAGACACTTCAAAATGGGACTTTATAAGTAAAGAACTTCCTGAACAATATTCATAGAGGCAGTAACACCAACATTGTAATATTATTGTTACTTACTCCACGACCATTGCATTTTACTTGTGGATTACAATCATATTCCAGGGCTGCATAAAACTGGCACGTGCGGTTTAGACAAACCTAAAAAACGAAAGTTTCAGAGGGGGTAGCCATGTTAGTCTGTAACTGAAAAAACTTCAAAAATAACTAATAGTCTTGCAGCACCTTAGAGACTAACAGAAATGTAGATGGTATCATGAGCTTTTGTGGGCACAACCAATTAAACAACAAACAAACCCACAGCATAAAATTCCAATTCAGATGAGTCTGACAATCTTAGCTTTTGATATACATTGGCTGCATGCTCTGAAAAGAAGCCGAGGATGGAAGGGCCATAAATATTGCAGCTTTACAGAAATATTCTAATGATTGCCAAAAGTTAATTGGCAATGCAAAGTGATGTGTTCTGTAGGGATGGCAAATTAAGAAGGGATGCTTAAGAAAAACTACAAAGAAATAAAAGATCCTGTTAATAACCACAAATCTACAAATACCATGTGTTTATACTTTTAAAACCAAGGCAAAAAGAATTTTGATTTGTCTATACATATGTTTTCTTACTCCAAATACCACCGTCACTGCTGGTGTTCTTCCCCTCCTCTGGTGCAGTTTATATCCCATTGGCTGCTGGGCCCATTGCTAAGAGCCACTTCCTGCTTTGCTCTTAGAAGGGTGCATGAGATGTAGGAGGAAGAAAAGCAACATGCTTTTCTTATTCTGTAGCACAGCTCCAATATGGCCCTCCAGAGGGTCAAAGAATCCAGGACAGTGATGGGCAATTTAGTCTAGTGGGTGGGCCATGAGTGGTCTTCCTTCATTTCAGTGGGCCACAAGATTGTTGTATCCCGGTATTAGGGATAGAAAATCCGGTTTCCTCAGTGAACTGGGCCCTCCACCCATGGGTGGGCCCTGCCATGCTGGAACAAACAAACCTAATCTTTTCAATCGCTCTTCATAGGAGGTTTTTTTAAATGCCTCTAATTACCTTATCACCCTTCTCTGAATTCCCTTTAATTCTGTAATACAATAGCCAATACTTCACACAATATTTTATTATATATTCTGGCTGAGAGTCCTTTTGTTCAAGAACTCCTTCTAAACAAAAAGAGCTAGAACCACCATTTGGTAAGCAGCTTCCTCTTAAACAAGGTAAGAGTTTGATTGTACCAGGACAATGGGGTGTGCCTAGAATTCAATTGTGTCTCATAAAATGAAAAGGATGGGGTCTGGGAGAAAGGAGTTATGCTATAGAATGACCACAAGCAGTCAGCCAGGGGCCAGAAATGGGTACCAGGACAGCTATAATCCCATTGTGCCAGCAGGGATAGAGAAAGGGACAGCTATCTACTATATATTTCAGAGAGTTTGGTTGTGTGTCTGTTTGTCATTCCCCCCTGCCAGGGGACAGGCACCCCTCTCACAGCTGTGCCTGCTGCTTCATGGAGAGGCGCTTCTCACCTGGCCCCAATCTGCTACAGTGATAGAGGGCTGAGATTGTCTTCTCTCCATGGGGCAGCCTGCATCCTGAACCCATCATCTACAGCCCCACCCCAGAGCAATGATTGAAATGAAGACAAACAAAAGTTAGTTGTGTTAAGGACTCGAGCAATGCCAGGTAAATCTAGTTCCAGATAAAGGTGTACCATCATTGAATGGCATTATAATATTTTTATCCAGTTATTGATGTATCCAAACATCTTGTTCCGTGTTTTGACTGCAGCTGCACATTAAGTAGAGGTCCTCAATAAGCTGTCCTGAATGATGCCCTGGTTCCTTCCTGAGTTGATACAGTTAAGTTAGAACTCTGCGAAGTGTATCAGAAGTACAAATTTTCCTCACCAATATGCTTTACTTTGTGTTTGCCAACACTAAACTTTATTTGCTATTTTGTTGCCCACTCACATTTTCTTTTGGTGTTAAATAAGTAAATAAAACATCAGTAATGAATAACCTTAAGCCACGTTGCCAAGCAATAAATATTTCTAAAACTTAGTTAAGTTTCACAAAGTTTCACATATTGAAATTATTTGCGTACTTTACCAGGTCCACACTTTGTGCCTTCTTTAATGAGGAGAGGGTCATTCTCTGTGGGTGGCTTCATATAATCTAAAGATATACATACATGGTCTCGCACTTGAGCATAAATAATAGCAGCTTTTTCTTTAGTGAATGGAGTGCGACTTGGATATGTACAAACTAACTTTCCACAGGTAACATCCCTATAAAAGTCAATAGCAGAGGAAAATAAAATGAGACAGGTGACCCCTGATTTGCCAATACATTAGAAAAACGAAAGAGCAGAACACAGGTGGGTTGTTGCCCATATTAGATTGGGATAAAGGTCATGAGCAGGGCTAGGAAGACAGAAGACTGATCTCTGAAATAAGGAGAGCACTGATGCACATCCATCAGATGACTCTTGCCTGCAAATGGGAATGAGGCCACAATGAGGCACACATAAAAACATCTGCTCAAAGGTTCATCTAGCCCAGCATCCTATCTTCGGAGAGGAGCTCATGGGGCTTCAGAGGGAATGAACAGAACAGGCAATCAAGTGGTCCATCCCCTGACACCCATTCCCAGCTTCTGGCAATCAGAGGCTACGGACACCACACCTGCCCCACAAGTTTTGTGCTTCCTTGGCGTGATTACACTTCAGGACATTTTTTTTCAGTTATGTTCATTCACTGCCCATACCTCAACCTTGATCTACCATATTCTCTTCAGGTGGAAGAGGAAGCAGGCATGCAAGGCATTGAGTTCTGTTCTGTTCAGTGTGGAGCATTACTACTCCATAACCGCATCTGGGTCAAGTACAGCTTCTGCTAATACCTGCATTCCGTGCTGCAGGAGCAAGGTCTAAGGCTAATGTAGAACACCTGAGACTAAAGGGGAATGTTATACTAAAACGTAAGCAGCCTTACTACTGAACCAACAGATAGCAAACATTTGCACCATACAGCAGAGGAAAGCAGAAATTAAATATTTTTTTCTTTAAAAACATACATCCAACCACAGGTTTTAAATCCTGTCTTCTGATCATTTCCACAGTGTCCAAACCTATCTGTTTGACTATTGATTTCTTCATAACATGCAATAGGAGCATTTTTAGAGCCTGTAAATTTTGAGATAAGATTGAATATAATTAAAAAGAACACAAAATCATTTATTAATCAATCAGTCATTCTAAAGTGCCTAGCACTGCAATATGTATATGCCTTACATAGATCAGAGAAAACCAGGAAGGATAAAAATCAGTATTAAAAAAATCAGATATCTTTCTGTTCAAACTGTATTTTTATTTAAATTAAATACATTTTTCTTTGAAGAAAAATAAATATATTTTAAAATTAAATTTCAAATTGTAGCAACCTATTTTAAGGCCTAAATATACTATAATCTACTGATCATTTAAACTAAATACAAAAATAATATTAAACAGCATGTTTGTTGCTGAAGTTTTAAAGAAAGTCAAGCTACCGTACTGGTGGAAGTCAGGATACGTCTACACAGCAGGGCAAAAGTTGAATTAAGATATGCAACTTCAACTACATCAATTGAGTAGCTGAAGTTGAAATAACTTAATTCGGCTTTTGGCTCTGTCTACACAGGAGGAAGTCGAAGGAAGAACACTCTTCTTTCGACTTCTCTTATTCCTCATGGAGTAAGATAACGTAGTATCAGTGAACTTGGCATTAATGGGCAGTGCAAGGGAGCAGGAAACAGGAACATGTATACACACAGACAACTGTGGCGGGGGGGGCACCTTGCTGCAAGCATTGGACATTTTGGAGAGGATACTTCCCCCATTTTCAGGGATTAAATGCTTCATTCTTGTTGCTCCTCCTGAATGGACAGAGCAACAAGAATGATGAACGGTCTAGAGAACATGAGCTATGTGGGAAGACTGAAAGAATTGGGCTTGTTTAGTTTGAAAAGGGGGAGACTGAGAGGGGACATGATAGCGCTTTTCAGGTATCTAAAAGGGTGTCACAAGGGAGAGGGAGACAAATTGTTCTCCTTGGCCTCTGAGGATAGGACAAGCAGCAATGGGCTTAAACTGCAGCAAGGGAGGTTTAGGTTGGACATTAGGAAAAAACTTCCTACCTGTCATGTGGTTAAACACTGGAATAAATTGCCTAGGGAAGTTGTGGAATCTCCATCTCTGGAGATATTTAAGGGCAGGTTAGATAGACACCTATCAGGGATGGTCTAGATGGTGCTGGGTCCTGCCCTGAGAGCAGGGGACTAAACTTGATGACTTCTCGAGGTCCCTTCTAGGTCTAGTATTCTATGATTCTATAAAAAGCTCATTCAAAGGTAAAAAACCCATTGTGAGATGAAAAAGCAGCTTGTTGGCCTCTCCCAATCCAAGAGTAAAAAGTAGGTGTGAAAGGAGAAGATATAGTAGGTTCTAACATCATGCTATGCTCATGATGACAAGTTATATGGATTGGATAAATGGACTGTGAGATGGATAGAAAGCTGGCTAGATCATCAGCCTTAATGGGTAGTGATCAACAGCTCCATGACTGGTTGGCAGTCAGTATCAAGTGGAGTGGCCCAAGGGTCAGTTCTGGGGTCAGTTTATCTTTATTAATGGCTGGATAAGGGGATGGATTGCACCCTCCACAAGCTTGCAGATGACACCAAGCTAGGGGGAGAGGTAGATACTTTGGAGGTAAGCGATAGGGTCCAGAGTGACCTAGACAAATTGGAGGATTGGTCCAAAAGAAATCTGATGAGGTTCAACAAGGACAAGTGCAGAGTCCTGCACTTGGGACGCAAGAATCCCAAGCATTGCTATAGGCTGGGGACTGACTGACTAAGCAGCAGTTCTGCAGAAAAGGACCTGGGTATTACAGTGGATGATAAACTGGATATGAGTCAACAGTGTGCCCTTATGGCCAAGAGGGCTAACAGCTTTCTGGGAAGCACTAGTCGGAGAATTGCCAGCAGATCTAGGGAAGTGATTATTTCCCTTTTTCAGCACTGGTGAGACCACCATCTGGAGTACTGTGTTCAGTTCTGGGGCCCCCAGTGCAGAAAGGATGTGGATTCATTGCAGAGAGTCCAGCAGAGGTTAACAAAAAATATTAGGCGTCTGGAGCACATGACTTATGAAAAGGGCTTATTTCGTCTGCAGCAGAGTGAGGGGGGATTTGAGAGCAGCCTTCAGCTACCTGAAGGGAATTCCAAAGAGGATGGAGAGGCTGGTCTCAATGGTGACAAATGACAGAACAAGGAGCGATGATCACAAATTGCAGTAGGGGAGGTATGGGTTGGATATTAGGAAAAACTACTTCACCAGGATGGTGGTGAAGCACTGGAATAAGAATTGGTTTTCTAGTCTGCTCTTTGGTTAGCAAAAGAGTAGATATATTTTACAAATTAATTTTAATTTACAATCCCCACTTCATTTTTATTTTATTTCTATAAAATCTATGCTCATGGGTTACCTCCATGTCTTTATGATATGTTTAATATCACTTTATACCAGTGTTTCTGAAACTTTTTAAGACCGAGGAACACCAAACAATACTTTTTTTATAAGGAACACGAAGGATTTTTTATTGAGGAAAAAAAAGGTCAGGGGGAAGAAGGATCAGGGCAGCCATTTTGAACTCTGTTGTTCTCCACGGCACATCTACTGCCTCATGCCGTGGAACACAGTTTAAGAAACACTGCTTTATACAAATAATTTAGTCACTCTGTGCCTCATTTCCTTGCCCTCAACAAAAAGGAAATAAAGATAATTATTCATTTCAGATCTATGCGTTAAAGGGGCTAGATAAGTAAATTATTAATAACAATTATTATTACAGCATTGAGTTGAATAGATTTTAGACCAAAGAACATATTGTCCCCATTACCTTTTCCATAGATCTTCTGACACTCTCTATCAGCCGACTGGCAACGTCCTTTGTAACAATAGGCAGTACCGTGTTCACATCTGTGCCCATTCTGAACATAAAGATCATCTGGACAGTATGCAGATGACCCATTGCAGTACTCATTGAGATCACACTGACTATCAGCCACAGGTCTGCATTTCTTATTCTTTGCCATAATCTTGAAAAAGTAGGAATAGGGAGATTGTGCATGATTTATAATGATTATGGTCTATAATGTTCAAATAACAATTTATGCAAAGCACAAGAAAAGATACTTAGGAGGAATAAGAAAATAATACCAACACACATATGAGGTGGAATGCGGTTATCACTGACTGTGATGAATGTGAGAATTCTTTGTAAAATTCTTATGAACTGTATGTATGATTCCAGATCACCCATGACTTTTAAAAATAATTTTCCTCAATGTTTCCCTTGACATGAAATAGATATTGATAGACCCCAAACCCTCTGTCAGAGTGGCCTTAGTGATTTAGCATAAGGGATGCTTCCCCTAAGGCAGTACAGAAAAAAATGTCCCACCATACTTCCAGGAGACGTCATACTTTTAGAGGTGTCAGCTTTTGGATGACATGTAAAAGTACGATCCTTAAAAAGTACAATCTCATTTTAAAGCCCTAAGACTACAAAATTATGCACATGCTTAATTTTCCACGTGTGAATAGTCCCACTGACCTGTCTGGAGAACTTGCCCCACTAGAATGTGCAGAGGTGAGATATATCCCAATGTAAACTTAAAAGAAAGGACAAGATCATCAAATCCCAGTGCTAAGGGAACCTTTATGTAGATGAAGTAAGGGAACGAGTGGAAGGACAAAGATAAGGCACTGGCGTGCAACTCCGGGGAAGTAGATTCTATTTTCATCTCTACTACTGGTAGGCTTGACCATGGGCAAGTCTCTTAATCTTTCTGTGCTCTGTTTCCGTGTGTAACATGGTGATAGGAACACTTCCATCCCCCAACCTTTGTCTGTCTTGTCTATTTACTTTGTAAACTTTCGGGGGCAGAGGCTATCTTCAACTATGTTTTGTATAGGAAGCTGTATCGCTATGATAGTGACAGAGGTGTTTGCTCTCCCTCGTGCAGTGCTGTTCTCTTCTTCTTTAAGTTCTAAAAACCTTCAGTAGCACTTCACATTTACAAAGAAGGCAAAATTATTTAGTGGTTCATATAGGAGACCATGCCTGAGAACACCTGTGTTGTAACTCTGCCTCTATCTGGTTTATAATGTGATATGAAACAAACCTGCGGAGCGCACTGTGGCACTACCAAACCTGTGGGGGTTTTGAGTGTTGACTAAGTTGATGATCTTCACCAGAGAGTTTCAAAGCCAAGACACTTTTTGACTAAACAAAAGGAATAAAAGGGTCAGGGCGGCCATTTTGAACTCTGTTGTTCTCTGTGGCACACCCCCGACTGCCCATATCAAAAATATAATCTGATTCAAATTAAAAGGGCTAATTAAAATGCTGCCTTTGGCCAAACACCACTCATGCAAATGCCAAGTCCAGAGGTGAGTCTTCACAAAATGTCAGCATGATTCACACAAATGGGAAGCTGGTTTTCACCTACCGCTGTGGAGTGAACAGGGTCTCTCCAACTTCTGATCATCTTGAATATACAAATTACCTTACACTTCTGGCAGCATAATCCAGTACCACACTGTGCTCCTCGCTTAAGTCTACAACGGTCAGTGCAGCATTTATCTTTTGCACACTCCTGAAAAATAATCAAAGCATTCGCTATTCTAAAATCTTCCTTCTTTAAAGACTCTGTCCAAGATTCTCACTCCATAAATATCACAACCTGAAAGATCCCCAAATTAAAATAAGTGTCAAGTTACAACAAAGTTAATTTGAACATGAAACACATTAATTAATAAATGTAAGATCTTCAGTGACTCCCAAATTTCAGTTGGGGGCTAAGTCTCAAAATGCGATTCTTCTAAACGGAGAACAAAGGAAGTTGACACTACTTAGGCTTTCTGGTGTGGAGTACTAACCTGCGCTGAGCCACAGTCACACTGCTCTCCTCTTTCTACAATATGATTGCCACAGACTGAAGTCCTCTTGTAGGTCAGACTCAAATAGGGTCTGTTGGACAGGCATTCTCCTCCACTGTGTTTAATAAAACTTTTGAAGTCTCTAATGCTGCAGCTGCTAAAGGCTTTTACCCCACTGGAAAGCCTAAAAAAATAATAAATGAAAAATTATATCAACTGAAAATATTCAAATATTTTGGAGTACTTAGATTCATTAATGCTACTTTCCAAAATATTCAGCAGAAGGACTTTCAGTTCATTTTATAAAACTTCATTCAAATAATGTCTTAAGAATAAAAATTGGCAGAAATTAGTAACTAGAATTCATCCTTTTTATTATTATTATTATTATTATTATTATTAGAGATTCCCACTAATTTAAGTTAAAAAGAGATACCTAAGCATATCAGAGTTACTAACAAACAACTGAAATATATTTTGATTTATTTTCTTATAAATGAAAATTTTATGTGAAAGATTTAAAAAAATCACACCTCTGGGTTACTTATAATGGCCTTAGTTTCCTTTTAAAAAACATATACACAAAACCTTACATAAATTATAAAGTGCTAGAGTATCCTGGACCATTTTAATCCAATACACAGATCAAATCTCTCTGTATTGAGAAAAATAAACTGAAGTTGAACAATCTCATTGTAGAGCTATATTCTGGTGACGGTTTTTGTAACATGAACATCTGTCCATTAGAAATTAGAAAAAAAATTGTTATAGCTCTAACAGAAGCTATTGATTTGATGAACAAATTACCAAGTGAGCTTCTGTAGTATGTGTTAGGCAGAAGAGCAGAATAGATGAACATAAAATGGATTCTTTAGCTTTATGAATTCATTTCATATTATTGCCACCAGATAGCAATGATTATTTGTCACAACTGACAAAACTGAAAACAGTTCAGTGTATAAATAGTTTCACTGAGTTAGTCACAAGCATCAGTTTCCACACGACCCGTGGCTGAATTTGACTTAGTAGCAGCAGGATTACATGATTTTACTGGCAGTCCCCAGAGCCATGGGTTAGCTTGTAAACACTTTCTGGAGCTCTCCAATGTAGCTCATTTTTAGCGTATCTTGATCTGCTCTGAATTGACTATATAAGTAATGTCTAGTAAGACGAATGTTATTGAAAATACAATTTTAGGCTTCATCATATGACCATGTATGTTTTATCTAAAAAATAATTAAAAGCATAATCTTGAGGGGGAAAAATTTTGCATTGTTACATGCATGCAATCCCACACATTCGGTGAGATTACCCTTTTATAACCAGGAGCAGACTTTGTCCAACAGAGATTCTCCCACACTTTCCAAAAGATTTTAAGCACATGACTGCCAGTAACTATATGATCATGCCAGACTTTGAAAATTAACCTTTTCCATGAAAAATCACACAATTACAAAAAACAGGAACAAGCAAACAGCAAATTCTGTTCTACTCTAAGATCATTAACACAAGGAAAAAGTAACAAAAACAGATAATCAAAGCCTACTATAAACCTTAGAATCAGAATAATAGAATACTATAACTTGAAGGGTCCTCAAGAGGCCATCAAGTCCAGTCTCCTGCCCTCATGGCAGAACCAAGCACCATCTAGATCAGGGCTACTCAACTTTGGAAGCCCCAAGGACCACAATGATATTCACAGCACATGCCAAGGGCCACAACTTAAGTGTGGTTGCATATGCATGCAAATATATGCAAATAGCTTCTTTCACAGAGCGCTCCCAGCATCTTCTCCCTGGGGGCTAGAAACGCCGACAACCTGTAGCCGTCTGTTCTAGCCAGCCCGTCTGCTTGCGTCTTCAAATGCTCACCACACCTGGGAGATGCTTCACCATTGTGGATCATGTTCCCAGTGGAGGCCACGTTCAAAGAATCCCACCCGTGTGTTAAGCCTGATGTAAACCCAAACCACACAGTGGGCCTCAAACGAGCGGGCCTCATTTGGCTCACGAGCCGCGTGTTGAGTAGCCCTGATCTAGACCATCCCTGATAGATGTCTGTCCACCCTGCTCTTACATATCTCCAAAGACAGAGATTCTACAACCTCACTAGGCAATTTATTCCAGTGTTTAACCCCCCTGACAGTCAGGAAGTTTTTCTTAATGTCCAACCTAAACCTCCCTTCCTGCAATTTAAGCCCATTGCTCCTTGTCCTATCATCAAAGGTTAAGGAGAATGATTTTTCTTGTAACTCCTTTTTAGGTACTTGAAAACTCTTATCATACCCCTTCTCAGTCTTCTCTTTTCCACACTAAATAAACCCAGTTCTTTCAATCCTCCTGCATAGGTCATGTTTTCTAAACCTTTAATCATTTTAGTTGCAATATAAATATGAGAAATGCATACTTGCGTGCAGATATGAAAAAATATTTTCAGATGTTTTTTAGAAACTATTTTGTGGTATAAAGAAGTGCCACTCAAAACTTTCATTGACATCAAGCTAATTTGAGGGTGCTCTCCCTTCACTCACAGAACCATTTAAATACTAAGCCATGGTCATTGACAATGATTGAACTTGCATAGCACAGGAAAGCACTTCTAAGTAATAACAATGCAATATTAGGTGAGGTATACAGTCAGACTTACGCTGCCTTGGTGTTCATTACACAGATGGATCCAGGACACAGACAGTTCCTAGAATCGTCATATGCTATTCCCAGACTCAGCCCCAGCAGCTGCGCAATGATGACTGAAAATGTTTCCAGTGTTACAGCCCTCTGATACTAAATAAGAGAGAGATCTGGAAATCATTATCAAATAAACTCAATTAAGGAAACAAAAACTGAGATAAAATTCTAAACTCTTCTGTTCACTGCTCAGTTAGGTTGTATTTTATAATAGTGCATGTACTTTTATGTAAAACTCCTGAAGATGCTTGTCTTCAGTACAAGACCAAAGTTCATGCTGACTTACATTCTGGAAAATCAAATAAAAGCGAGGAGGATGTCCAGGATGTGAAAAGCAATGCAGCACTTGACATAGTATATGTATATTGTATAATATATAGGGTAATTGTTCTTACGATTCAATCCTGCAAGGTGTTAACTTCTAGCCTTGATGCAGCAAAACATTAAAGAGGTGCTTAGCCTTAATTCATGAACAGTCCCAAGTTAATGGGACCGCTCAGTATTTATAGATAAGCATGCTGAAGAGCTTTGCTCGATTAGTGCCAAAGTCCTCAGCACCTTGCAAAGTAAAGCTCTAAAGTATTTTAAAGGGCTAGGAGGAGAGTATAGACAAAGTAAGCCCCCCACATTCACACTTCTACTCCAAGGTCTATTGAAGCACTTTAGGGCAAAATGCCTAAAGTCAAACATCCAAATGCATATTTATGGCATCTCAAATACAAATGAGCTATTTCTCACAGGTGCAGAGTGCCCACCACCACTCCTTCTGAAGCCAGCATTACAATGTTTACTAGCCATGTACATCCGATAATACTATACCAGAGCAACTCCGCCGGCATACTTTCTGAGACACATCTTTCCTGAAAATGCTGCCCCTACATAATTAGGGTGGTCCCTGTAACTAAAACACAAAAACAGACTCTTGAGCATAACTATGTTCTTGGCAGCAGCATTTAAAGGACAATGTTTCTTATAGTTTAACTATTACTTTCTATTGTTTACAATAGAAACATTTTGAAAAGTCTGAAAATATTTTGTAAACACAGTATATCTAGAATTATATTTATAATCATTCATAGTGTCTGTCCTTTTATTTTCTCAAGACATGTTTGTAGATCATTTCTTCTTCACACAGCGTGTAGTCAGCCTGTGGAACTCCTTGCCAGAGGAGGCTGTGAAGGCTAGGACTATAATAGAGTTTAAACAGAAGCTAGATAATTTCATGGCGGTTAGGTCTATAAAAGGCTATTAGCCAGGGGATGAAATGGTGTCCTTGGCCTCTGTTTGTCAGAAGCTGGAGAGGGATGGCAGGAGACAAATTGCTTGATCATTGTCTTCGGTCCACCCCCTCTGGGGCACCTGGTGCTGGCCACTGTCGGCAGACAGGATACTGGGCTAGATGGACCTTTGGTCTGACCCGGTACGGCCATTCTTATCATGTGGAATTGTGTTGGCCCCGTCTAAAAGATTTCCAGGGTGCCTTTTTAAGAATAGAAAAATGTTCTTCTTACACAAATAAATATGCCACGTCATGTGGCCGTAGAACAAGGTAAGATTCTTTCCATTGTAAAAATCTTCGCAGTATGTCATCAGCTTCCCCTGCTGTATTAATTTTATTATTATCTGTCCAAAACTCCAAAGAAGACAGTACAATTGTTATATTAAGGGGGGTAAACATCTGAAAATACAACAGAAGAAATAGATATTAAATTACATTTTATGCATAGCAGTATTTTAGTTTTATAAAGAATAACCTAAAGGCCCAACTTAGCAAAATGGACATCATATAACAGCTCTTGGTTGTGGAGGTACTTCCCTCCAGAATCTGTAAAACTAAAAGGAGAAAGGGGGGGGGGAGATTGAAAACAAATATATAGTGCTTGCCCAATAGACCAAATAGTTCTGAGAAAAAGGGTTTCTGCAAATAAACAGAGGATTCATAACTAAAAAATATATACAAATAAACATCAGGTTATAAACCCTGACCCTGAACATGTCCACAACACTACAAATTCAGATGCAAAAAAAGTCAGAAGCTTGATGCTGGAAGTGAAGTAATTAAACATTGTTTCTCTAATTGCTATAAAGATCTGGCTGTCATAAACAAAAAACTTGAAAATCAAGAGTTAAAATCAAGACTAAATAATTCCCTGGAGAAAATAAGAAAATCTAGAAAATCTTTGGCCTTTAATAGCATCACAGTAAAACATCCACATTTCATTTCAAGATGAAACAAAAAAGGCAGTTACTTACACTGTTCACAAATCCAAGAAGCTGGATTATTTGCTTTGTTATAACATCCTTGTCTGAACCCAGATATTTGTACTGGAAAAATAAGACAATTCTCTAAGTAACAGCTAAACATCATTACAGGACATCATTTTTTAAACATGCCATTTCCCTGATGAAGCAGTGGAACATTCACATGGGGCTCAAATTTGGAGCATTTAAATGTGTCTAATTATTTTAATTCTCAGTTTCCTTCCAATTCCATGAACAAAATAAGCACTGATCCTTTGACAAAAGTTATTATATACCCGAGAATTAAGGATCTAATTCTGTCATGAAGGCCACAGGGTCTATTGCTTTGACCAATATCCATGGCTTGTTCAGTGGTCGGCCGGCTGCAGCAGCTGTCAGCCCCTGCCCAGAAGCAGCAGCAGGGCTGGAGCTGTGGCCTAGGGCTGGAGCATCAGCAAGTCCTTGCCGCAGATCCATTGTCTGGGACTAGAGCAGCAGCTGCTGCCCTCAGAGCAACAGTCTGGGGCAAGAGCAGTGAGTAGCCTCTGCCACTGCAGCAGCAGCCTCCGAAGCAGCAGCCTGGGCTGGCGCAGCAATCAGGCTGCAAGAACGTCAGTGGGGCTGATGTAAAGGTCAGCAGCCAGCAGCCAGCAGCCAGCACCCAGCATTGCTCTGACTGGTAACCCTCGCCCCAGGGTATTTTTAGTAAAAGTCAAGGACAGGTCATGGTCTTCAATGAATTTTGGTTTATCGCCAATGACCTCTCCATGACTTTCACTAAAAATACCCAAGATACAATCTCAACCTTTCTGAAATCCGTTATCACATCCCAGACCTTTAGAAGGACAGTCTTCAAATGATGCATTTTGTTACATTTTAAAAAGTAACAGAAATATATGAAATCAAGCAAATTTGACTGATACAGACTTACCAAGCCCTTGTCCACTACCACATACATTTCCAGATACCTGGGGGATTTGGTGACATCTGACATTGACTGAAAAAAAAGCCTTCAATATTTAGTAATTATTTCAGTATTTCACCTTTTGTATCACTTATTAACACTTTGTCAGAAGTGGATTTTACCCATGAAAGCTTTCTAAATAAACCTGTTAGTCTTTAAAGTGCCTCAGGGCTCCTTTGTTGTTTTTGCAGATACTGACTAACACAGCCACTCCTCAAACTAGATTCCAAAAACTTCAGCATAATTTGGTCTTAATTTCTGCAGCAATATTAAGAAACTAGAGATGAGTATAAAATAAACGAACTGATTACACAGCAGCTACCCTAATGGCACTTACTCTTCATTCTTAGCAAAATATCTAAACCAAGGAGCTACAGAAGTAATATGCACAGCTGGCCAAACCAGCCAAATAACATCACTTCCCAGAGTCTTAAAAAGTGAAATATTGAATATTCTAATACCAAATAATTTCCCTCCTACTCCACTCTTTGTCTCCCTTGTCCAATGAAAGGTTCTGTGGGGTCCAAGTCTTAAGCCCCAAACACCTCTGGAGAATGTCATGCCTCCTGCGCCATTTGGCTTTTATTTTTGCCCTATAAATACCACCATTTCGCTGGTGGCTAAATGTCCCCAGTGAATCTCCACTCTTAATAACTGGCACCAGCAACATCTTATTAGGTTTGCCAGATAGTTTCAACAAAAATACTGGTCACACTTGACATTACATCACAATCTACATTGCATCTTATTTAGAAAATACCGGACATTGATATTTTCTCATTTCTATTTTCTCAATTTGTTTCCCAAACAGAAAGTTCAAATACTGAACTGTCCAGTTCAAAACCGGACACCTGGCAACCCTACATCTTATCTGTCGCCTTGTGATGCTCAATACCTTCTTTGACCCAGCAAATAGGATCTACACATGAAGTTCTAGGGAAGAATTTTCCTCCGTGGAAGGCCAAGGTTGAAAATCCACCCTCTCTTCAGGCCATGGTGGAAGGGCATCAAGAATGAGTTATTAAAGTAGAAATAGGGAACCAAAAGTCAGGCAGGACTATCTACATTCGCAAGTGGAAACTAGAGCTGTAATTTAATGCTGACAGTGAGACTCTTATCAGACAGATTTACAGGAGTTGTCCTCAGTCAGCTAAAGCCATCCCCACTGAGATAGGATATACCCCTGAATATGGGACATTAGTAACATTGTGTCTGCAGATACCGGAGTGACACAGAGCATCATGTTCGGTCTAATGGATCATACTTCTTTAGCAATAGCTTATTCACAGTGCTATTGTTTTTTTTTTTTACCAAAGTAAAGGCTCTCATATGCCATGAACAGACACCGAGTTGCCCAGTTTCTGCATAACACAGACATAATAATTAAATCCAGATTCAAAACAGTCCCAGTGAATTTCCTGTACCCTGCATTTCTGGTTCAACAGAATGATGTAATCCTGTATTTTTGAGTACAGAGACTGACAGTAACATAATCTCTACCCTTAAGACATTAAGTGGCACTCACTTCAATATCTGTATGCAGCTTGTAAGAGATGTTTCCGGTCACCTTTTCTCTCCCTATATCAATGTAGGCATTTGAAAAAAGTGGGCTCTCTGTGTTTTCATTCTTTATTTGATAAATAATGTGTTCAAATCCAGGTGAAGACTCCAAAGGTTCAATTCCATAGCTGGCATTCTGAAACTGCAATAGACCCCTGAAAAAAAAACCCAACAATATTCAGGTTACATAAAGTCATAAAATGATCTGAATTTAAATGCCATGAGCTTCAGACCTTAATCATTAGACACCATGTACAGTGGGCATCATTAAAATGTTAGCATTCTCTAACTGTTACCACACAGTAGGATCTGGGATACTGAATTTTACTAGAGGCATTATTATAATTACTTACTGCTGTAATTAATAAAATATTTCATTACCTGAGCCCAGAGCAGGTGCTGAGTGTTACAAGTGAATTGGGGAAACCGGCAATATAGCCTTGATAGTAGCAGTCATCCTAAATATTTTTTTAAAATCAAAGAAAAGTGAATAGCTTAACTTATCGAAAAGTATAGTTATCCAACCCAGGTCATCTCCACTTTGCCAGGCATTTTAGAGCCTCCACAGACACCTACATGGAACTTTAAACATCTCAAAATAAAAGTGTTCAGCTAGAACACATCTCAGTATTATGGCTCAAAAGCTGAGGCAAGTGCCCACCAGAGTAAGTAGGCAGAGAGAGTTGGAGAGATGAGCGAGGGACTATAGGAGAAGGGACCTTTCCCCAAGGCTACAGAGAAACTTCACAGCTGTTCTGCATAGGGTGTTGCACCCTAATGGCTAAAGTAGTCTACGCAAGACCTTTACATCTCTCCTGTGGGATAGGAGAAAGGAGTTGGGAAGATCTGCAGTTCAGATTCCCCAGTCCACTCCCCAGCATGTTCATACTCACCCTGGCCTCGTCCCCTTTCATGCATAAGGGGCTCTCATGTAGAAGGGTCCAGTGACAGAGAGCCCAGCATGTCCTGTGCAGTTTCCTAACATCTGCACCCTGGATCTTTTCCACACCAGAAACGCCAGTACCACTGCACAAGGGTACTCTGTCCTTGCGATTTGTCCTTACGATTGCATTCTTGCCCCCCACTTTTTCATCCTTCTATTTCTATCCGAGACATACAAATAAGCCTAGAAGGGACAAGGCAGTGCTAGTTCCAAGGTAATTCCTTAGAGGTCCTAAGCTCTCTGCTCCCAGCTAGTTCTCCAAATTTGGAAATGTGGTTTCTGAAGATGTGCCCCATCACAAAGTCTGGGCTGCAGCAAAGGCTGAAGATTGTCCTCCAGCATGGGTCTGTTTGTTGTATTGCCAAGCTCTCTTTTCCCGCCCTCAGAGAAAAGGTGAGCACTAATTCCTAAGTATTAGTAGCAAAGGCCATGTGGCTGCAGGAACTGCTCACAGTTCTTGTCTACTTCCTGCTCTACTGTGCAGAAGGAATAGACACACATCATACTCTACCTCCATCAAGTCAGAAGGGAATGATGGCACACATCTGAGACAACCCCTTCCCTGTGAGGGGCACAGGGAAGGAAGAAAATTGAGTCTGCTGACAGTGATTAAAAGAGAAAACAGAGGAAAGCAGTTGAATTCACCAGAAAGAGAGAAGGTGGAGAAAGAGTAGGAATGAAAGATCAGAGAGGGAAGGAGAATAAGAAACTTTGAGGAGATACCAAACTAGTAAACAAAAGAGTCTTGTAGAGACAGGGAAAAGATCAAATACTTTAGAAATGAAAGGGAAGTGAGGGAAGGGTGTGCCTCTAGGTGAGATAACCCAATGGGAGAGCAACTAGTGATCTACTTTAATTCTTGGGATCCTTTCGCAGATCCCCCCCGGAAACCACAAGAAAGCAGTCTGAGAGAAGACATTAAGGACCCCTCCAAAAACATGCTGCACTTCCTCAACTCCTGTTTTTTTCAGAAAAGAACATTAGCTTGTGCAAGGGGTTCCTAACAGAGTTATGCAATGGATTACATTAGGAGAGAAGGGAGCATCTGCCCAGTTTTAGTGAAATCCTGAAGTAGAGAACCTATGGGGGACAGCTTGTAATGGAAGATCTAAACATTACCTATGGCAAATGTACAGGACAGTACAAAGTCCTCAGTTTTCCTGTCCTGGCCTTCCCCAGAGTTTAAGCATAAATGATATGTGTGTTCTATTTGTGTACATTGTACAAGTTAACTACAACAAACAAAGTTAGATCTAACTAGTTACTTTTTTGGAAAAAGTTACTAATTAGCCAACCAAAATAAATTTCAAATAATTAATCTTATTGTTAATTCTCAGTGGAAATATTTCCTGGAAGAATATCATGCCAGGAATAGTAAAATGTCAGCAATAAATAAGTAAAGATAGAAAGAGATTTTCTGATATTTAAAAAAAATGTAAAATCCCCTGAGTTTGTTTGTAACAATTCTGATCTGAAAAAGCTAAAAAGCTGCAAAACAAATTCAATCTTACCTTAATATGTGAGGAATCAGAATGAACAGACTCCCCTTTGCTGTAAGTATACACCCTGAAATCTTCAGGTAAAAATAATCTATAAAAAAGATACAAAACATTTGAATTCCAAAACAAAGATCACGTGTTCTTGCAGGTTTATCGACCACCCACACTTTTTTCAACATGCTACAATGATTTGCATCACCCCTAGTTTTGTTTCTGCAGTTACAATTTAATGTTGTATAGCTTCTTTCAGACTGAAAAATTGCTGTGTTAGATGGAGTGACAGTAAAGAGCAGCCCTCAGATCACATTGCTACAAAACCTTCTGAGAATTCCAAGTTTTTCTGCGATTTGCCAGTCAGCTTCTCGATCTTCTGCTTATGTCTTGAGACTGAAGAACACAGGGATCTCCGAAAATACTTCCTACCAGAGAATTTTAGATTCTCCTATTGTCAATGCAGAAAACTATGAATAACTGAAGCTAAAGTGAAGAAAATACAGAAGTGTCAGCTTGAATTGTTTCAGAAACTTAACCAATGATTGGAAAAGAAAAGGAAGATAAAGAAAATTATCCAATACTTGAGAAGCCTTCTTAGAACCACACGATTGGCTTACAACAGATAAGAGCAAAAGGGTTAGGAACAGCACTTACTGTTGCTTCAGGTGAAGAGTATATGGTATCCCTTCTATTGTAATGACATAAGACACCTTGTCCTGAACCATCCAGAATGACAGAGGGAAAAATAATTCAGTAACACAATCTTTTGCAAAGCATAGTAATTCTCTATTAAGTATGAACATAAATTAAAAATGCATCACAAATGTTTCTTAACAGGAAATTGATGGGCACTACCATGATCAGTGCAGTTTTGACATCTGTTGACAGCTACCAAAACAATGCCCTGTATCCTTTCAGTACCCTGTGGAATGATTGTGGTTTCATCCACCATTCACCCTTACATTGCCATAAACAGTATTCCATGTGTTCAAGATGTGCGTTTATGTTTTATGTCAAACATACATGAGAATAATTTAATAGCCAATTCCATCTCAAAACATCCAGGTGAGCAAAAGCAAAAAATGACTTTGATAGTGACCTCCTGGAGGAAGTTGCAGTGAATCAAACAGGAACTGAAAAATCGTAGCCTCAAATGGTGAATCAACCTGCTGAAAGTATTATAGACAGCTGGAATCTAGAACCTGGACATATGCCATTATTAATCCAGTGGACAAATAGGATGGAAGTAAAAATAATCCATTTCACCTAATTCAGAAGAGCATCGTTCTGAAGTCACATGAAGGAATTAATCATTTTAGAATCTGATGCTGCTTTTTACTTTTGTGAACTAACACTTGAATGCTCTTGTTAATTTGGGAGGCGAAGTACAGAAGATTATTGTTAAAATCTAACATGATTTGAATCCTATCTCTTACATTGTGTCTAGACTACATCCCTCTTTCAACAGAGGGATGTAAGTTAGACACTTGGAAATTGCAAATGAAGCGGGGATTTAAATATTCTGTACTTAATTTACATAATCATGTCATGGCGCTCTTTCGAACAAGTGCCATTTCAAAAGTAAAACCGTGGTCTAGATGCGGTTTTACTTTCAAAATGGTGTGCAGGATCTTTTGAAAAAGTCTGACGTTTTCAAAAGAACCGCGTCTAGACTACAGTTTTACTTTAAAAATGGCGCTTGTTTGAAAGAGCGCCATGATGCAATTATGCAAATGAAGCACGGGATATTTAAATCCTCGCTTCATTTGGAATTTCGAAGTGTCTAATTTACATCCCTCTGTCAAAAGAAGGATGTAGTCTAGAACCAGCCTAAATATCCAAGACCTATATGTAAATAAGTTTTCATCCCCTCTCTATTGTCATTGTTAAAAATAAAATCTTGTATGTCAACAGAACCTTTCATCCCAAAATCTCAATTTATAAAAATTAAGATAAAAAAACTGAAGCACAGAGGAGACATACTTGTTGCAAAACAAACAATACAATGAAAATTTAGAGCCAGAAATAGGCTAGAACTCCCAGATTCTTTCTCCTGCTCTGTCCTGCAGATACCACCATCTAGAACTTCTGTGGTATTGTAACTTGGCACAGGAAAGACACAGAAACCCACATTTAAGATGCAACAAACTTGAAGAAACAATTATTTTGAAACCTTATATAGCTCTCAAGGCTGTCAAGTTACACATCTGAAGTCCCATCTAAAGCAAGTCAATGAA
This sequence comes from Apalone spinifera, assembly GCA_030068395.1. Taxonomy (NCBI): domain Eukaryota; kingdom Metazoa; phylum Chordata; order Testudines; family Trionychidae; genus Apalone; species Apalone spinifera. The sequence continues at coordinate 13,814,458 of JANRFK010000351.1, read as the reverse complement.
GAGACTCCCATTGTCTTCAATGGGTTTTAGAATGGTTACTACACATGACCTAAAAGTTATTACACATTGAATTATTTGTAAGAGTGGGAGTTTAAATTGTAAATGTAATTAATAAATGATAAGTTGCCCTTTTATTTGTAATTTTTAATCTACACTTTTTATCTTTTAAAATATTTTTAGTTCCACTTTAAGGTTATTGTTTTGAGTGTCAACACATATTGCCACACATAGATTCCTTCCTAAAAACTCACTGTCCCAAGGGATGTTTCACTGCAACATTGGAAACACCTTACACACTACAGCCACAAATCTGCAACAAGGACTATAGCATTTAAAAGATTTTAACAAATTCTCAATGTCCTTCCACCTAGACATATTTATTATATAATGTAATAATTTAATTATATAGACAGAACAGTTGTATTCCGTAACTACCAGATCTCCAGTTATATTCGAAGATATCCTTTGAGGATGTGTGAGGTGCAAAACTATTTGAGACCCTAAAAGAGGCAAATATGTTAGTTATTTTTATGAAATGAGATCACAAACATATCTGAATCAGACTCAAAGCTCTACTGTGCTAAGTATTGTATAGCACAGACATAATTAGGTTCCTGTCCTGCCCATACAGAATTTATCAACCAGCAAAGACTGACACACACACAAGCTTAATTTTGGTTAAAGTTAAGCATGCATAAATCTTGGTAGGAACATGGCCTAAAAAAATGATAAGTGAGGGAGAGATACATTCAAATATATTGAATTTGTAAATACATTTACTTTTAAAATGTATATGTACAAATCAGTAAACAGCTGTCTATCCTCCACTCCCCCTCGCTTTAGGATATGTCTAGAGTACTGCCTATATGGACAAGACTTGTTACACGGGGTGCGACTAGTCCATCACCTGAGCGACAGACCGTACTGACATGAGCATTAGGAGTTTCTCTCCTGTCCACATAGTTTCTGCTGCTTACAGGGGTGGTTTTAGTGCCAACAAAAGAGCTCTCTCCCAACAGCAGTGTCTTCATTAGATGTGTGGAACCACTGTAGTGTACACATGGCCTTAGTTACCATTAGTTTTCATATAAACGTGGCATTAGAAGCGTCTTGTCGGGAGCAGTTTTACAGACAGGTCAGCTATCATCCAGCATAGCAGAGGACACAATGGCTGCGTCTAGACTGGCATGATTTTCCGCAAATGCTTTTAACGGAAAA
>JANRFK010000351.1:13786788-13799190 GCA_030068395.1 Apalone spinifera | reverse complement strand
TTGACGAAGCCATGTAGTCTAGACATACCCTAGGTCTTGATCAACAGATTTAGTCCTGTAATAGAATCTGACAAATGAACGCATCATAGTAAGGAAATTAGCAGTACTCAAGTCCCTAACACAGCATGAATTTTATGAGACAATGACGTGTCATAAATACCAGAAATAGTTTAAAACCCTTTCCCAATTCTGGCTAGTCTTTTCTTGCAGACTAAAAACCCCCCTAAAATCCACATTCATTAACCAAACTGGTTGTTTTCTCTCTCTTTACCACAGCCCTCCAAACTATTCCTTACTTGAGCCAAAGATCGCCTGGCACTGCGCGTCGTAGTACTGGCAAGCCCCGTTGTAGCAATAGGCTTCATCGTTCTGGCAGGGGTGCCCGTTCTGAACACTGACATCCTGCTGACAGAACTGGGAAGTCCCGTTGCAGTACTCAGCGAGATCACACTCATTGGTACTTGCCCGGCACACAGTGCCGCCTGGCAGGAACTGGGAAGGGAGGAAAAAAGGAAAAATAAAATCCCAAGAGAAGATGTAAAAAGCCATTCAGAGAGTAGGGATGTGACAGTGTAATCGTGCACACGGTTAACCAATGAGCCTGGGCTCACTGGTTAACGTTGACAATTACAAGCAGGCTCCATGTACCTGCCATTCCACGCTGCTGCCTCTGATACAGCGGCAGCTGGGCGGAGATGGGGAGGCAGGTGGGAGCCGGTACTTGTGGCCTGCTCCCCTCGCACACGAGCTCCCGGGGAGCCAACACCCACCCCGCATGTAACCACTGAAATTTTCAACGGTTACTTAATTACACACATTTTCACATCCTTAACAATGATACAGATTCTGCAAATGATCCAAGAAAGGCGTAACCGACGGAACATGGACTTTGCTGAAGTAACCCTTTTGTCCTGGAAACATGCAAGAGGTTCCCGGTTCAGCACAGACCCCTTCCTTCCTGGACCCACTAATCCAGCCCAGCGCTCCTTTGTAATCTGAGTGGGCGGAGAATGTTTTAAGACACGAGATTCTTCCCACACCATCCTGGGGTCTCTTACCTGACACTTTTTACAGCAGTCGCCATACGCACATTCAGCCCCTGCTTGGAGTTTACAAGTACCTGATTCACAGCAAGGATCGCTTTCACATTCCTGTAAATTGAAGCCATAAGCGTGAGTCAGTGAGCGATAAAGCAGCACAGCCGCATGCCTGCAGAAACGCCGGCAGGCTACATTTAACATGGAGTTATGTGAGCAACATTGGTGAATCGTCCTGCTTACTAACCTTTGGTGAACCACAATCACACTCCTCCCCAGCATCCACCAACTTGTTGCCACAATATGGGATGCTATAGGTCTCATCTGGGTTGGGAACATTGAGCAGACAGCTGCCACCTTTGTTCAGAGTTAACTTCTCAAAGTCTTCTAAACTGCAACTGCTGAAGTTTCTGGATCCTCTGTGACAGAAAACATTGGCAGTTTCTTACACCAGCTCCACTAATGAGTTCTTCTTGGCCAGGGTTAACATGGTCTTCAATCAGGTAACCTAGATGGTTTGTGCTTTCTAACGCGGACAAGTACCGAGTTGCTGAGTACATTGGTAATCGGCTAGTGAGCCTTGCATCTGACAAAGGTTTTTACCCGTGAAAGCTTATGCCCAAATAAATCTGTCAGGCTTTGAGGTGCCACGGGACTCCTTGGTTGCTTTTAAGGACAATATATTTAGATACTCTGAATGCAGAATGAGGCACGAGTCTTTCTGCTACATTCATAAAGCAAAAATCTTTATGTGAAAGACCACTAGCCACCCCTACATGGAAAATTTGAATTGCCCCATGAGTTCAACTATATAACCTCCTGATGACACAGTAACCAACAGAGTCACAATCAGAGAAATAACACAAGGGAAGAGATGCCATTTAAACACAAGACCAGGAGCCAGGAACTCCTGAGTTAAGTCGTCTAATCTTCCTGTTCCCAAATACAAGGATAATCCAGTAGCTATTCCACACTAGCTCTTTTTGGGGACATTTCTTATTCTGCACTAAAAGTGCCTTTGTGCAGTTGATCTGAGTCCATTTTAGGTGGACACCATGATTTATTCTGTATTAGCTTCACATGTAGATTGCCCCAAATGTTTGCTTCCTCCTACGCGTGTCGCTAAAATCAATTAGCTGTTTGCAAGAACGCTTTGAATAGTAACAGTGTCCTATAAACGCTAAATACAAAGACTATTTCTTTGTTCATCATCTATGGACACATCCTCCACTTGGCACAGGGGAAAGTTACTTACGATGCTCTAGAGTTCATGATGCAGTTTGCTGTGCCACAGTGACAAACCCTTTCGTCATCGTGATTCATTCCCAGGTTATGACCCAGCTCATGAGCAATAATTGATGCAAACATCTGCATGCTGATTTGTCCAAACTACAGAAAACCAAAACACAAAGTGTGAATTGTTGTAGAATCTGTACTAGGAAGAAGCCAACGTTCCCCCAGCCCCTTCAGAAACTTAGTACTAGGCTTAGTCGCTGCATTAACGTGATCTTCAATCAGGTAACCTAGATGGTTTATGCTTTCTAACTTGCACGAGTACTGAGTCGACAAGTAGATTGGTAATCGGCTAGTGAGCCTTGAGTCTCTAGGTTAGTGGTTCTCCAGCCCTGGTCCAGGATTACTGGTGACGTGCGGAGCATCTACTTGCTTGTCACGTGGTGTCGTCTCGTCTCTAATTCTAGCTGCTAAGCAGCGTTCCAGAGGCTAAACTACGTTGACTAACTTACTGTCGCTTTTCCACTCCCACTGGGCAGTGAAACCCACCACAAAACCCTCAAGGGTGTCATGTAGCGTCAACTATAAATCCAGGACTGACTCCAGTTAGAGCAGGGCTGGGCAAACGGGACTCCGTGGGCCAGATCCAGCCCGCCGAGGCCCTGCCGCTCCCCCGCCCCCAGGCCAATTAGGGCGTGGGGGAGGGGGGAAGCGCACAAAGTTTCCTCTGCCCTGCCAGGAGCACGTGGCACTTAGAAGCACCACGCACTCCTGGCAGGGCGGGAGGAGACAATACGCGCTCCCCCGCCCCCAAGCTCTGATTGGCCTGAGAGCAGAAGGGAGAGCGCACAAAGTCTCCTCCCACCTCCGGAGCGTGGGCATCTGGGGGAACCCTCTGGGTGGGGCAAAGTCTTCACGTGCTCCCCCACCCCTCGACCAATCATGGAGTGTGGGTGGGAAGCATCCCGGCCCCGCCCTTTCTGCTTGAGGCCCCGCCTCTTCCGGTGCAGCCCGGGGTCACTTCAAAAATGTCTGAAGTGGCCCCCGGCAAAAAATGATTGCCCACCCCGGAGTGAGACTAAAAACACGTGTAGACTCCATCGGCCGCCAGGTCTGTGCTGCAGCACAGCTAACACTGCAGAACACGCAGCATTTTTGCTTGCGCCCACGGCATCCCACCTATCCATGCAGAGTTACGCAGATCATCAGCCACCACAGAACTAGCCCAGGAACTAAACAGCTGCCTTTTCTTGGACCACGCACCCCTCCCTCCACATTGACCACGCAAGCTGCAATCGGAGTGTCTCTGTGGCAAGTGAGATTGCACAGAGGCGATTTGGGTGCTGGCAAACTCTCTAAATGAGCTCTGGGAATGGACTCCTTGCTCAGAGCTGCTGTTGCCGCTGCTTGTGGGGCGGCTGAAAAGCCCCCTCCCCTGCATATTGCTGGAGCGTCTCACAGTAACGATGCTGGCGAAGCTCTAATTTTCACAACAGCGATACTGAAGCTGCACTGCAGTTTCATGCAACAGGGTGGTTGCCTTGCTGAACCCTTGCTCTCTGATTTGGGAATGCCTGTTGTGAGTCCACAGATCACGCGCCGACCTGGGGATGCATTTCCAGAGGCTCACTCTGCACACTAATTTAGCTGGAATACAGGGGTTCAAAGAAGGAAAGCTATGAACAAAACCCCGCCCCTGTCCAACACAAAACCAGCGTTAAACACGTTTCAGAGTGGGATCCACAGAGACTGCTTAGGACCGGGCACGTGTCTTTAAAAATCGTTTACATTTTTTATTAAAGATACAGAATGAAGGAAAAACAATGAAAGCACTTGAAATGTGACGTATTAAATACGGTGACCATTTGAACCCCATTCCTTTTTCCTCTTCCCTTAAGCTGGGTAAAGTTTTTAGAAACCCTCGTTTGACAGCCTGTCAGAGAGCAGGAAAGAACTAGCTGGCCTTGTTGGCGGGAAAGAGAAGTTAGTTGAGATGGGCAGGAACAGTCATTGTCGCGGTTCTTCCGAAGTCCAATCCCGTTCCCCAGACGGCAAAACAAGACACAGACACAACGAAGGGAGAGAGAACAGCAGAGACAGAAAATGCAGTTTCTGGCTTTGGTGTTGTCTGACATTTGCAACTTCCTGCTGGGAAAACACCGGCCCAGCGCAGTTTCATCAGCCACCCTGAGACCTGGCAAAGGCAGACCAGCCCTGGGCTGTATAGGGCACTGCCTTTGGCTGCCTCCTCCTGCTTACAGGCGTGCTGCCAAACGCAGGCTGGGCCAGCGCCGCCAGACTCACCGAAGAGAAGACGGAAGAGACAGAAAGGCGGGGAAGGAAGAGAGCACACGGGGGAGGGGTCAGCAACAAACTCTCACATCTCAGGAGCTGATGAAGGTGACTGAGTTATCAGGATACTTCGTTCAGACCAGGCCTACCGACGGGAGGGGGGGGACAAAGGGGCTGTGGTTCCCAGCCACCGCCCTAGTCCCTTTACATGGCTGTGGGAGCACCGCCCCACACCACACGCTCTGGGCAGCTCAGAGGGCTAGCAGGGAGGGAAGGCATGGGCCAAGCAGTGATGGGGAACCGCCCCTTGGCGCCGCCCCCTTCCTGGAGCATGGACCCACCCCCTCCATGTTGCCCACGGTCCTGGTAACCCTGTCGCCCCCCTGGTTCTGGCCCAGACTGGTCAGGACATTTTTCGGGTTTGGGAAAAAGGTGTGGGGCCCTCGCACACCGTGGAGTTGGCAGCCATGCTGGCAAAGCTCACTCCTTCCGGCAGCCAGCAAGTGCTCCCCCGCTTTCCCTACAAGCCCCCCTCTCTGTGTTTTAAGGCCCTCACCAAGTAGGTCTAGTTTCTGACACACCAATTTTGGTTAATTGATTTCCAGGTTCATACTGTTCTTGTTTCCCAGACAGGACCCTAAGATTTATGTCAGAAGCCTTTTGGTTTGGGCTGCTTCAGTCTGGCTCTGTCCTGGGCCTCTGCCCCACCCACTTTGTTAGTGCAAGTCACCAGGACACTTTCTGAACTCTCCCTTTTCACAGCGGAGCTCGCAATGAGGGTCCATCTGTAGATCCCGTGGTCACAACCACCCCTCGCTCCGGCTGACGTCAGCCAGAGACGGGGGCTCTGCCCCCGAGGAAAGAGCCAGGCCTGTGATACGCCAAGCTGCCGGCACAGGAATGGTACTGACCACTCCTAGGGTCTTTGAACTACTCCGGGACCCGAGCTGTAGTACATCCACACAGGGAGAATTAAAGGAGGCAGAACGCAGCTGAATTCTCTTGCTACGGGAGGTTGTCAGATCCTTAACACTCTCGCTCTTCGGCACTGAAGATGCAGAGTTCACATTACAGGTTTATGCAAAGGGGTATTAAAGATATCCTACCACATTAATCCCTCCTGCATGGCTTTTGGAGCACACTGTGCCAACATAGGCCATTCCTGCAGTTTCACCAAACCCCTTCTTCCTAGAGCACATCAGAAAGAAACAATTAAAGACGCATCAACATCACTGGGCTGGAGGCACGACAGCCTGTAACACAGTGACCAGCTGGGCAGCAGCTCAGTGCATCCCTCTGGGTACCGGGAAGAACCGTGCTAAGTGGGTGTGGCTGGCAGCAATCCCATGCTTTTTCACAGCGGCTTGTTTTCCACAAGTTTAACGAGTCAATCCCCACTCCGCCCCAACCCAAAACCATAACATACCAACCCTGCTTTTGTCTGGCAGTGTGTATGGCAGTGCCTGCTTCCTTAGTCTCGATTAACTTCTCTTTCCTCTGCTTCCCCTTTGAGTCTTTACATTTTGTTTCTCTAATATTCTTATAGAAAGTCTGGGTGTAACACTAGAGCGTGTACAGGGTTTCACTTTGCATAACAGGCTAGAAGTACAGGGAAGTCTTCACATCCAACTTTAAGCCTTTTTTTTTATGTGAAATAAATTTGCTGGAAGGAGCTATCTGCCAAGGTGCCTTCCGACACATTGTAAGTTACTAAGCCCCCATCGTCTGATCTCGCTACAGTATGCTACAGAGCATTTTAATAACAAGAACATCTTATGGGGAGCTTCCAAATATTAAACAAACTCCAGCTTAAGAAAGTGGTGCTAGTCCAGGATACACTTAAAAAAACAACAAATAGTCTGGTAGCACTTTAAAGACTAACAAAACATGTAGAAGGGATCAGGTTGAACTTCTCCAGTCTGGCACTCTCTGGTTAGGAAACATCCCTGGTCCAGCATGATTTTCATGAGCCAGGTGTCCGGCTTATCATGGGTGTGGCCAAGTTTCCCACGGTCCCATAAAGTCTGTTCACAGGAATCAGTCCTGCCTCTCAGTGTTGTGCGCTGCTATTTAGCTCCAGTTTACTCCTCAATGTTTTCTAAGAGCCCAGCAAGCAGTGGCAGCATTGGAAATGCTGCTAGACAATATCGATCTCCTGTGGTCCAGCAAATTCTCTGGTTCGGCACCGGTCAGGCCCCAAGGGTGCCAGACTAGAGAGGTTCAAACGATAGTACGACAATACAAACGTGCTAATGACCTGGAGAAACACAAGTTAATTCTACACAGAAAGACTCAAATCACGTGACTAGCTTTGGGATATTGATTACAGAAACAGGTTGTGCTCCATTAAACCACCATGTGCAACACTCCAGAGCCGTGTGGCCTTCTAGGGAAAAGGCCTAGATCTACAAGTCTATGCAATAAACGATGTGGCAAAGGCTTATCTAGGAAGCTACCCCCAGCTGTCAGCTTTGTCATAAGAGATATCAAGCAGCAGCGTGTTGGGAACAACCCAAACATTGTTCTAATTTTAGGGACCTCCCAGCCTGCCAGGAACCAGAGGTCTGCCTGCTGGTGGGCACCAGGGGAAGCTTCTGAGAGATGCAACATGTTGATGCTGAACAGTCATGCTGCCTCCATAAAGGGCGTGTGCAGCAGATTGTTCCTGAATGTGCACAGCAAAGTCACTGCCATGGAGTCTCCAGTGAACGTTGCTTTCGTAAGTTACGACTCGTAAGCAAGCTCCACTGGCAAAGCCCTTTCTAAGATTAGTTCTGAGGGGGCAGGTTCCCAGCACTTACAGAATAAACTGGGCACTGTCGTGTCGTCGGCGCGTGACAAGATTCTTCTCCCGCCACTGTACAAAGTTCCCCAGTACGTCGCCGGCACTTCCCTCGGTGCTAATCAAGTTTTGGTACTTCCAGATCTCCAAGCCGACCAGCACGATGCGAATATTCAGCATAATGTACATCTGGAACGGAAAAGACGAGGGGAGAATACATCCTTTTCTAGATGCACATAATCACACTACCAACATCTAACTGGTCAATTTCCCTATGCAATAAGAATGTCAGTTTCCTAAATCAAACAGACCCTGCTATTGCACGTTACAGGATGAGAGTCTACATGCCACAGCGAGAGGGTGCTGCAGAAAAACCCAAAAAAAACAAAGAGAAAGGATCCTGCACACAAATGAATGGTGTCCCCAGCAAACCAAAGTCAAATCAAAACAGAGCCTAACAGATTTGTAGTTTTTCAGGACTAGAGAGACAGCGGGACCCTGAGCCCCGCTCCGTCTAATGGGAGCTTCTAGGACTGTACTGGGGGCGGAGGCAGCACGTGAAGCCCTCCCCCTGCAGTGCACAGTGTAGAGAGGCACATGGAGGGAGCAGCTGGCCACTTTGAGCAGTCTCGGGCTGAGGTGGGCAGGGAGCCTGCCTGGGACCGGCTGCAGACTGGATCCAAAGACTTAGCAGGCCGCATCTGGCCTGCAGGCCATATCTTGCCCATCCCTGGTCTAGCTGGTGCTCGGTCCTGCCATGAGTGCAGAGGACTGGACTTGTGAGCTCTTGAATCATTAGTATCCCTCCCAACCGGACACTGGCTTTCTTTTCAGCATCCATTTCCTGACAGGGCCTAGCCCTGCTTAGCAGTATCCAGACAGGATAACAGACCCAGGGGGTCGGCTTAGAGAATTAACCACGGAGGTTGCACAGTTACAGCACTGAATATTATCGCCCACGGAGACACAGGCTAGCTTTAACTTACACTGTCCAGGTAATTTGCTAGATGCACCATCTCTTCTCTCACTGCAGTTACACTACTGCCCATCATTTCGTACTGCAACGCAAAGAGGGGTGTTAATGGCAGTGAGCTGGGATCAATATGATCACAAGACAGAGGAGGAGGAACATCTTTCAAGCATTGTTCTCAGGCTCCCAGCCTCTTGCATGGAAGATACACCCGGGAATGTTGTCAGAACAAAAGCACTAGAAGAGACGAGGATGCAGCCAGAGCATCATCTGTTCATGAGAGGCGGAATATGAAGAGAAATATTCTCCTTCAGCCATTAAAATCCTTGAATGTAAAACTCCGACCCTCTGAGGTTTTACTGAATATCTTACTTTGCAACGAGTAACAGTGTATCTATGTAAACTGTTCACTTCACGTCTGGTATTGTCCTTTAATAAATCCATTTGTGATAATGAGGGTTGAAAGAATGTTTTAAGTACCGCAAGGTACAATATTATTCTGCCTTACAATTTTTCATAATTATTGGGGGGCGGGAGGGTTAAGTTACATCTCCCTCCACCATAAGCAAGGAACTAAGGAAAAACCAATATATAATCCTACCTGTTCTTTGTCCACAACGATGAACAGCTCCACATATCTCGTCTGGGGAAGTACAGCTCTTTTCCGCTGCAAACAGAAAAAATAAACGTTTGTAGCCAACTAAAGTTTACCGAGTTCATCTGTACAAAGAAGGTGAGCGCATCCTAATCCACGCTCACATTTCACGCTCAGTAAAACAAACGCTTTACTAATGGAATAAGAAAAACACCCACATTTTTAAAAAACCACCTCGTGCAAAGTAGTAATTCCTCCGCATGTGTTTTTGACTAAAGACTGGCCATATAACCAATACATTTGGAAAGGGATTGTTTATTCTCATTCACTTCCATTAGAAAGGCAACGTATACCGCTCTATAGATGAAGCAGGAAAACGGTAACCGCTGTGATAAATACCGCCTGTTAGGAGCTGCTAACGAATGCTGCACAGAACACAAGCACAACTGGCTGTCACACTCTGTACGGTTTACAGCTCCCATCTTTCTAGGTGAAATTTAAACTGTAAATGAAAGAAACAAACGCCACTACTTCGATGGTTATGGAAATGGCATAACCAGGGGAGCCAACAGCCTCGCTGGGCCCCTGGGCAAGGTGGGGGCATGGCTCTATGCTCCTGGAAGGGGCGGGGCCTCAGGCTGAAGGGGCGGGGCTAGGGCAGCCCATCATCAGTGCTTCCCAGGCCATGGTGCACCCACCCGCCAGCCCTCGGAGCTGGCACGCTGCACGGCACTCCAGCAGCAAGTCAACGGGCCCATGGCCCCAGGTGCCGCTGCAGTAGCAGCAGCTGGGGGAGCCCGGGGTCCTTGTCAATCACTGGACCCCAGGACAGTTGCCCTCCCACCCCCATCAACGGGTCTGGGTGTAACAGCCCCAGTTGCAGCAGGGTACGTGCCGCGCTGACTTCGGACGCAGAACTCTGCCGACGAAGCTCAACCTGACCGCAGCAGCACACCACTCTGTCGATGTTCCTCAGCTCGCCCCACACGGCAACCGTGCTGCTGCTTTCGTACCAACACAGCCACTGCCGCCAGTCACACGGCATACCTCCGCCGTGGGGAGGAAAATGCCCGATTCGCGCTCCTTCCCTGTGGGAGGCCTGGGAAACCCCACCCCCCTTTTCCACATCAGAGGGCTGGTACCACACTGCAGAGCAGAAGACTCCAGAATACTCACTCGCAGCAACTGAGTCATGCTGGGAGGGTGCGCGTCCTCGGTGCGCTCTCTTTCAGGGTCGGTGCTGTTGACGCCGCACATCATGGGCTGCTTCTTCACATTCTCCATTCGATAGAGGACGTGTTTGAGGCTAGAGGAGGACTCCATCGGCTCAATTCCATACACAACATTTTCCACTTGCAGCAGTCCCCTAACAACCACATGAAACACATGAGCGCCAGGCCCTGCAGCACGAAGTCCAGAGGCTGCTCTTCCTCAGGGGGAGGGACAACAAACATCTCACAGGAAGAAATAAAGAGCAAAGCAAGGCCACAATCTTGCAGACACTGGTGTGCAAGCAGCTCGTGACGTCAACAGAACCCACATCAGCCACATTAAGCACATTCATAACAGTTTGCAGAATCGGGACCTTAATCGTCCATTCTGCAAGCAAAAATATTTCCATTCGGTTAATGTTGCCATTTACGTTTCTGCAACAGCAAAGAACAGCAACAGAAGCACAAATAATAGACAAATCAAGACAATCTTAAAGGTGCTGAAATTACCTCAGGTCAAAGATTTTTTCAAATGAAAGCTGATCATTAAACACTTTAAGTGCCACAGCTCAGTAAAACTGCTGACCAAGATTTCATTTAAAAACTCCAAAACACAAGAATAATTGCATCCAAAACAAAAAAAGATCATTTAAATTAACCTTCTATATGAGATTGTATAAATACTAAGAACAAATGCAACAATTTCTATTGGAGTTATTGATGGCAGAACAGTGAAGTCAGTTGTTTTGGTGAGTGGGAAAGAATTCTGGATTGACATTTTTGAGGACAAATGCTAGCGATCAAATAATTTTGTTTTCATCAAAATAAATATTTATTAATTTGGTATCAACAAAAGACTGCAAAGCCAGGCTAGTGTTAAACCCAACTCTCGCAGGCCACCCCACACCGGCAGAGGAAACGCAATTTGGCTCAGAACGAAGTCAGTCAGCAGGACAATGGGACTCTGTTCCGGAGAGCTGGATTACAACCATGAACAGTTGTGAGAACTACATCCACAAGACGAGTTTGGTTACCTGAGTCCGAAGCAAGTGCTGACAGCGACCAGGGAATCTGGCATCCCCTCCACGTATCCCTGATAATGGCAGTGATCCTAAGAGGAAAATGAAGGAATTAGTGTTTTATTCCTAGACACACACAGTGCAATGGACTCCAGCTGCTGCTGCTGCTGCTGTTCACCTCACTGCATCAACGGTAGGATGAGATCTCCTTCCCTCGCCTGAAGATGTGTGTGCGGGAGAGGGCCAGGCAAGTGCTTAGCCACCTCACAGGTAAACGTGGAGTTATTAACCAAACGCCAGATGCTCTAGGACAGGGGTTCTGAACCTTTTTTATACCGCGGACCGGCAAACCCATTCACAAATTGTTGACGGACCGGTAATGTTTTATTTGCATAGTTGCATATTCATTATGCAAATAATGAACATGGAAATTCACAAATAAAATGTTACCAGCAAAACCTCAGACTCGCCCCTGCCCTCCCAGCCCCCTCATACACTCCAACCCTGTTTTCTGCCCTAAGCCTCCCCCGACTCATATTTCTTAGAGTAAGAAATGTCTGTTATTCTCACCCCGCCATCCGAGCATCTCACAAGCAAGACCATTAGTGGCAACCGTCCGGCGGACTCCTATGGGCCCAGGACCAGAGTAGGGAGGGGCCACAGCTCCCGCAGTGGGGTGGACTCTGTGTGGCCAGGCTCGGGCAGGCACCCTACCTAGGAAGTTCTCCACAGTAACACATGATGCTGCCAACGTGCCCACGGCCCCGCCCTTCTCGCCCAGCACCGTGTCCTGGCTCCGCCCCATGTACGCCCCTCCCAGAAGTGCTGGTGAAATCCAGCATCCAGCCCACAGCTACAGCCTCCACCTCCACCGACAGCCCAGGGGGCACCCCGCAACCACCTCCTCCACGCGTCCACCTGCGGGGCGGCATGCTGCCCCACTCCACCTCGGCTCCACCCCCAGGGGCGTGGCCTGGTGGTGTGCCGCAGTCCGGCACCGGACCGTGGACCTGCGGTTGGGAACTGCTGCTCTAGGACCCTTGTATTAATTATTAAAAGCAAGGAAAAGCCAACCTCCTTGTCCCATAACTCCGGGGCCATTTCAAAGCCCAACTGGCCCAGCTATTCAGTGTTGCTGAACTGTCTAAGGGCACAGTACACTTAACACACTACAACGGTGCAGCTGTGCTACCGTCACCCGTCAGCGTGGGCTCTACGTGCAATCCTTATTCCTGGGGGAATTCTGCACTAAAAAAAAAAAAA
>JANRFK010000351.1:13776097-13786688 GCA_030068395.1 Apalone spinifera | reverse complement strand
CAGCCCCAGCCTTAGGGCTGAAACAGGGGCCGGAGTGTGGGCGCGGCCACGCCTGGTAGTTTGGGAAGGCTGTGTCTTCCTCCGCCCCTAATATCTGCCTCCCATGTCCCCATCCCCATGGGTCTCTGCAGCCCCCGGCCCCTGTGCCCAGGCTAAATACTGTAACCCCATTAGCTCCTGAGTGAAAGCCTGACCTTTAGTCTGTCCCCTCTCCCCCATTCTGCACCCCAGTCTGTGACCCTGCCAGCAGCCCTGTGAGCCCCACTCCGCTCTGAGCTGGCCCCAGGGCTGTGACGAACTGTACGGGGGAAATCTGCAGCACTGAGCACAAAGTTTGTATGTTGTGTGGGAAAACACACGTGCACCTAAGGAGTGTTGCAGTTCTGCCTCTGCCCACCAGAGGCCGCCACAGCAGCCGAACAGCTGGCACGTTCTGGTGCCACAGCGACCTCTGGTGGGCAAAAGGCAGGACTGCAGCACTTCCCAGGCAGAATGGTTTTGTAGGTGGGAAAATACAAAATGATGCGAAACAGAGGAATTCTGGAAGTAAATTCTCCTGTCAGGGTTTGAATTCAACTGGAGCCGTCTGGAGCCGAGCTCTGGGAAATATTTTCAACCCTTCTGGAGATTCCATGGCTTGGGGAGGGCAATACTCTGAGAATTTAAGCCCTGGTGTAGGTAATGGGGATGTCAAAAAGCGGTTAATTAGGTAACTGTGACTGCTGAAAATCTTAGTGGTTCCAGGCTGCGGGCTCTGCAGAACAAAGCTTATACTGCAGAGCCCTCAGCGTGGCCGGCTCCCTGGGAGCGCGGCTGGCACCCAGGATCCGACTCCCAGGAGTGGGGCTGGGAGCCAGCATGCAGCCATTACAGTAACCAATAAACTCATGCTGCTCCGTTAGCCATTTAAACAGTTCCACAGTTACACCCCAGCGGGTAACCCACCTCCCCTAGAGGCAGCAAGAGGGAAGAATCCTGCCATTGATCTAGCGCTGTCTGGACAGGGACTTAGGTCACCTTAAAGACACGGTTGGGTGGGTGGATTTTGCACACCCTGAACACCATAGCTATGGCAACCTAATTTTCTAGTGCAGACCATGCCTAAATCCCACACCAACTGCCTGCAGCCTGGGTCACTCTAGACAATTTGGTTGGCCCAACCATGTCACTCGGGGGTGTGAAAAATCCACACCTCAAAGAGAAGTAGCGTGATGGGTGGACCAACCCCGCACTGGGCCACCAGGTAGAGAGAAATCCCTTGGTCCCAGGAGGCCATGCCCCCTCTCCCCTGCTGCCACGCTCCCGGTGGAAGGGCCAGAGAGCAGGCGGCCGCCCAGCTGAGTGGGGCGGGCTCCCCAGTGGTACCAGTGTCCCTCCTAGTGGCAGGGCCCATGGACCCACACTCCGCTGCCGACCACTCACTGGCCCCAGAGACTGACGGGGACCCCAGCCGAGGAGACTCCTGGGATGCAATTTGTGGCAGGACGTGGCCCAGGCGATGCGGCAGAAGTGGATTCCTAAACCCTTAGCAGGGGACACTCTGGCTTCGTAGGCCAGGCCGTGGCAGGCAGTAGTAGCTAGGAAACAGGCCCCTCGAGCAGGGCTGAATGGGGCTCAGTCTGTAGCCCCTGGCTTGGAACTCTGTGGAGCAGGAGGGGCCAGGTTCCCCTGCCACACGCCATGAGCACTAGGCATGGCTGTGGTTTGCTTTTAGTATCAGCCCGGAGGCTCAGGGGCCAGACTGTTTGCCCTGCTACAGACTAAGCCCCCTTCAGCTCTGCGCTGGGGCCAATCCCTCAACTGCTACTGCCTGCCCTGGCCAAGAGGCGAGGGGGTCCGGCAACTTCCCACTATGGGCTGTTTGGTTTTGTGGCACCACCAGGGAACTGGCGTCCACCTTGCTGCAGTTCCCGGGTCTAACAGGGAAGCCCAGCGATGGGGCCATGGAGAGTACCAGCCCCACGCAGGGCCAAGAGGGGCGGCCTGGCTCGGCAAACAGGGCCCCATCACACACTGGTAAGCCAGACTAAGCTGTGCGCACATAGCACGAGGTTGATGAGAGACTGTCCAGCCAGATCCCACATCTCCGGGATGTGGATTAGCTACGCGGACGGGAGAGTCCCACCAACCAGCGTGGATCGTGTCTACACCAGTGGTTTTCAACTTGTGACCCGTGGACCCCTGGGATCGGCAGCCGATGCCTTGGATTTCCAAAAGCCTCCACCCCCCCCATGAAATTTCTTAGGGGTCTGCAAATGACTAACAGTTGAAAACCACTGGTCTATGCCGAAACCCTCCAGGCTGTGCTGCTGGAGCCTTTGCGGTTTTACACGTGTGTCCATTCCCGGAGCGTCAGGTCTCAGCAGCAGCATCTGCGACCAGTCTCTGGCTTGAGACTGAGCTGTCCGACCTCCACGTTGGTTGTTCTCAGCTGCCCATCCCAGCCCCAACTGAGCTTATATTTTAAGCTCAGCCCAACTGGTGAGATTCAATGAGCAGGGTTTAAATTCTCCCCGAGTATTTCCCGGAGCCCCATGGCACCAAGACTCCCGCAGATCTGTCAGAATTTACCGGAGCTCCACTCCGCTCAACGCCAGCTGAACTGAAGCCCTGCCAGGAAGCCATGCAGCCTTCCAGGAATGAAGTTTGGATGCTACGCCCTTTGGCTCGCATGTTCCCTCATTCTAGCCAGAGAGCGCTAACATCTGCTGTTGTTGCCATGGCCAGAGAGGCTGTGCTGCCTAAGCACGCCCCTCCCCAGGCCCGCAGAGGCCTTGTCAGGAACACAGAACCCTGCCAGACGCAAGCCATTAGCCTTTAGAGCCTCGTACAAGACACAAAACTATTCGCCCAGATGCCACAACTCCATCCCCTGGGAGCAAACCAGGTGGTTTTGCAGCCTGCCAACACACAACAATATTTACACCTCTCCCCGCCACCACAAAACCCCTGGTGGGCACACACCCCACCCGACTGCGGGCGAGCACCAGGCCCCTTTCGTTCTGCCCCGCACAGAACATTCGCTGCGTTGCAGCCGGAGCCGCACAGCTCCCTCGCAGGCGTGTGCTGCAGTTGTCAGGTGACTGGAATCATTTGTTCTTTGGCCTTGTGCCTTACAAAGTTCATAAAGCATGTAATAATGCCCCAGGGCCCAGCGCACGTCACGGCCGCTGCCTGGACTAAAGCTTCCCGACCAAGCAGAAACTGCTCCTCCTCGGAGTCTGGGGCCTGCCTTTAAACAGAAAGGCAAGTCGGAAAGAAACCAAAACATTCTCCTGCTCTGCATTCAGGCAAGAAATCAGGCCCGATGAGAGGCGCAAGGGGGGAAGAGGGCCAGTGGGGGGAGAAAAGGGGCAATTGCTCTGGGGCCTGGTAATTTTAAAGGGCGTAGGGCTCCTGCCTGCTGCAGCAGCAGTGATGGCCAGAGTCCTGGGCCCTTAAAATCACTGCCGGAGCGCCATGCTGCATGCTCCAAGCAGCTCTGAGGGCTGTGGGGTGGGGGGCATTGCACCATGGTCGGAGCAGAACTCAGGACTGGCTGTCCCTGGCCCCACCCCTTCTGCCTGAGGCCCCTCCCCTTCCAGGAGCATGGAGCTCCCCTCACCTGGCCCAGGGACCCAGCCCAACTATCCCCTGTTGCAAGCGATATTGTGCATCACACCACACAGAACACACACAACAGAGCAGGCTTATTTTACCCATGGGGGAAGGGAGGGGCGGAGAAAGGAAAACGTCCATGTACTTGCTAGGACATGAGGCTCCATCTGCGTTTGTTCCATGAAACCCGTTAATCAGCCTTGGAAAATGTAATATCCGATTGCATCTGGTGAAACAACGGGAGTGGAAGCAGTCGGCCCATATGGCGAGAATTGTTGTGCCCGCTTTTTCTAGCTAAGTCATTCTGACTGTATTCCACATGGCAGGCCCAGAACCCAGGCTCTTCAGGAGCGCTGGCATTCAGCCAACACCAGAAACGTTACACTGCTCTTGGCTGACACAACAGTATAAGCACAAGATCAGTGACGGATCAAGACAAGTATTTCCCTTTTCAATTAAAAAAAATGAAAATTAAAAAAAAACAAACCCTACGTGCAAACACGCACACCCCCCGTCTGCCGTCCTGCCCCTCGCAGGACAGGGTGACCCTAGCATTGTACGCCACGGGCCACATTCCGATCTTAAATCCCAAGGCATCTCCCCACATGGAGTGAAATGAGTTGGGCCCTGCAGATTAGCACCTTGCCCTTTAGATCATGCTCCCGTCGGTTCTTCACGTATTACTCTTTAAACAGGCGGATGGAGGGCGTTCCGAGCTCACTGCTTCAGCATACAAAAGGAAGAAAACCCACCTTTACGTCCGGATGCTCAGACTGCAACGTTCCTTCCTCACTGTAGGTGTATACCGTGAAATCTTTGGGTAAAAGTTCTCTGAAAAGGGGGAGAAAAAGAAAAAGCTACAACAATGTTGATGCCACAAGAAAGAGAGCCCATTCAACAATGGCAGTACTGAAAAATCTGTACTGAAATAAGGAAATGGATAAGAAAACCAGATGCCACCATGAATCACCGACGAATTATGCAGTTACTAGAGCCTGCTCCTCTACGTACCTGTACTATGGAAAAACTCAGGATACTGAAATGGGATATTTAATGCCAATGGGAAACCAGCCAATGGGAGCTGCAAGATTGTGCTGGGGTGGGGGGAGCACAAGAACCCTCTCACACCTTCTCCTGGGCTCACAGCTGACAAACCGGGCCCCACAGCCGTCTTTTTTGAGCCGCAGGCAGAGACGGAGCAGGCAGGGAGCCTGACTGAGGCTCCCGTCACCCCTAGGGGCTAGATCCAGCGGGTTGGCAGGTCGAATCCGGCCTGCGGACTGTATGTTGCCCGGCCCTGTGTTATGGGAACACCGACTTAAAAAAAACAGCTCTGCCTGGTTTTAACCTATTGTTGTTACAAAGAATCCTTAAAAATCAGTGTAAGGACTAAAATCTCTCCACACTCTGAGGGTTTAACTCTGAGCATTAGTGTGCGGTGTGTACAGTCAGTTTCCTCATTTGTGCGGATATCTGCCCGAGCAACAAGGGAGAGAATTTGAAAATAAAACTGCAGATGTCACACGCAGACAGCTAGTAAAGGTAGGAGTTTTGTGTGTGTCTGTCTGAAGTGAGATGGTGGCCTTTTAATCCCTGCCTCAGCTCAGAAAAATGTTCAGTTGGTACCTTACTGTGGGGGATGGGAGGGAGAAAGATTTAATCCACTTTCAGCTGTTTTCTCCTGCGGGTTTAACAGAGCCAGTGGCCAAACACACAACACACCAGCTCTGGGGCTGGAAACAGCACACTACCTGGAAACAGCGTGCCACACTAAGGCTGGAAACAGCATGTCTAATCTAATGCAGTTGATAGGAAGTGAGTAATCCCAGGGCACAGTTAACAGAAGGAAAGACAAGTCACTTACTTGTTTTTTTCTAGGTGAACTGTGTGTTTCCTTCCCTCTACATGAATGACATATGACACCCTGTCCTGAACACGAGAGAGAACACATACTCATTGTAGTAACAAGACTGCACTCTCAGCCACCATCCAAAACTCAGATCCAGTTACCCTTGATGCGCCACTAATATCACCCCCATAGGACAGCCTGAGATTCAGCTGCCAGAACTCAGCCATGAAGGCTTATTCCAGGTCATCACTGTGCGGGTTCATTCTCAGTTCAAGTGCATTTACAGTTCCCAGCCACCTGTGAAGCAAATTACTGCCTGGCGTGGCCACTTCCACCCCATCCCACCCAAGAGACTGCGCTAACGAACTCTCATTCTTAATCGGTTTGCTGATTTCAGGCTACAGGCATAAACAAAACATGGGTGGGCTTATTATGTCACATGTCGCCAGCCACAGATCCCAGCATCCTCTCCAACTCCCACATGGGAAGTTACTTCCCAATTAGCTTTCTGTGTTTAATTATTCCATGAGAACCCTGGTTCTCAGTCCCCTGGAACAAAGCCTGGCGCTTTTCTTGCCATCTCCTGCGCTGGGACCGACAGGGCAGTTTTTGTGACTGCATCCTTCAGCGTGTACATTCTGGTCCTTTATGGCCCATTCTCTCCACTGCCGGGTATTATCCCGGTAGGTGGGATCAGTGTCTTTAAAGGGACAGCTCGTGTAATTATCGCTTATTGCAGTCACTGCAAGGTGTCTGAGATGCAGCATCATGCCCTGGTCACACAAACCCTGTTCATCCCGACAAGCTGACAGTCGGTTTAGGCCTCGTGTGTCTTGAAGCGCACAGCCGATGTCCTGCACTGGACACACACAGTCCTTCTCAGCTCCGCTGGTCGGGGGTGACTAACTGAATTGAGGGCCAGCTTTAGATGGAGCTGAGAGCAATTTAAAACACGTCCAAGTACCTGTCCGGAAGAGGAATTGTCGGCCGCTCGCCGCTCTCTTGTTAACCTCTGTGGCTGAATAATTTCATAAGACGACAAATGAGAGATCTGCTGGAAACCTAGAAAAGAAAAAGCAAATGCTGCCCCATTCACATCACCAAGGAAATAAAACAGACAGACCGTGCCCGAGGAATGAGACAACGTCTCTTGGGAAGGGTGGTCCAGTGATTAAGGAACGCATTTGGGATCGGAGACACCTAGGTTCAATTCCCTGTTCTGCCACAGACTCCTTGAGCAACCCAGGGCAAGTCACTTCACCTCTAGCTGCAGAATTCTGACAGTAGCAGTACTCTACCTCACATTCGTCACGGAAGAAAATACTTCTAATACATTTACTCTGTACAATAAGGCAGCACATGTCGGTTTATCATGAGCCAAAAATCCTCGGGGTCTGCGCTTAAGCCAAGAGCCACTCCCCTTGGAAAGATGGCCAGGGGAGCTACAAAGGGTTTTAAGTGCAACCAATTTAACTGGCACCATCCACATGGTGGAAGCAATGAGCTCATCAGAAGAGAACTAGCTTTGAAATCTAAAATAAAGGGGGGCGAGAGAGATTTCTATTTCCTGTAACAATTCCTCTCCAAAAAGACTGTGTTAGTCTGTAGTGTGATCACGGAGAATCACCCACAAGGAAACATCTCCAGTCCGCCCGGAGCTCACACCGTGGGCTCCAGCAGGAGGGAAAGGAAAAGGCATTTATTTGAAAGGAGCAGCCCAGTTTGGAAGAAGAATTCCACGTTCTACTACAGATCGTGTTTCCTGCTTTGTAACTCACACTTTGGGTTATCACCACAACCTGAGCACGCTCCCTCCAGAGGCTTATAGGCTGGAATTTTCACAAGGCAGCTAAGGCCTTGCCTCCCCTTAACGGCTGCAGGGATTAATCTCTCAGGGCTTAATTTTTAGCAGGTCTTTACCAGACCTGCTAAATCGACTGCTGCTCACACGCCTGTCAACTCCGATACTTCCCCAGAGCGAGAAGAGTCAGGGGAGTCGACAGAAGCGTTTCTCCCACCAAGCCCCCGCAGCGGAGATGATGCGGTAAGTCAAACTAAGGTGTGTCGACTCCAGCTACACTACTCATTTGCGTTCCTTAGTTCGACGTTGCCCCCTAATGTTGGCCTGGCCTAAAAGTGGGAATACTGAGGAGGCTGGGTCAGAGTCTCTCTGACAAGGATATGCATTAAAATAAGCAAGTATTGAAAGCACTGGGCTAGTCTCACGGGGCACTGCAACGATGCTCCCCATGCTAATACGGCACACACGCCCCAAAACGACCTTTTACTCCAAGCCTGGCTGTCCTGCAGTTCAGCTGATGGAACGCCATGGGGACAGTCCTTTTAACGGGGCAGCAAATTAGTACCTCTAGAAAAGCTTTCCAGTTCCAGATACGAGTCAATCTGGGGAGTCAAGGTCCGGCTGTGCTAGCCACAGACTCGTAACATTTTGCTTGGACAGCGCTGCCTCGTGTCATCACGGTTGCTTCCTAAATCCCAGCGGCGGTCCCTGGGCTGCTCTAGATTCACTATAGGTGGCCCTGTAGAATTATGAGGCCCTTGAGCTACATCTTCACAGGCCAAAAAAAGTTGTGTTTTTACCATGGCATCACTCCAGGCTGAACCTCTGTAGTCCAGCAACATCCGTGGTCCTGCATGAATTTAGTTAGCAGGATGCCCACTTATCATGGGTGTGACCAGTGCTGAACCAGAGAACGTCTGGAGGTCAATACTGCGTAGCTGCGTCACCAACACGGCCGCTGCTTGCTGAGCTCTGAGAAGACGTGGGGTAAGTTCAACTTAAATAACAGCACAGAATGCTGAGAGCCAGGCCTGGTGGCTGTAAACAAACTTTATAGGCCCTCAGGGAACTTAGCCACACCCATGAGAAGTGGACATCCGGCTCGCTAAAATCATGCCAAAGCTTACATGTTGCTGGGCCAGAAAGGTTCAACCTGGACTGTTATGCTCCCTCATCCCTCCTCTTTGCTATTTTTACATTCTTGCTCGTGTAAAGATCAGTGGTTCTTAACCTCGGGGTAATTACCCCTCAAGGAGTAATTTGGCATATTTCAGGAGGTAATACATTTAAAAATACAATCAGTGTTCAATTTTGTTCAACATAATGTATGAGAAAACAAAATACAATACAAATGATTAATCATAATTTTCTTTGTGTCCACTGCCACTTTAAAAAGGAGGAGAGGTAATTTTGGTTTATTGGTTAAACTTAAGGGGTCGCAGTGCAAAAGAAGTTCAGAACCCTGGTCTAGATGCATAGGCTTGAAACTCTCTCGTCTTTGTCTCAGTTTCCGCAAGGCAGGGCTCACCTCTGGGCACAGTTACAAAACAAAACCACCTCCCGGTGAACTTCAGAGAAAACCAAGTCTGCACAAAGACGACCTTTACTTTGCCAATCTTAGGTGGCAAACAGCATCTGGAAGACGCTCCATAGCCCTGATAAGCGAATCACTTTCCTCACCGACAAGTAGGGCTATGCCCAGAATTCGTTTTGAGGCCCACGCAGGTTCTGTATTGAGACTGCTGCTGTGACAAATAAACTGACACCTCATGCACTTTCCCACAAACAGTATCTAAACCTGGAAGCCAAAGCAAGTAGAGGATGCTCAATTCCAGCCTCCCACACCCTGCTGTCCACTCAGAGAGCGCCACATCAGGCCAGCCCAGTGTAATGATTCACAGAGCTACACCACTTCTTGGAAAAAGGATGATGTAGTGCATGTCATGCAGCAAAACGCTCTTTAGGTGCTTTGATTTACTGATTGGAGCATATGCCAGAAGGCTGCAGCCCCAGCTACAATAGCCCTTGTTCATAGAGTGGAGAGAGGGTAAAGGTCTAGCATGTGCATTTTCAGTTGTGGTTCAGATTTTTCTTCACATCCTGCTCCAGACTGCTAGACACAGTGACTGTAAACTGATAAGTGGCTGCATTTCAGTGGTGGGTGAAGGCAACCCCCATGGATTCTGCAGAACATTTTGAGACTCCTTCGGGGGGAAAAATGCTACAGAAACATTAAGACACCATTCTGTACAGCAGATTTCACGATGCTGCAAGGCAAGGGATTGGAACAACTAGCAGAGCTAAAGGAACTGAAGGACATCGGTGGACCTATGAGTGGCAGGAAGCTGCATCTCAAGGGATCTGGGAGAGGAGGAAGCGAAGATAAGAAAAGAACAATATGATTTTTTTACTCTCCCTTCACAGGAGTATTGAGAGCAAGACATAAGAAGTTGTTCTTCTGCTCTACTCTGCCCTGATTAGGCCTCAACTGGAGTATGGTGTCCAATTGGGGGCACCCCATTTCAGAAAAGAGATGGAGAACTGGAAGTCTAGAGAAGAGCAATGAAAATGATTAAAGATCTAGAAAACATGGCCTAAGAGGAAAGGTGGAAAAAAATTGTTTAGTCTGCAAAAGAGAAGATGGAGAGGGGACATGGTCATGTTCAAGTATATAAAAGGGTGTCACAAGGAGGAGGGAGGAAAAATTGTTCTCCTTGGCCTCTGAGGACAGGACAAGAAGCAATGGGCTGAAATTAAAGCAAGGGAGGTTGAGGTTGGACAAAGTAAAAACTTCCCAACTGTCAGGGTTAAACACTGTAAATTGCCCAGGGGGGTTGTGGAATCTCCATCCCTGGAGAGATTTAAGAGCAGGTTGGACAGACACCTGGCAGGGATGATCTAGATCGTGCTTGGTCCGACCGTGAGAGCAGGGGACTGGACTTGGTGACCTCTTGATGTCCCTCCTGGTGCTAGTGTTGTAGGATTCTAAGACACATTCCAATAAGCACTTCTCTCCCCTCACCTTCTGCTTTCCTTCTTCCCCTCCTTGCTCCCCAATTGGAAATGTACCTTACGCTGCATGGCCCTCCCTTGGAAAAGTATGTATATTCTGCACCGTAGTAAGAACATAAGAACGGCCGTACTGGGTCAGATCAAAAGTCCATCTAGCCCAGTATCCTGTCTGCCGACAGTGGCCAGCACCAGGTGTCCCAGAGGGGGTGGACCGAAGACAATGATCAAGCCAATGATCAAGACAATGATCTGTCTCCTGCCATCCCTCTCCAGCCTCTAACAGAGGCCAGGGACACCATTTTATCCCCTGGCTAATAGCCTTTTATGGACCT
>JANRFK010000351.1:13734882-13746499 GCA_030068395.1 Apalone spinifera | reverse complement strand
GCGGGGGAGCACTGGGCGCTGCAGTGCGGTGTCCGCGTCCTTAGTGACCTGGGACACTGTGCAGGAAACGAAGCCTCTGGGCTGCTGGCAGGGACCGGGCGGCTCGGGGGCCTTGCACTACGAGCGCTCACCGGGGGGTCCCTGCGCCCAGCCCTGCCCAGCATGGTTTGGGTTTCTTCATTCTCATCTGCCCTTCACTGGGGCATCCCTGTGCCTGGTGACGGGCACCACGTCCCGGCTTCCTGAGGGACAGGCCTGTGCCTGGCTGCGGGTGCAGAGGTTAGACGCGCCAGGAGAGTCCAAAGCCCGGGCCTTTCTGACGGCTGCTTCATTACCCAGCTGAGCAGCGGAGCTGCCGAAACGCTCCCGTTTATTTAAAGGCGTGCAAAGAGCGCACGAGCGAGAGTGCCGACGACACGTGCAAACACCATTGGACTGACAGGCTTAGGTCACACTTCCTAGCAAGAACCCATCTGTAATGGTGAAATACACAGTCACCGAAGTGAATAGACCGGACGAGCGTGTGTTACGCGCACAGCAGCCAGAGGTGCTGAGCTTGGTTACAATCCATGGTTATAAGCAGCCACTGGGCCTGCTGGATTGATTGGCTAGTTCTGCAGATCAGCTAGTCGGTCTCCTTCGTCGGCTGTTTGTCAGTGGCACTTTGGTATGGCAGGGTGGCCGGGAACCCTTTGGATGCTTCCGATGGTCTGTGTGTTTTCTAGCTAGGAGCCTACAGGAGGAATAGTCTCTCCTGTACGTGATGAGTTCAGGGTAACCCCCCTCCCCTCTCTCTCCTCTCTAGTGACCTTCTAATGCGGGACAACCTGTTTGAAATCATAACGAGCTCCAGGACGTTCTACATCCAGGTAAATCGCTCCTCCTTTCACAGGCTTTGCAATGGTGGGGCAGTCTCTGCTGCCCGCGCTCGTGGCAGGATGTTGTTTTGCTTTGAGTTTACGTCTTTAAATAGTAAATTTAGCTCTTGACGGTTGCTGCGAGTCACAGTTGTCTAAACAGGATGCTCTCGGGCAGGAGACACAAGCAGGTGAGTGTGTGTACAAGTCAGCCCAGCTCCCAGGCTCCAGTTGAGGGGGGCAGGAGCAGAACGCTGGTGGTTTCACTTCTCCTATTCAGTATATACAGTCGCAGCGATTGGTGCGAGCAGGCGGACACATGGCAACACACGAGCCCCAGCAGAGATGAGAATCCGGCTGGAGAACGTCATGACGGCAGCTTCCTTCTCCTGAAGTTTGCAGTCAGTTGGGTTGGCCCCTTTCCGCCTCCTCGGGGCTGTCGTCCATTCCCAGCAATTGCAGGTTGAACCTCTCTGGCCGGGCACTCTGGTCCAGCGCCGTCCAAGGGCCGGCGTGATGCCAGCGAGCCAGGTGTCCACTTAGTGTGGGTGCAGCCAAGTTTCCCACGGTCCCAGAAAGTTTGTTTCCAGCCACCGGGCCCGGCTCTCAGTGCTCTGGGCTCCGGGCCTGGCTCTCAGTGCTCTGGGCCCGGCTCTCAGTGCTCTGGGTGGTTCTGTAGCTCCAATTGTCTTCTCAGAGCCCCATGAGCAGCGGCCGTGTCGGTGATGCTGCTAGGCAATATCGACCTTCCATGCTCCGGCAAGTTCTCTGGCTCGGCCCCGGTCAGGCCCCGAGGACACCGGACTAGAGAGGTTCAGCTTGTGGTGCCACTAGGAGGATGGCAAGTGAGCTGAGGGCTGGCTTGAGTAGAGCCGGATGCTTCCTGCCGTTTAGGGCACATACGGCTCCCAACGCTGCTCGATGCCCGTTCCTCCCTCCCAGCACTGTGCAAATGTCAGCTGAGAGCAGCCGCTTGGCAGCTAGCTCTCACCTCGCGGAACATGTTCTGTCTAGGCCAGCCCGAAGGAGCGCGTAGGAGGCTGCCAGCCCGATTCTCCACTGCGCCATTACCCCGGAGCCGCGTGCTAGGGGGAGCACGGGCCGTCTGCTTTGCCATGGCGTTCCCGAGCGCACAGAGCACGGGGCAATGAAGAGACCCCCGGAGTGCACACAGCTGGGGATGGTCTTGCTGTGTCCCTGGGGGTGAGTGTGGAGAACGAGCGGGCAGCGGTCAGGTCTCCTTGCACACTAGGCCATCTGCCAGAGCAGCTGCACGTACGTTTCTCCCCTGGCCCATAGACTAACTCGTGACCTCTCCCTCCCACCCGCCGGGGCTGTAGAATCCTGGGTAACGACGTAACTAGTTAAACATTACTTTTAACTGGTTACCTGATTAAATAGGGGCGAGGGCCTCACCGTGGGCAGGGGCTGCTCCGGCCCCGGCTGCTGCTTCCCACCCGGGATGGGAGCCAGCAGCCCTCTGCTCGCAGCTCACTGCGGGAGGCGGGCTGGTCCTGGGTAACCGTTACCTGGTAGCACCGGGTCACCAGTTAACTGGTTACCAGTCACATCCCTGCCGCCCTGGAGCGATGTGCGAGAAGCCGGGGATGAACAAGATTAGAGGGACCGTTCCAGCGGGGGTGCTAAGGCAGTGTGTGCGGGGGGTCAGGGTGTAGAGCAGTGGAGAAGCATGTATGTTTTCTCTGCTGCAACTAGAGACTGGCCTCTTTAAAAGGAAAATATTCTGCGGGCTCCCTGGGGACCCCTTGCTGCTGTCGTCTTGGCTCCAGGCGAGAAGCGAATGGGCAGCCAGCTCCTGGCAGGAAGGCCCCACCCCTGGCTTGTTTTCCCTGGACGGCCTCCATCCACAGTGCCCGGGGGTAGGGGATTATGAAATGGTCGAGGGGAGTCATCCTCAGCGCTTGCCAGAGAAGGGCCCGTCTTCATCGTCCGCGTTTCCTCCCGGTGCGAGTCCCTGGGAACGCTCGGTGGTGAACAGCGCGTCAAGCTGCTGGGACTGGCCTGGCCTGGCTGTTGCACAATAAGCTCTTCCGCAAAGCTCCCTGCGAGGACACTGCCTTCGGGGAGAAATGTCACTTTGAGTCCGGAGCGAGGACTCTGACGTGGTCGTAAGCGCTTTGGAAACGCAGCGGTTGCTCTGGAAGACAATCCATTTTCCCTCGCAGATTAGCTTGCTCAGCAATAGCTGGGCCAGTCAGTTTCCACCCTTAGACAGGGCCCGGACTGAAGTAACAAGCTGCCCCATTTAGCTCTGCAGACTGGCTGTCGCCTCGGGCTGTGAGGACTGGAGCCGTATCATCTGTTTGAAGCTTATGGTGCAGGCTCACAATCCATCCTTTCCCCCAGAAGCCAAATACGAGCCTCAGGGATGCAGGGCCCAGCAGAGTCTATCGCTCCGCCTCTCCAGTTCACGTCACCCACCTTTTCCATGTCAGGCTCCTGGGCGCACCTCAGTGGCCAAAATGCCCTTCCATGGCCCACCATGCTCCTAGCTGAGCAAGCATCCCGGGAACCCAGAAGGCCCGAGCAGCCACAGGGAAAGCTGTGCTGGAGGAGCCTGGGGATGCTTTGTGTAAGTGGGAGAAAGGCAGAGGGAGCCGCTGTAATCAGGAGCGTGCCTGGTCTCGGTCCCCCGGAACAGAGCTGGGCGAGGAGGGGGTTCTGCAGCACACGAGCACAGAAGTCACTGGACTTCATCCGCTTCTGCTTTGGCTGAGCGGCTCAGCCTTCGTTGGGACGTGCGCGTGTCTTGGCTCAAAACGTGGTCTCCCGCTGCTCCCCGAACACAACGTAAGCTGCCTCCTGCCGTGCAGCAACTGAACAAGCCCCATCCACGAGGCCCCACGTCCCAGCTGACACGGGAGCGTGGGACCGGAGGGACAGGCTCTTGCGGGGACAGCAAAACAGAGTGCCGTGCCCCTTGTCCTTTGGCTCCGCCAACAGCGGGACGGCAACAGTCGGAGATGGAAAAAGCCTGTTGGGTGTCCTGTCCCTCCTTCAGGGTCCCTGCAGGATTGTTCCCCATGGTCTGTTTTCTAAAGCTGTGCCCCGCTTGGCGGAGCTTCCTCCACCTCTGCTGGAGGAATTAAAATTGAAGTAGCAGCAGATCCCCGGGCCCCCCGACTCCGTCCGCACGGAGGCTGGTTCCCTAGTTTCCCGCGGAGCAGGCGCTGCTCACAGCAATGCTGCCTCGTTCTTTGCAGTGCTCTGGCCCCCGGCGGAGTCGACTGTGACAAGGTGAAGTCCTAGTGAGAGGTGAAGCAGTTTCACAGCTATCGAGCAGGACTTTGATTTCTAAGGCAGAGCTGGGCTGACCTAGAAGGTCACGGGATCCGCGGCCTCAGGAAAAGACGTGCCGTGCTCTCTAGGTGGTGCTTGGCCACATCAGAGAGGCAGTGGCCGGACCCCCAGCGTGGCCTGGTTGAACTCCTGCGAGTGATTCATGAAACGCAAGCTGGGATCTCATTTTTGGCGGGTATGTTTTGCAGGCAGACAGCCCTGAGGACATGCACAGCTGGATCAAAGCAATCAGCGACGCAGCGCAGGCCCTGAAAAGCCGCCCAAGAGTAAGTCACATCCTTTCCCCTTCACATTTAGCATCCATTAAAGAGCCATTATTTATAAGCTGGTGTGATGTATTGAGCCCCTTGTGCAGCCATGCAGTGAATTCGGCAGCCCCCAGGGTGACACCCCGCTGTCTCTGAATTCGGCTGCCACGCTGCCAAAAAAGTTTTAAAAAGACAAGAAGAAGTTAGGAGAAATCATTCAGTCCAGCGTGGCTCTGAAACCGGCCGTACTCCCTAAAGTCTGGGCAGTAGATTTGGCAACAGCAGAGGCCAGCTGAATTCAGATTGGTGTAGTTGACTTAATTCCCGCGTCCTTGCCTCGAAGGCTAACGCACAGACCGTACTAACGTCTTGATTCCTGGACTCGTCCTCCAGGATGCCCCGCGCGGTTTCTGTAGGAGCTAACCCCTACCTCTGCTCTGCATGTTTTTCTGCAGGAAATGTCCTTTGTGAGATCCATTTCTATGAGCCGGCCTGGGGCCTCCAATCTTCCAGGTTCCGCGATCCCCTCCTTGCCCCGAATGAGACCCCCCGGGGAGGAGAGGAAAGCCCTCAGCAAAACCACTTCCACCTCCTCCTGGCAGCCTTGGACGCCGGTGCCCCAGCCGGAAGGGAAGCCGCCCGGGTCAGAGCCCAGGCACCTGAGGGACTCTGTGTTTGTGCCCTCGTTCACCGAGTGCGACGCTGGAGCCGTGCACCAGAGGCGTGTGCGACACATGTCTGAACCCCAGCACCTGAAAGAGAAGCCATTTGTGTTTAACCTGGATGACGAGAACATCCGGACCTCTGACGTGTAGCCCAGCACAGGCGCCTGTGGCCTTCGGGGTTTAACGAGGAGCTCTGTGGGCAGCAGCCTAACGCAAAGGTGCTTTGATTCTGCCCCCGACGCGTGTTGCGGTAGCCGCGAGCCTGAGCCAGCGTCGTGCTCCCGGTGTGTACGAGCCCTTGCAGTGTGACGCTTTCTGTCTGCTGAAGCAGATCCGAGTTTGGACCGAAAGAGCTGGTCTCCTCCGCAAGAGTGGATCCGTGTGCTAAGCGCATTGAGCCGGATACTCCATGCAGCTTCCCAGGGTGAATGGCTCCTGTTTTTCCCAATTAAACTGTCTCTCAAGTTACAGGAGCTGTGGGAAGAACCGCTTCCCTTGTTGGCACTGTGTCCCCAGAAAAGGACGTGGAGGGCACAGATTTCTGACCCTTCCCCTGTCCCCCGCCCTCTGCCGAAAGCCCCCCCATCACAGCCCAGTCTCTGCCTGTGCAG
The DNA here is from genome assembly GCA_030068395.1 of Apalone spinifera. Taxonomy (NCBI): domain Eukaryota; kingdom Metazoa; phylum Chordata; order Testudines; family Trionychidae; genus Apalone; species Apalone spinifera. The sequence goes on along the minus strand of JANRFK010000351.1, from coordinate 13,740,797 downwards.
AGCCTGGGGGCTGAAGCCGCTGGAGGAAGGCAAAGGCGGCTCTTCGCTTTATTAGGGTCCCACTGGGATTTGGAGATCCGAAAGCCGTTTTGTGCTCCCTTTGTGCAGGCATCAACAAAGCCAGCACAGGGTGTAAGCTGTGAAGCATTAGCCCCCTGGGGCCTGTCCTAGCCACGCAGGCCCACCTTTAGCCAATATCCTGGCTCCCAATTCTTGGCATCCTGGCAGAAAATACCGGGCAAGTTCTTGTCCTAGGCACAGAGGGCAGTTAGGTGCCCAGTTCCCATTGACTTTCAGTAGGAGATGGGGCTTCACACGCTCCCATTTGTGCCTTTGAAAATCTCCCCCATACGGGCCAAAAAGGAATTAGTGAGTCACCCTAGGGAACCTGCAGCTTTAAAACTGTCTGTCTAGGAGACCAGCTCTTCCCAGGGGCCAACTAACAACATATTAACAAATCTGTTTTCTTTGTAGTCACTCCTTCTCTAGCCACAGCCTCTGCGCGATGTCAGACTCTGGAAAAGGCTCCTTCAGCTGTAACACGTCATGCCTTGATTATAGCAAACATATTTCTTGGCGTATTTGTATATATATACATTTTAAATGTGAGTCGAGGATAGCACCACTTCTTTGCAGGCTAGGTGTAACTGAGTATCTGGGGCAAGAATACTCTCAGGTATGTATCCAATCTGGTACTGCATACGCTTGGGCACAAAGACTTAATTAAAATGCCTGAATCTTGAAGTATTAAATAATATGTAGTGAAAGCAAACTATTTACCATGAAATGTGGCTGATTTGGCCCTCCAACCAGCATGCCTTCTCGACCTCTAAATGTAAATAAACAGAAACTCTTTTCAAGCAGGGTGAACTTCCTGAGGTCTCTTCCAGCCCTATGATTCTATGAGTCTATGAATTTGGCATTAACCCATAACCAAACAAGCTGATGCACAAAGGGTATAAAGCAATTGATACCATAGTCTGAGAGTGTTTGATCTTTTTCACTAAGAAGTGGGTAAGTAATCACTCTCAGCTAGAGACCACACAACTCTTTCCTGTCTGTTTCCTGCAGGGGGTTTAATAGTGGCGCAGGTTTTTCAGAGACTTTGTAAAGCCTGTAGAAGGCAGGTGCACTTCTTGCATCACTGTTTCGAGGGTGTCAGTGATTTGTAGGCCTTTTGCCAGCCCTCTGCACGGGGTGAGTTTCACCCGGAGCAACATGCTGTCCCTTCTTCCCATTTGTGTGTCCTGCTGCTTCGGCACCAGCCTTCTCCCTCCCATCCTTACTCAGACAAAACCACCCATGGGAATCTGGCCTGTACAAGCACAAAGCACGGCACACCAGCCAGAAACCCTTTTCCAAGGCTACCGCATGCTCAAGCCATCATAAGTCATTTAAAAGCATCCCTTGCCTCATTATTAAGATATTGCCAAATGGGTTGCAAGTTCCAGCCATTCATAGCTTCTGTGGAGCTTTCTGCGCTCCTGGAAACTGACCTTTGTCAACAGAAGGCAGCTGCTGTTGACAGTGGCCCCACTAGAGCCAGGCTGGCATTTCTGCCCTGGGCAGGAGACTTGCTCCGAAGAGGGTTAAATGAGAGGGGTAAAACCTAGTGGGGACCAAAACCTGCCTGCACTGACTGTGTTAGTCGACAGGCTTGGTTTAAATTTTGTTTTAAAAACATTTTGTGAGCGTGTTGTTGAACATTATAAAATCACAGCTCAAAAAAAATCATCGTCCGGTCTCCCCCCCTCCCCAGGCTGCCGTTGGGCACAGGGGCACCAGGTTAATAGTACAAACAGGCTACTGTTTTAATGAGGTGGCAGGAGGGGAATCCTCTTTCTAAACAGTGCACTTCAGACCCCGATCCCTGCCCCTCTGTCTTCAGGCTTGTGCTGTGCATTTAAAAGACTTGGGGTAGCAGATTTCAGGAATCCACTCCTAGTTCTTTTGCTCTTTTTATTTCAGTTCTAGTCACAATACCTAAACGCATACGTTTTGCATTTCCTGCCAGCCTATGTAAGATATTGAATGGAGTCTCCCACTTCAGGGCGATCCGTTCGTATAATTCTGGGGGAGACATGGGGACATGTTGAGACTAGGAATCAGTGTAAACGGTACAGCAAAATGGTATTTAATTGTAGGAGTCTGCATGTGGGTTCTTTTCCCCTTTTGGCTGAATTTGCACTCGTTTTCTCTTTCATAGTGCTGTGGGGCTAGTTTTGGTTTTAGCTGACCTGCTGTTTAGCTACTAAAACACCCTGTTTGACTCCATGTAACCATTTGATGTGATTGTGAATAGAAAGCCCCAAATGGCATCACTGACTTACTAGCACGAGAGAGCCCTGTGTCTGAGAACACTGATTAGAGGGACCAGCGATAAGTTGTGCAAAGCTCTGAAGATATAAAGTGCTATACAATGATAAAAATGAATAATTACATATTCTTGAAAGTGGTGCAAGGGTCTGGAATGGCAGAGTCGAAGCTTACTGCACAGTTGTGACGGATTATTCCTGGGAGAAGCGACCAGTGGCTTTAATACTATTGCTACGTTCCCTTTTCTTGTTTTCCTGTGTTCTTCTCATCCACGCCCTCCTCACGGCATTGAGACTGGTTTGAAGGCCACAGACTAGTGGCAGACAAAAACGTGTCTTGGAAACAAAATGGTGCCACCACCATTACTGTTGTTCACCCCGGCTCTGGGATCCTTCCCTTGTCCCACAAACTGGAATGGACCACATGGCGGAGGCCACACAGCTTGGTCAAAACGGAGCTTAGCAGCACTTTTTAATAATGAAGATATTTTACAATGAGTGTTTGTCCCCTTTGCAGAGTTTTGCTTTTGTACAGATGCATAGTTGTGCTATTTACCACTGGGGTCTTGGAAGGACTTTCACTTTCAAAATGAAGTATGGACCACAAGGGGTAATTTCTCCAGATGTAGTTGACAGATGGGTGCAGACTACAGTAAGTTGCATGGAAAGAATGGTGGGAGAAAATGGTTTGGTTTGGTTCTGTCTGTGTTTTATATGAAGGCACCACAATGGCGTCAGCCATTTTTGTAAATATTTGCCATGTATTTCAAGTGCCTCTTCCACATAGAGGTCCTCTCACTCAACCTTTATCCTTCTTACAGGAGACTAGAACTTCTTCATCATGTAACCTGCTGCTGTTAGCTAAGATGTGGAATGAAGTGTGAATTATTTTTCCCAAAGCAATAAGTTTCCATGTGAAATTCCAGTCACTTTTTCAGGCTAGCAGCTGGTGCACAGCTTGGGATGTTGAAGATAATTTGGGGTAACACACAATATAGAAAGACAGAATTAGTGAAAAACCTACAATATTTTTTACAATTTTCCCCTCTTTCCTATTAGTCCCCAAACAGTTTCTTAGAGTGAAGTTTAGAGTTACAGATGTGCTAAGACTGAATGAAGTGGAAGTTTGGAAAACAAACAAAACATCATTAGAACTTGGACTTTTGTTTAATTCTTTTGTGAGCTGCTTGTGCATTTGATTGTGATATCTGCACCAGTAATTTTCAGCTGTGAATTACACTCATGTAAAGATGACTTTTGGGAGCATGAAAAATCTTTTCATGATGCAATGCTTCTCACTTTACTTGATCTGTACTATGTAATGAAAAACTTTGTTGCTTATTTTATAGTAAAAAATTGTGTGAAATCTTTAAAGAACGTGCTTTTGTGTTTTTACTTGTGTTCTACCCTTTTCTAAACTCTTTCCAAGAAACAGAGTTATCATATGGGACTTCAATATGAGAGGCTAATGCTGAGAGTCTATTAAATCATCCTTGGAAACTTTAAAAGTTTTACAGGTGTCAATTTCTTAACTCAGAGTATTGCATCCCTGGGGGGGGAATTCTGTATTAGACCTCGGTGTAACAGATCAATAGTAATAGAACACAGAACTAAAAGTAGCTTAGGTACAAGTGACTGTGACTTGATTATTCTTTTTCCACATCATAAATGTAAAGTCAAAACCAACAACTTACACAACTGCTGCTTTTTTTGAAGGGGCTAGTTTCACAAACCTGGAAACAATTGGGTCAAATCAGCTGGGAGAAAAAACATTAAATATAAAAGCATGACCAACAACTGGTAACTGTTTCTGAAGGTCTTACTAGATGCATACAAAGCCACTGTAGGTTCATCTAGCCCAGTGTCAGTGTCCTGTCTTCTGACAGTGACCAATGCCAGGCACCTCAGAGGGAATGAACAGAACAAACAATCTTCAAGTGATTCCACCCCTGTCACCTATTCCCTGCTTCTGTCAGAGGCTAGGGCCACCTGCCCATCCTCGTTAATGGCCATTGATGTACTCATCCTCCATGAATTTATCTAGCTCTTTTTTGAACCCTGTTATATTCTTGGACTTCACAAAATCCTCTGGCAGGGGGTTCCACAGATTGACTGAATTGTGTGAAGAAGTAGTTTTGTTTGTTTTAAACCTGCTACATATTAATTTCATTTGGTGACCCCGTGATCTTATTTGATGGGAAGGTGTAAATAATTTCTTTATTCACTATATACATGCTTGCTCTCTTTCTCTCAAATATAGTAAAAATTCAAGGAGAATGTGGTGGCCAGTAAAGTTAAAGACAATAAGAAGGAATTTAAGAATATTAGAAACAAAAGAAATCCTAACAATGGGATGTTCTCATTACGAGAGAGAAATAGAACTGTCAATAATAAAGCAGAAATAGTCAATTCATATTTTTCTGTGCTTTGGGAAAAATCTAGATGATGTAGGTATATCTTAATTATGAAATATTTTCCATTCCAACAGTAATGAAGATGCCTAACAACTGTTACGTGAGTAAAACTAAGTGATTGGGCAACAAAATGGCAAATGAAATTTAATGTTGATAAATGTAAAGTAATGCACATTGGAAAACATCATCCCAACTAGATATACAGTACGATGGGGGCTAATTGGCTACAACTAATCAGGAAAGAGATCTTGGAGTCATTGTGGTTAGTTCTCTGAAGATGTCCACACAGTGTACAGTAGCAGTCAAAAAAGCAAACGACGTTAGAATCATTAAAAAAGGGATAAAGAATAAGTTGGAGAATATTTTATTGCCCTTATATAAATCCATAGTATGCCCACATCTTGAATACTGCGTACAGATGTGGTCTCCTCATCTCAAAAAAGATATACTGGTTTTAGAAAAGGTTCAGAGAAGGGCAACTAAAATGATGAGGGCTTTGGAACGGGTCCCATATGAGGAGAGATTAGAGACTAGGACTTTTCAGCTTGGAAAAGAGACCAAGGGGGGATACGACAGAGGTCTATAAAATCATGAGTGGTGTGGAGAAAGTGAATAAGGAAAAGTTATTTACTTGTTCCCATAATATAAGAACTAGGGGCCACCAAATGAAACTAATGGGCAGCAGGTTTAAAACAAATAAAAGGAAGTTCTTCACACAGCACAGTTCCAACCTGTGGAACTCCTTGCCTGAGGAGGCTGTGAAGGCTAGGACTATAACAGGGTTTAAAAGAGAACTAGATAAATTCATGGAGGTTAAGTCCATCAATGGCTATTAGCCAGTATTGGGTAAGGCATGGTGTCCCTAGCCTCTGTCTGTCAGAGGGTGGAGATGGATGGCAGGAGAGAGATCGTTTGATCATTACCTGTTCGGTTCACTCCCTCTGGGGCACCTGGCATTGGCCACTGTCGGCAGACAGGGTACTGGGCTGGATGGACCTTTGGTCTGACCCGGTCTGGCCGTTCTTATGAGACATTTTTAAATCAGCGAGTCCGCATCATGTGCATCCAAGAGTTTTAAAAGAATTGGCCACGGATCTCTCTGAACAATATTGATTTTTTTTTTTCTCCAATAATTCTTGGAACACGGGGGCTACGTCTAAACTGGCATGATTTTCCGAAAAGTTTT
>JANRFK010000351.1:13694010-13715758 GCA_030068395.1 Apalone spinifera | reverse complement strand
CCCCCCCCCCCATTTTTGTGCTTTCCACTCACCGAAGCAGAAGGGGACTTTCGGTTTTTGTTTCGGGGTGGCGATGCTGACCTGGGGAGAGAGAGACTGCAGGTTAGCGGCAGGGAGATGGGGCCGTTCCACGGACGCATCGTGCTCGCTCATCAGCGCTGCGCCAGGGCCCTTTGTAAATCGGGAGGCGCTCGAGCGAGCTCGACCCAAAGCAGAATGAACGTGACGAATGAGCAGGGCTCATCAGCACCGCCTCTAGGTCACCACGGTGTCCACTAGCCAACCCTGGGCTTTCCTTGTCCTGGGCCCCAGAGGGTTCTGAGTCCCGGCTGGACTCAGCCCTGGCTGGGATGGTTGAGTCGGGCTGCTCCTGCGTTGGGCAGGGGGCTGGACTCGATGCCTCCCGGGTCTCTGCCCCGGGGATTCCTGATAAGAAGGTTCTGGTGACTGCAGTTCAGAGCGTGCGTGCAAGTCCCCGCGTGGCCACGGCACCAGGCGCAGATCACTGAGCGCTGCCATCTCAGCACGGGGGGCACGTGCTGTACAGGGGCAGAATTCCTCTTCTTGGTGCACCAAACCTCCGCCCCTGCCAGGCCGCGGTGCTGCCGTTTCACGACAGTCGGCCCCGGGATGGCGGCGTTTGCTCTGGCCGGGAAGAGGCCAGCGCCGAGCGTGGAAAGCAGCAGCCCTCTGCGTGACAAAGCCGCCCTGCGACGTGACTAGGTCACGCCCGGCGAGAGGCTGACTAAAAGCTCGCCAGCGCTGCGGCTCGCCGGGAGCTGCCCACAGCGGAGCCGGCGCTCACGAGCAGAGCTGACCGCACCCAGGGAGGTCACTTCAGGGAGCAGCTCCTCCCCCCCAGAGCCAGCCCCACCAGGGATGCTGACGCTCTCAGGGGTCCGGGGAGGATCCGGTTCTGTTGGACCAAGCACGCTCTGCGGGGAACCAAAGGAACGCAGCAGGGGCTGCTCTCCACTGAGCAGGAATCATTTATGCAAGAGGAACACGGCTGGGACTCCAGGCAAGGCCTTGATGTTTATTTTGACAAGCTTCCTCGGTCCGAACCAGCCTTTCATGCTTTAAATATGCCTTCTCGGGCAAGCCTCCGTTTCTCTGCCATGTCCTAATTGGCAGTTGCAGCCACTTGGTGTAACCCAACCCTGCAGTTTACGACGGAAGCCAGCGCTGTAGCAATTTTCATTTCGTTTCGAATGCCCCTAATTTACGAGCGGAGTTCCCTCTGCAACGGGGAAGGCTGCATCCCTCAGCCCGGCGCCAGCTGAGCTCAATTTATAAGCCATGAGTCAGCAGGGGGAGAGCGCCGGGGGGTGGCCTTCCAACTACGAGTGACCCCCGTGGATGTACAGCCTGCCCCACGCCACCACAAGCCAGACGGAGGAACCCACGTGGTCCCTGGCCACAGAGCCACGACATGAGCCACTTGGCTCCCTGCCAGGGGATTTAAAGCCCAAGGTGTGCTACGCAAGTGACATTTCCCACGGTCCTTCCGGTGGGTGCTAGTCTAGCCCTGCAGCACGTGCACCCTGAGCACTCACTAACGAAGATGGAGGAAAAGATTCACATGCATAAACGGGCACGCAGAGATTAAGTGACTCACCCAAGGCCACATAAGGAATCTGGGCTAGGGCAGAGGTAGGATTTGAACCCACAACTCCCACAGCCCAGCTATGCCTTAACCACAACGCCAGCCTCCCTCTGGAAAGAGCTTTCCAAGGTCCCCAGAACCAGAGCTGACAACACAAGGGCCACCCTGCGGTCAGAACCAGCCCACCCCCGCCCTGGGATGCTGGCACCTGCTACGTTAAGGTGGGGGTGGGGTTACTGGCCAAGGTAACAGGGTTCCCCTCTGCTCTTTTCTACAAGGCCCCAATACACAGGCCCGCCCAGAGGTCCAGAGAGGCCCAGGCCAGAAATAAAGACTGACGACACGGATGCAGTGTCAGCCACTCGCAACGGGTTGTTTCTATGGATGGGTCAGTGCAGCTGTGTACACGGGGTTAACCGCCACGGTTCCACTCCGCCCCCCGCGCTGCTGCCTCGGGATCCGGGAGTGCCCCCCCGAGGAGCCACGGCCGTTTTCTTATTCACTGACGCTGAAACACATCGAGGTGCACAGGAACACAGGTGCCACGAGACACTGAGCCAGGCTGGCACTTTGAGCAATGAAATGTAGTTAAAGTGCTGCCTTCCCACCAGGTTTCATCTGCAAACAGCTCCCTGCTGGGGCACGAGGTCCACTCTGGACTCTGCCCTCCCTCACAGCCTCCGGGTCCCACCACTCTGCATTCTTCTGAAATAGCCTCCTTCCTCCCTGCGACCCTCCTGGCCATTTTACTAAGGCAATGCAGACCTCTTCCCTGCACTCAGAGACCAGACCAGGGCAGCCAGCAGGAAGCTGAGACTCTGTTTGGCAGGGAATTCCTCAATTTCAAATTTCAAAAAACAAAAAAAATCCACATTTCCCATGCAGCACATTCTGAAGGAATCGTTCGTCCCAGCTCAAACGACCCCTTCTGCTCCCACTTCCAACTTGTACAATCATCAACTTTTTTATTTCTAAAAAACCTCCCAATGAATTCAGTTTTGAAAAGCTGTTTCCCTGAAACGTGCCGTCCCTGCGTGGCATTTGGGGGTATCTGGGCACTGCTCGGCTGGGGGGGGTTGCCTACGCAGATTTCCTCAGAGCGGACAGGCTTTTCTGCACGCTCACATTTTCCCAAAAGGACGGGCTGTTGCCAACCCATTTTGCAGAACAAACCCCGCCCAGTTCTAGGCAGCAGCAGCGCCGAGCGTGTAACTCGGGACTCCTACACGTTGCCACACTGGGCAGGCCGTTTGCTTAGCTCCAGCCCTGGGTCACCTCCCACAGCAGAAGAGCTCTGAGGCTCCACCCTCCAATTACCTTGGATATATAGGTCAGCGGCAAAGATCTAACTGCTCCAGACCCGAGCGCCAGATTCTGCAAAACAGTAAAGAACATTAAGAGTCAAACACTCAAGAGCCACAAACAAGCGGAGTGTTATGAACAGCCAGTGCGGGGCCCAGGCCCCTCGGAGACTAACAGGTCTATTTGGACATCAGCTTTTGCGGGTGCATGTGATGAGCTGGCATTTTACCCTGGCGCGAGACCCATCACAATGCCGCGGCTCAGCAGGAGAGAGAGCTGCCCGGCATGTGGCTTAGTGCACAGGGAAAGTTGTTTTGTTCTTCAACATTAGCCAAGAGGCCAGAGACCACGGTGCTGGGCACAGATTATAAATGACACTACACCGTGAGCTGCGTTTACAAAGCCGGCAATGCACGTCCGTCCAGCCGGGAGTCATGCTCGGCACAGGGAGGAGATTCCCAGCGCTCGCCTTTTATTCTTTTTGTAACCGCTGTAGTAAATACCGCGACCGCTCCCAGAGCGGCTAGCTACGGCGGCCAGAACCCTCCAGCCCCCTGGCTCTGGGTAACAATCTGCTGACCCCATTGCCAGGATGACAAATGCTGTACCAGCTTGGTTATCGCCTTGACACTGAGCTAGCTGGAATGGAGCCCAAGCGTCCTGGCGCAGGGCTGCGTCTCTTCCGGATTCACTGCCTAAAGCAGCAGCGGCCTGGCCTCGAGAGCAGCGGGCGCACGGGGCGGACCGGCTGCAGTCTCTTCTTGCAAGCGCGCGGAGCAATAGCCAGGGCAGGCAGCTGCAGTCTGGGCCCTTCAACGTGACGCGCGCGCTCGAGCTCGTTCCTCTTCGGCTCAGCTCGGAGCAGACGCGTCTCGCCGAAGCCGGTGGGACGCCAGGCCTGGGTTTCAGGGCCCCGACCAGGGGCTCGGCTCATGCAAAGCGTTCTGCCCATTACACTTCCTTTTCCATATTTGGCAAAAGGAGAAAGAGGAAGCCAGCGGCAGCCCCACCCCGTTCCAGGCAGCGAGCAGCGGGCAGCAGGGGTTAGATTGACTCATCAGACCAGCCCTGCACCCTACCCGCGGCTACCAGCTGCCCTCAGAGGAAGATCTGGGAGAGCAACCAATCACTGCACCTTCTGGCTCAGAGCCAGCCGTGGGACAGGGCTGCTGCCCCCCCGACCGCCGGCCCTGGTTTTCCAGCCCCTGGCTGCCTGGCTGAGGCCGGGAGCCACGCTAGTTTCTGTTGTCTTGGATCCAGTCTAACAGGGTGCAGGGGAATTCAGGGGCACTTCTGACAGATGCTCGCACGGACTGATCGCAGTTCCCGTTCCAGCGCGCCCGGCACAGAGCAGCCCAGCTCACCGGGACCGGCAGGGCACGCAGGCCTAACGCCGCTTCGGTGAAGTGACCCAGCACCAGGCTCCCGCCAGGGGCGTGATGCAAACCCTCTCAAGCCAGCCAGTCTCTCCGCAGAGTTCACGGGCTTTGGATCAGGCCCGGAGCGGAAAACCATCAATCAGCCTCAGCGTAGCCCACGGACGCGGGCGAGGGTAAGGTGGGACCGAACCTGGGACCTCGGGGCATGAGCCCTGCAGTTGGACTTACGCCAGCTGGCTCTCAGAGCAGACTCCGTGCTCTCTGGGCAAGTGGGCGCAATGCCTCGCCCAGCAGCTGTGTGGGATACACAAGCACCAGATTTAACCTCCCCCCCAGGTTTCTTACTGAGCACAGTGCGACGTATTCACACCAAAGCACAGTGGAACGGGCTGCCCCTGCCCCCACTTCCTTTCTGTCTCCGTCCCAGAACAGCGTCTCTTCCGCCTGACTTGGAACATCAAGGAGAAGTCCTGGTGCGAGACAGTGGGAAGGGGCACCGCCCCCGTGGATCTCTGGGACAGCCGCAGGCATGCAGCCCTCCGGCACAAACAGCCACTTTCCACGGGACCCCGCGAGATGACCCCTGGGAAGCTTTAGGCCAGTAACCAACCCTGCAAGGTGGCTTCCCCCGGCCAAGATCCCGACATCTGCCGTGCGGCTGTTGTCCTGCGGGCCCCGGGCATGTTCCACTGGGCTAGCGTCTCTTGGGGAGAGACACGAGGGCTTGAGTTACTAGGGCCGAAGAAGGACTCCGTGTAGCTTGAGGCCCGTCTCTCTCACCCAAGAGAAGCCGTTCCAACACTCGGTACCACCTCACCCACCACCTGGGACACTCTTCCGGGGCCATTTTAACTTCGGAACGGGGAAGAGGTCATTCCCGACCGCCGAGCACAGGGCTCCGGGCATTGGGAAACCCACTTTTCCCAGCACACAAGCTGCTATTTCTGCTCCTCTTAACTAGCGCTTGACGCTGGTGCAATAAAGAGGGGGGAGAGGAAAAGGTGAAGCCAACTGAAAAAAAGCGATACCAGTTTCTGGGATTTCAGCAGCCTCGTGGTCTAAGTGAACCCCGTGTGCGTGTTAGCACTGCCAGCCCTGCTGGCGAGTCCAAGCGAACCAGGGGCAGAGGTCTGTGATTAAAAGGCAGCTCGTACAAACGCAGCCGCTTCTCAAGAGGCCCTGAGCGGGAGGCGCAGACACAGCATAAGCAGGAAGCAGGAGCCCTGTGAGCTGTGAAGCGTGACCGGCGCGGAGATCTGCCACACTCTGCAACAGCCCTGGCAGCCCAGGCTCGCGAGCAGGCCGCAGGAGCCACCTTCATCTCAGGAGGCCACAGGACAGCTGTGACCAAGGCAGGCTCCCGGGAGAGGGGAGTTTGGTTCACGGCGCTCGTGTTGCTAGGACGTAGCAGCGCTGGGATTGGCTGCAGGGCGAGGGCGCGGCTCCCACCGTGCTGCGTGCAATCAACGTGCACCCCACTGCATGCGCCCTGGCCTTGCATGCGTGTCCCTGCAGCAATACGGGCAGGGACAGGTACCGCGCCGGCCAGCGTGGGCAACGGCAATAGAAATCTCTAGCGGGCCGGGCCGGCGTGGCCAGAGTGCGCTCGGGGGCCTCACCTGCGGGTTGTCCATGTACCACATGAGAGAATTGGCCTGGGTGTCCAGGATGAAATATCTGCGCAGAAACTTGCCGCAGGTCTCATTTTCTTCAATGTCCAGAAACCCACAGATCCGATCCTGCCGATCCACATAAGGCATTCCGGGCTTCTTGTAGCATCACCCTAGAACACACCAAGGCCTGCAGATGAAGCCAGGGCGCTCCCCAAACCCCTGCCCCCCGAGCCGCCAGGGCAGAGAAAGGTTCCAGAAGGGCCCACACGCACCTCGCTCCCCCTGCCCCAGGCTAGACCTGGGGGACAGCTCCCTCACCAGGTCTGGGCAGGCAGGCGGAAGCACCCAGGCACGAGGAAGCCGTCGGTCTAGGTCACATTTAACCCAGGGACATTTCTCTTCTCTGAGCCTGTTCCCCAAACAGCTCCACGCGGCTCCCGGGGAGCTGGCTGCTGCCTTTGATACAGCAGCGTGGGGCGGCAGGCGGGAGCCAGTACGCACAGGGAGCCGTCTTAAAGGCTGGCTCCCCACACGCACCTGCTCCTAGGCAGCCACTGCTGTCCGGCTCTGGAGCCCTCTGTAGCAGAGGCAGCAGCCGGCTCCATGGGAGCAGGCAGGTGGGCGGGAGCTGGTTTATAAGCCGGCTTCTGGCATGCGCTGTCTCCCGAGACTGGCTGCCGCCTCGCATGTAATTGCTGATGTTTTCAGTGGCTACACCTGGAATCAAGTACACTCATTTTAACATCCCTAGTAAGAAAGCTGTGGATCGGTGGCAGAGTCAGCTGCCAGACTGAGCCCTTGGACTGTATTCAAACTATTATCCCAACTTCCCGCTGTTTGTGCTAGGATCTGCCACGTCCTGGCACGGGGCAAAGCCAAACCAACCCCCCCTCCCCACACACATACACCCCGCAGGTTTCCGCTACTGGCAAGTTATCTAATGAAAGACCAGATCAGACAGGTCATCACAAAGTGGGGAATTCAAGGTCCTGTGGACACAGGCAGGCCCCCCCCAACCGGAGTTCCCTTAGAGGCCATCAGCCTGAGGGCTCTGGACACACTTGGGAGCCAGGTGAATCAGCCACACAAAGGAAAGTGACCAAAATAGCTCCCCTGCGGAACTGCCCGAGCCCAGAGCGCACGGAGCTTCCACCTCCTAGGCATCCCCGCCAGCACGCTCCTAGGCATACCCGTCGGCACACTCCTAGGCACGCTCCTAGGTATCCCCGCCGGCACGCTCCTAGGCACGCTCCTAGGCATCCCCGCCGGCACGCTCCTAGGTATCCCCGCCGGCACACTCCTAGGTATGCTCCTAGGCATACCCGTCGGCACGCTCCCCGGCGTGGAAAACAAACTGCGACTCCCGCAGGACGCGCGCAGGGCCGGGATGCAGAGTAAGCAGCGACGATCAGCCCTCTCTGGGTAAAAACGTGTCACTAGATCTACTCGAGCCACCAACACCTTCCAGCACGACCCTTGTTACTCAGGGTCCCCCTCAACCTGCCACCTCGCCTCCAAACACCCCTGTTGTGCAGGGACTCTCTCCTGCAGCCTGGCAGCACTTGAGAACAGCGGCGGCCTGAGCAGGAACAAACCTGGAGAAGTCGAGAGCTGCTCAGTGGGAAAGTCCGCCCTGCGGAGAACGAACCTCCCTCCCTGCCAGCCCCGGGTTCAGGCACCCTGAGAGACAGTCAGGGAGGGAGAAGAACAAGGGACCAGGTGTGACGGGTGGCGGCTGGGACCCTGGTGGCTGGTGAACGTAGGGCTGGGGCAGGCAAGCCCCTAGCCCTGCCCCTTCTGCCCAAAGCCCCGCCTCCCACAGGAGCCAAGCCCCCCCACTGCCACCACCACTGGGGAAAGCCATCAGCCCCCCACGGAAGGTCTCCAGCCCCGTAGCATGGGTGGGGTGCACTGCCCCAGACCCGTAGCCTCAGCACGGCTGAGCAACATCCACCCGCGAATGCCATGTGAAGCATCGTGTGGGCGGAGCCATGTCTGGCGGCTGGGGAAGGCATTGCCTTGCCCCGCCCCTTATACCCGCCGCCCATGCAGCTGGTCTGCGCTAGCACCCCCTGCTGGAGTTGCCTTACAAGCTGTCATTTACAATCAGTGCAAAGTGGGTGCAAAACCTCACCCCACTGGTGCGGCAGCGCTTCACACGAGGGACGGAAGGGTGCAGCCGTTTCAGCGGGTAACCCATCAGCACAAGCTCATCGGTCACCCAGTGACACGGGGCAGGATCCAGTACTCACGGGGAGCCGGTTTAAAAGAGAATCTGCAGCACGGGGCCAGCAGCCTGGCACGACTGGCTGCCAGCCCCACTCCCAGGGAGCCAGCGTGTAACCACGTAACCGCTAGGATTCTTAGCAGCTACACAGTTACTACAATCACCGGTTTGTAGCATCCTGCTTCCCGCTCGCGACCGACTGGCGAATCCGGCTCTACGGGGAGCTCACTACAGATGTGCTCTATGGGATGGATTCCCCCGGCCGTGCACGCTGTCCTCATCTACGTGCACGCACAAGACACTAACCCCCGACCTCCTCTGCACGGATCGCCATGCAACGCCAGGTGCAGAGCAGTGGAGCGCCCGGCGCTGTACAGAGGTAGCCGAGAAGGCACCGAACCTTAGAACTGCCTTGGGCAAGAAGCCTCTTTCTTAATGATGGTGACTCTCGGTGGGCGGAGTGGGAGGGGACCTGTAGCACGCAGGAGGGCTGGCTACGAACATCCAAGAGGTAGAGCTGGGCTGTGAGCAGACAGGCGAGGGCCAGGCAGCAAGCAAGCACCACTAAAATCGGCAGCACCCAGGGCAGATCAGGAGGAAACGTGACATTGCCTGGACATTTGGGATGGGATCTGCTGGGGGCAGCCCTGTAGGACCGGACTGTCCAGGAGTCGGACAAAGGGGATAGAGAATAAAAGTGTCTGCTGCCCTCTGCTCCTGTTCCCAGCAGCAGCAGTTTCGAGCCCTGGGGACGCTCGGAAGCAGGGTGGGAGGAGACGAGAGGGTCGGCTGGCCGGGAAGGAGCACCCAGCCGAGACGGGGGCTGCTTTGGCCAAGCCCTAGCGCACTCCTGTTAACGCGGGGATTTTCAGCAGTCTTACTCAGAGCAGCCCGCAGGCTGGAGGGGGGATTCCGGGTTGGGTGAGACGAGGCCACGCACAGAAAGGTGGGAGGCCTTCGGACCGCCTGAGAATCAGATGAGGCATTTGGCACAGACAGAATGCAGGAGACCGGGGAGCAGATTTGGAATCAATGTTAATTATTAATCCTCGGGAGACAAGACAATGCATATCACAGCACCACTGGGCCCCGGCCAAAGGAGTCAGCCGATCCCTGAGCGGACGTGGCCTTTCGTATCACAGCCCCCTGCCTTGGGTTAGCTTAACCCAACTCCCACGGCACAGAGACAGGAGTGCCCACGCGGGGGGCTTGCACGCACTTACAGGCACGCCGGCGGTTCCAGCCGTGCGACTGTGTTCGGGGAGGCCAGTCACTGTGCGTCAGACGGGGAGGAAGAGAGGAGAGAGGCGATCGGGGAGATAGCCGACCCCCCTTGCTGACTCCACAAGCCACCCCGCTGAAATAAACGCCGCCCCTACTGACAAAAGATGCCGAGCATGGGGGCGGGTCAGGCCCACAGGGAAAGGCATTCCCAGGCTGCAGAGCGCGTCCCAGTACACTGCTTCTTGGGGCACCAGCCCCTTCCCTGACAAGTGACATTCCCATAGATCACGGGGCCTTTAGAACGGAGCCGCTGCCCCCGGTGAGCAGCAGCAAGCGGCTACTTGGAAGTGACCGTTATAAAGAGGCAAATTATTTTATTAACCTCGATCGTTAGCTGACGTGTGGAGAGACCTACTCTGCTAGCAGAGCTACGGGGGCAGCCGCAATCGCGGCACAGGGCGAACCGCTCTAGTCCGGCACCCTCGGGACCTGAGCGGTGCCAAGACAGAGAAGTTGCCGAACCACGGGAGGTCAGTCTTGTCTAGCAGCATGACCAACACGGCCGCTGCTCGTGGGCTCTTAGAAGACATTTGGGGGAAATTCGAGCTAAATAACAGCCCAGAGCACTGAGCGCCAGGCCCGGTGACAGTAAACAAACTTCATGGGACCAAGAGAAACTTGGCCGCACCCATGCTAAGTGGACCTCCAGCTCACTAAAATCACCCCAGCCCATGATATTGCTGGCCCCAGAGAGGTTCCACCTGTACTAACAGGCGATCGCAGATTATCTCAACTCAAGTACTGGGAAATTCGGGGCTGCAGAACCCTTTCCCTGCAGCGGAGTGTGAAAGACTGGACAAAAATCCTGCAGCCACGTATGGGTTTTGTTCTGCCTCGATTAACACAAGTACGATCAAGATGCTCCTTCTGTGCAGGACAAGGTGGCGGTGCCTGCCCTCAGGTTGCCCTGCGAGATGCGCACATCTGCGGGCAGAGGAGATACTGATCGCGCCGAGCGCGAAGTTCCAGCATGTGCTCGTTTGTCGCGTGCTACCGGGGGGCAAGCTGCGTGCAGGCCCTTCGCTCTGGGGACGCTGATCAACCTTCCTCCTCCCCACCCGCCTCCTTAGAACCAGCTGCAGTTCCACGAGCGGGATTCTCCTGTCTCCCAGCTCCGGAAATCCAGCTGGAGTCAGGACGAGTTTTCCCAAAAGAGTTCAATCTTGTTATAAAACCCAGCCCTCACGCAGTACCTGATGCCTACAAATCGGCCAACGGGCTGCACCGGGAGATGCTCTCTGGGAAGGCTACACACCTGCGTATTTCAACTCTGGCATCGTCCACTGCTGGAGGGAGAACAGAGGCTGAACGTACCGTTGATCTGTTCTTCCCTAGCATTTCCTACCGCACGCCTATTTGCATAGAAACACGGTTACCCGTCGTTAGCTCACAGCCCTGACACTGGCTCACAACACACTAATAAAGGAAGAATGACAGGATAAGGCTAGTAGAGTCTATAATGACTTGAAGGCCTCTTAATTCACAGCCAGAACTCAGTGACCAATTACTTCCATTCGGCGATTGTGAGAACAAACAGCTGATTTAGTCACTAGTGCAAGGACACAGGCTGGAATAGATTACACACATTTCTATTTTCTGTATCCTACAACAGTGGACGACTGTACCTTCGCAGACGCAGAGAACTGACTGCAAAAAGGCAAAGAAACCAAGTTGTGCTGATGCTTTACAACCAGTTAGCATCATTTAGAACTGCTAAGGAGTCCCTGAAGGCCTAGCAATCAGAAGAGCACGTCCCGTTAGAACTTTGAATTACATCCATTATGATTTACGAGCGGGGGAACGACGCTGAACACACGGAGTTACAACCCCTGGGTGAAGTCTGCATCTGATTTCTGGAAGCCTGTCTGAAATCTAGCGCCACTCTAAAGAATTTCCCAAGCCCAACCATAGAATTGGGCCCTTAGGATTTCATGACTGGTTCCAATTTATGTCAACACACAGCTAAACTCAACACAGAAGGAAACTCTCCTGCTTTCTGGGATTCCTTCCTTTTATCGCCATTTCAAGATAGACGAGCAAAATATTCATAAATGCATCCCCTTTCAAGCTCCCGACCCCCATACCTCTCAGTCCTCGCCTGGTGCAGCGAATACCAGCAGGAAGTTAATGGAAAAAGCAGAAGACAATCAAGCTCTCGGATTTCTCCCAGCATACCAGAAGGGCACGGCACTGTCCCCGGAATAAAGCAGCCCCACCCGGAGTCAGAGAAAGGAAAGGGAATCCGAAGAGCCTTCCAACCCCGGAACCGCAGGGCTACAAGGGGGCGAACTTCCCGAGAACTGAACCCCACAGTGTCCGTTCTCAAGGACAGTGACCCTGCTCCCTGGTTGTGTCCTGGGATGAACGTTCCAGCCCCTTCGCTTTCTCCCCCCGCCGCAGCAACAGGGAACAGCCGCATTCCCGATGCCAATCTCGGCGCAAAAAGAGAAGAAAAACTGAATCTTCAAGCCCATGTTCCCACAGTGCTAGCGCCGGGCAGCCATGCGAGACACGACTGCGTTTATGGATGACAGAGCGACAAGGTGGGCGGGGCAACGCCTTTTACTGCAGCAACTTTTGTTGGCAAGAGAGCAGCTTTGGAACGGACGCAGCTTTTGAACCCAGGCTGGTCCAAGAAAAGCTGTTGCCTCCCACACCTTGCTGCTCTAATGTTCCGGGCCCAGCACAGCTACAACCACCCAGTTTACATGCGGATAGACAATTAATCCAAGTTAACTAAGGGCAGGAATTTGAAGTGAATTAGTTAAACCACATTAAATCCTCATTTAACACGCGCCCGCTTAACACGTTTTCATGATAGCACAATTTTTTTTTAGGGAGCGTTTTTTGAATTAAACAATCGTCCCCGGAATAACACGATTTCCCCAGCCAGCCCGTTGCCGGTGGCTGCACGGGGCTTCCCCCATCTCCCTGCAAAGCGGCGGAGGGTTCGCCGCTCACCGCACCGTTCCCCAGTGACCCCCCCTTGCCGGATGCAGTGTGGGTCCTGGCAAACCCATCACAGGGGCATACTCCCAACCCAATCCCCCTTCCCTCTCCCCATCCCTTCCCCAGAGACAAACACCTCCCCCTCCTGCTGCACCCTTTCTCCCCCAACCTCATGTCCCAGCCCCAACAGACACGACCCCCTCCTTTTCCATTATTTTCAATGGGAAAATTGACCCCGCATAACACGTTTTCGCTTAACACGATCATTTTCTAAAACATACCTATAGTGTTAAGCGAGGAATTACTGTACCACGATTCAGAACTGAAGTGCCCTTCACTATAGTTACTAGAGAGAACTTTCTGGGTGTCTGGTGGTGAGTCTTGCCCACATGCTCAGGGTTTAGCTGATCGCCATATTTGGGGTCGGGAAGGAATTTTCCTCCAGGGTCGATTGGCAGAGGCCCTGGAGGTTTTTCGCCTTCCCCTGTAGCATGGGGCACAGATCACAGCTGGAGGATTCTCGGCATATTGGGGTCTTCAAACTATTTGAAGGCTTCAATATCTGAGATCTAGGTGAGAGGATTATTCTAGCAGTGGGTGGGTGACATTCTGTGGCCTGCGTTGTGCAGGGGGTCAGACCAGATGATCATAATGGTCCCTTCTGACCTTAAAGTTATGAGTCTATGAGCCCTTCACTTCCAAAGTGAATCACACCAAATTAAAGCAACTTTCAGTCCAAACAATACCATCCACACGGGGATTTAATTCAGTGCAACTATTCCACTTCAGAGTCACGCCTTTAGTTAATTTGGATTAACTGTCTGGATGTCCCAACGTAGACAAGACCCCCAGTATGACACAGCCAGGTCAATCCAGGGTGCAGTGCCAAAGATAACACCGCCGAGTGCAGCCTTTTGTCAACGGAAGAGCAACTGGTTACAATAAATGGGTATGTTGCTGGCACCGGACACTGCAAGAGCCTCAGTACCCGGCATCCCTGAAAACAATGGGAACCAAGATACATTTCAGCTGGATCCACTCCAAGCAAACAGCATCACTATCAACGTGGATCTACCTTTCTGGATCTGCAGCCTGGCCAATGCCTTTCCGACAGACCCGAGACCACGGCCGCCCTCTCGGAAGCGTTTATCGGGATAACACAGAGCTGCTTCAATGCCACGGCTCTCTTGGGCCCCTCCCCCACAAAGCCTCTTCCCTTCCAAGGCACCGACCACCGAGCACACAGTTATGAAAACAGCCTCCAGGACAAGGAGGGATCATTTAGCCTTTTTGTGACGCAATCAAATCTGCAAACCCCACTTCCTTTCACCTCTGCTCACTGAAAGCACCTTCACTGAAGTCTCCCAGTTAACTCTTAGCCCGCCGGCAGTTTCCAGAGGAAGGGCAGGCGAGCGGGAGAACAGATGTACTTATTGTGGAACAGTGACAGCCATAAAACCCAGGCTCATTCCAAACATTTGTCCTTATTACACAATCAACCTGCCCCAAGGAAGGCCTGGCAGTGGAGAGGTTAAGTATGTCAGCACCGCGTCACCCTCTTCATCAAAGAGCTGCCAGAGGCAACTCCATCTAGTGAAACTCACCAGCAACTGGGACTCTGGACCTAAGCTCTAATCCCACCTTCCCCCAGACCCACTGGCCGTATTTCATCACTGGGGGCCAACATTTCGGGCAACGACAAACGGACACACACACGAGCCAGCGGCCACCCTCGAAAACGTGACGCTTAGCCCCTCCACTTCAGTTTTCCCACCCGTAAATATTCTGCTTGGGCAGGTCGAGGGGCTCGGAATCACGGCACACTGTTACTGAGGGAAGTGCCAAGGCCTTTCCCTGGAGAGGCAGGCGGTGGAACTTCCAGGGCCTGGTAGGAAAAGGTTCTTGCAATAGGCCAAGACTTACAAACCAACTCCATGGCGACTTTCCCCTTTTGCAACCGCACCCCACAGGGAAGCTGCTGGCTTCCGAGCTGTAGGAGACAGTCTCCTCCGGTCTGCTGGGACGGCACAGGCTGTGCGGAACTCGCATTCATGCCAATGGAAACCCTTTCTGGGTGCTAGCCCCCAGCCCCCTGAGGCCCAGGAAAGTGCTGGTAATGAGCCGCCCTTGGGAGCCAGGGCAGGACTCCAGAGAACCCCTCTGACGGACCCACAGCAGAGCGCATGGGCTGAATTAAAAGCTTCACAAGGAGCCTGCTGTGACCAGGTCACAAACCCCCAAACTCCTCCTGAATCCCAGTGCATGCCCAGGCACGTTCCCGTGTAAACGCAGGGCAGGGGGAGCCCTTTGCCAGCTCCCGGAAGGATGCCCGGGGCATGAAAGGCCGGTTGGGGTCTGCAGGGAGCCGTGGGGCACAGGGACAAGCACCGGGGGGGGGGGGGGGGGGGGTCAGCTCAAACAGCCCGGGTATGACGGAGAAAGGAGGAGTCTGTGCCTGGATGCTCCCAGGGCGCCCCAGAAATCCCCACCCGCAGCAGCCGGGGTTAGCCCAGCCTCTGCCCGATCTGAGCCCCCAAGCAGCCACCTGGAGAAGGGGGGGTCAGCCTGGCACGACCCCTCCCCGGGGGGCAGGCGCTGCACTCGGGCGTCGATCTCCCAGCCCCCCGAGCCGCCCCGGTGCTCCCGGCCCACTCACCCAGCGGCGTCTGCGGGCATGGCCAGCCGGGCGCAGCGCTCAGCTCGTCCGGCGCGGGGCTTTCCGGGTTCATTGCGCTTCGCCTCGCAGCAAAGCCAGCCCCGGATGTGAGTGCGCGCCGGGCCGGGCAGGCGGAGCGCCCCCCCGAGGGCAGAGCCCGGCCCGCGCCCCCCTCCCGCAGGCTGCGGCCCGGGGCTTCGCGAGTCGGGTCTCACCCCCTCTAGAAAAGTGCAACTTTGCACAACCCCCCCCCCCCCCCCCCGCTCGCCCTCCGGCTCGCGGGGTCCCCGGCCCGCACCCCGAGCTTCCCTGGCGGCCCGCGGTCCCGTGGCCAAGCGCGGCTGGGCGGAGGAAGAGCCGCTAGAGCCCCCGCGCAGCAGCCCAGGGCGCTGGGTCTTTGGTGTCTGCCAGGACACGCCGGGCGACCCGCGGCTGTGATGCTCACACAGAAGGGGGCAGCGTGAGAAGCGGCCCCGGGAATCTGCGCCCTCGGCTGCCTGACTGGTCTGGACCTGCAATAGGTCCTGGCGCATCGTGAGCCTTGGTGCTCAGGAAACACGAAGGCCCCCACCCAGCGAAAGGGCCCAGCTCGCACCGGGCCAGGACCTGGCCTTCCCTGAACGCCCCTGGCCTAGGCACAGCAGCGCAGCCTGCGGGAAAAACTCCTTCTCCGGGGAACTGAGGGGCCGCGTATTCCTTGAGGGCTGGGGGGACACTGGCGCTTGAGCCACAACACGGGTCCTCACCCCCTGCGAGCGACAAAGTTCTGCTACGGCTCGTGCGCGTGGGACGCCGCTTCGCCAGCGGGCCAGCACGCCTGCCAGCAAACGGGAGCCGCTCGTGGGGGGCCGAAGCATTTTGTCCGCAAAGGTTCCACGCGCGGGCTTGTGGCGACAGAGCCGTGTCGACACGGCCTGGTGGCTAAGAGCTATGAGAATACAGAGCTATACCGCCTCATAGAGCTGGAAGGGACCTTGAAAGGTCATTGAGCCCAGTCCCCTGTCGTCACAGCAGGGCCAGATTAAGGGGGAGGCTAGCCGGGCAGCTGCCCAGGACGCCAACCTATGGGGGGTGCCTGATGGCAGCTGTAAGGGGCGCACAGTGCACCCGGCTCTTGGATCACAGGTTGCAGCAGCTCCCAGTGGCCACCCTGCAGCGACCACCTGGAGCAGGGGCCACGTTAACCCCCGCAACGCCGGCCAGCAGTGCCCTTCCCCTCCCCCGGCCACGGGGGCCTGCAGGGCCAGGCTCAGCCTGCCCCGGGTGGCCCCGGGCTGCGCACCAGTGGCGGTAGCTGGGCTGGGCCGGGCCAGGCACATGTCCTGCCGCAGCCAGCTCCGCGCGCCCTCCCCCATGCACCAGCAGGGCCGCGCATGCGCCCTCCCCCAACCCGGGGCGCAATGAAACTGTCTGCCCGGGGTGCCGGAATGGCTCGGTCCGGCCCTGCCTCACAGCAGGACCAAGTACCACTCCTGACCCATTTGCCCCAAATTCCTAGGTGGCCCCCTCAAGGGCCTAGTTCACAACTCTGGGTTGAGCAGGCCAATGCTCAAACCACTGAGCTACCCCTCTGTGACGTAGTGGGGGTACCTTGCTGGTTGCTGGGCTGGGCAGTGGGTGACCCCCAAAGGCTGCTGTGTGTAGCACAGCCCAGCAGGGCAGGGGATGAGTCATTATGCAAAGGGGGCTGACCAGCTCCCCCCCAGGGAGAGGAACAAAGGAAGGTGGAATGCCGCCCTGGCTGGGGGGCAGGGCTGGAAGTGAGTTGGTTAGTTTCTGTCTGGTATCATGGAGGAAGCAGCCTAGGCAACGGGGCTGGGATTTAGGGTCCCAGGCTCCCCATCTCAAGGGGGGCTGAGGCATCCTAGGCCTGGCCCTGTAATTGGATTGCATCTGTGCTGGGCTGTATCCTGGAGAAGCAATAAACTCCCTCTGTTCTACTGGCTGGTGGAGTCTGTCCGTGCCATTACGGGGGTGCAGGAGACGGGAAAAACCCAATGCGCCGTCACACCCTCCCCCAGAGCAAACATGCAGCTAGGGCCAAAGGGCCACTAAAAGCCCCAAGTGGCTGATTCTGCACCCGAACGCTCCACTGATTGTTGCTCATGGAAATGGGAGTGGAAGAGCCAACGATGTGGATACAGGTCGGGGAGCAGTGAAATGTCCAGCCAGAGAGTCACAAGGTCTAGTGTCACTTTTAATACAACCCTCCGCTGTCACCCAGGGGAACCTGATACAAGTCTTGCCGAGATGCGGTTTAGAGTGGCCAGGCCTGGGACAACCGTTTGAGTCACTGGGTTCCTTTATCGATAAAGCGCCGGGCCTGTTCCTATCTCCAGGAATGGCCCTGAACAAAGCCCCCCCATCCCCCGAACGCTGGCCCGGAGTTTGATGCAGACGGCAGTACATCATGTAGAGGGCTGGCTGTTCAGTGATAATTCACCCTCGGACAAAGCACCTTTCTGTGCACAGCTGACTGGCTCCATTACCAGCGGGCTCCTGGTTCTGTAACTGCCGGGGGAACCTGCGCAGGACCGGCAGAGAAACACGGTTTCTCTCTCGGTAGAGCTAGTTTGCAGAGAGCAACACGAGCAATTCTGGGGAGATTGCTGGATATTTTTTCCAAGCACTGCAAGTACCAGTCTCTGACTCCCCTGTGCTAACGTTTTTAAAGAATGGGCAGTCGTTTTGAAAAAACCATGCTGCACTATCTGAAACACACTAGATGAAATCTTATTACTTAAAATACTTGCTTTACCCCTGAGCATTTCCTGTGGTCTGGGCCATTTTTAGAACAAGTTGTTTCCCTCCCATGCTAAAGACATCACCCAACTGCTGTTACTACAACCGTGTGTGCTCATTGTTGTCTGACCATATTCGGGGCCTGCACTTCCTCTGCGAGGCAGATAAAAACCACCTCGGTTGCCCTGACCCGTAGAGTAGGCACTGACCCGTTGCAGAACGGTGTGCCAGAAGGCACAGCAGCAGGGGCCCCGGGTCAGAGCATTTAAACATGTGCATAAGCCCAGCCCTATTCAGCACCAAGCCTGTGCTTAAAGTTCAGCACGTGCTGAAGTGTTGCATTGAATAGGGATGAACCGGGTAGCAAATTCCTGCAGAAACATCTGCCAGAGTCCCGCTCTTGGAGAAGAAACCCCCTTTTTGCAGAGCCCGAAGATAAAACCCCTGTATTTCTGGCTGGGTGCAATAGTCCAGGACTAGCCAGCGGAGCAGCAAAAGGCCTAGGTGCCACTTAAGACTTCAGCCTTACACACGGTTGCACCCAGAGGGCCCACCCCTGGGTGACAGTGCAATGCTACGTGAGATTACTTGTAACAAGCAAGTCTCCGGCAGTTTGACCGTCCCAGCCGCTGATGCTGGCTTTTGCCCAGTGACCATGGCAAAGCCATCAGGCGGGGTGTTCCTCTCGACGCCCTCTCCAGGGGCGGATGGGGGTTTCCTTTCCTTCCTGGTGCATCATCGCGGGACGATAGTTCCAGCCTGTCACCAATATTTTGCCCTTCAGAGAGATCCCTGCCACCGACCCAGCCGTCTCGTGGACACCATGACAGGTCTCAGAGGGGTGGCCACGTTGCTCTGTACCCGCCGCACCAACGAGGAGTCCTGGGGCACCGTACAGGCACACTGATTTATTTGGGCGTCCGCTTTTGTGGGCAACACCCCACTTCATCTGTGGGCCTTTAGGTGCCACGGAACCCCAACTGCGTTAGTGATGCCACCGGGCGCGAACAGCTGCCACTCTCCCCAGCTGTGCCAGCGGGC
This sequence comes from Apalone spinifera, assembly GCA_030068395.1. NCBI lineage: Eukaryota > Metazoa > Chordata > Testudines > Trionychidae > Apalone > Apalone spinifera. The sequence goes on along the minus strand of JANRFK010000351.1, from coordinate 13,696,959 downwards.
TGCTTGTGGGAACGTGAGACCCTAGGTGCCACACTCCGAGGGACTTCCCCGCTGTTGCACCTGGCCTGGATCTGGGCCGGAGGCAGAGGTGACCGTGCGCGGGGTGCCCTGGTGCGCAGCAACGGCAAGCGCGGGCTGCGCTGCGGCAGAAGCCAGCAGGAAGCTAGCTCAAGAGCTGGCAGGGGCCCGGGTTGCACTAGGGCAGCACCTGTCAGACACGTTGGGGTACTTTCCCCGCTGTCTGTTGGCTGCACGCAGCGAGGGGGACTGGGAGTCTGCGCCAAGGGCCGCGACGAGGGATTAGTCATGCCCCAGCAAATCATTCAAATCGTGGTGTTCGTGTTTCTGCTGGCTTCCCCTCCCCCCGCTGGCTGAGTCCCACCTGCTTCTGGTGACAGTCAGAGTGCACCCCCTCGCCTCCCTCTGTGACCCTTCCATCCTCAGGAGGGGTCGCTGAGGCCCCCAGAAGCCAGCCCTTGGCCGGAGACGCGCTGTGCCTCGGAAGCAGGCTGCACGCACAGGGAAAGCAACGCTGACGGGCAGGGCATGGGGGCAGATTCACCAGCTGCTTGGGCAGCCTTGTCCCCACGGCAGGTTTCCTGACATCGTGGAAGCACCAATGGCTGAAGGAAAGACGTACCCCTTCTCTGCAAACCAGGAGGGCCCTTCCCAGCCTCCGGGCCCTTGCTGCAGCCCCCACTGGGGAGGGAAGGCGGCTGCCGGTCACAGCCGGCACCACTTCCAACCTGCCAGCAAATGGCCTCTCTGCCGCGCGCTCCCCCTCCGCCTCCCTGGCCCAAGCTTTGGAAGAGCCGATGTGCGCGCGACCACCCCGGCGCTAAGCGGCCTGGGTCTCCTTGTGCGGCCCTTCCCACCAGGCACAAGGCGGGTGGAAGAGTCTGCCAGCGAGATCGGGGGCCTTTGCCATGCCCAGGGCATCTGAGAGTAAGGCCTGGGGCCGTGGGGAGTCGGGCCCGCCGTTGAGCGGGGGAAACGGGTGTTTCATGGCTGCCCAAGGAGATAAAGACCCCGAGCCGGCTGCCCAGGGAAGGGGTGTATTCAGCACGGGAGGTGACAGGAGTAGAGGGGCTTTACCTGATGTCTTGGGAGGTGGGCGCAAAATGCTGCAGCTTCGCTTGCTCTCTGCTTTGGTGGCTCCTTTTTAATGCACCAGGGCGTTTTCTGGCTCTTTAAAATTCCTTTGTACCCCAAACATTTTGGGGCAGCTTCTCCAGCCCTGGGAATGGCGGAGCACATGGCGCTAACTACACAGAAAACCATGCATGTGTTTAGAAGCCTAGAACACTAGAACGGGAAGGGACCTCGAGAGGCCATCAAGTCCAGCCCCCTGGCCCCACGGCAGGACCCAGCACCGTCTAGACCATCCCTGACCGGTGTCTGTCCAGCCTGCTCTTCAGTATCTCCAGTGACGAGATTCCACAACCCCCCTGGGCAACTTATTCCAGCGTCTGACCCCCCCGACAGGCAGGACGTTTTTTCCTAATGTCCAACCTCAACCTCCCCTGCTGCAATTGAAGTAATATGGTAAACAGCTGCAGAATGATGCTGTTAAACACACAGAAGCACATCTGCAATTGTAATGTGTGCGTCTAATGCAGTGGCAGGATGCACGTTTCTGTGTAGGAGAAGCGTTGTGCAAACTGTTCTCAGTAAAGCATGTCTTGGCTGAATGGAGACTCTGTAGGTGGATTATCCACAGATGGATGTGGCTTTCTCACAGCTAGTTTTCTTATTTTGACTTATCTACATGGGCGGTGGGTGATGCGGGCAAGGGAAGGGTTAGGTTGAACATTAGGAAAAACCTAATGGGAAGGCATTGCTCCCGCCTGCCTGGGAGGGCAGGGGCCATGGTACGCCCGCCCTGGCCGTCCAGCTGGCCAGGAAGGATTGGGCTTCAGGGCTGGGCACGGGGTAGGGATGCTGAAGGGGTGGGGTCTTGGATGAAAGGGGCGGGGCTGGAGCATGCCTTCCCCAGCTGGGCCTTCAGCCTCCACCCATGCTTATCTCACTGCTAAATTATGCTGACGCATCGCCGCCTGTGGGATGCTTACAAGCTATTTGCCACAACACTCGTTTCACGTATTTGCTGCCCCCCCACTCCCGGTCTGATTGTTCACGTAAGTCACATGGGGCCAGATTTCCCAGAGCTCGGCTCTCATTAGGGCACCAAATTAAGTATCTGGCTTCTCAGAAGAACACAGCACGCTGGGCCCCGAGGCCTGGTCAGAGCTTCATTCCGGGGGCTGAGCACTGGAAAACGTGCCCCCTGCTATTGTTCCTGCTGCTCAACTGGCAGCCTCCCAAGTTCGCCGGGAGAGTCCAGGCCAGTTGCATCCGGCACGAATGCTTGTGCAAAGGCACATTTACACACGTATTCACCACCCTTTCCCTGTCCGAGCCCAAAGCAGCCCTTGCACGAGCGAACATGCGCACACCCGCACACTCACCGACGGCCCTTTGGGACAGGGAGGGGGCGGCCTGATCTTGCATTGGATCAACTCCTGTTGGCAGGCGGGAGCGCGGGAGGCTTTCGAGCCGGGGCTCGTCGCCAGGCCTGGGAAAGGTGCTTGGACCGGCACAGCTAAACGCAAGGCTGCGCTGACTGTTTAGGACAAGTCGTTAAGGCATATTCTAAACCAGTGCCGGGGAACCGTTTTTGGGTCGGGGGGCGCTGACCCACAGAAAAATCCGACGGGGGTCACACAAAAGTGAAAAGAAAACCCACCCTTCACCGATGTGGCCCCCAACGGCGCGGCCGAACGACACTCCCCACGTGCCCCTCCCACACCAGAGCCCAGGGGAGCCTGGGCTAGTAGCTTCTGTGCACCCCTCTAGGCTTTGGAGTGGGAGGGGGCTGCCAGGAAGCGGCCTTAGAGTGGGGTTGGGGGTGAGGGAGGCTGCAGGAGCAGGTGGGGGGTCTGGGAGGGT
>JANRFK010000351.1:13682684-13693910 GCA_030068395.1 Apalone spinifera | reverse complement strand
CCCCCCCCCCGTTTAAAATGTCATAAAAACGGACATTTAAATGACACAAACCTGGCGCCCAGGCCTGGGACACCAGCAGAATTGCCCGGCTGGAGCAGACTCGTGGGCCTCCTGCTTCAGCGTCCTGTCTGCGGGACCGTCACCTCCAGATATTCCAGCAGGAGGCACAAGAACCCCACACGCAGCAGCGGTGCAATCGGGCCCCATCCAAAGGCCTAACAGACTGGCCTACGCCGTGAAGCAAGAGCTTTCATATCCCATCCCAAAACGTGTTAGCATGAACAGTTACAAGTCGGGCTATTCTTGTTAGGCCTCTGAATGTTCAGTTCCTCTTTGAATCTCACCTCATTCTGGGCCTCAGTGGCGTCATGTGGCAGGCAGTTCCGCAGGCACTATGTATTGTGCCACAAATCTTTTCCTTGCTCGCGTTTCACTCCCGATGCACGGCCCCTCTTCTGGAGTCTGGGCAGCAGGGTGGCTCCACAGACGTCACTCTGGCCCTGGCTGTCTGTTGGTGGATTGCTATTCTGCCCCAAACTCCACACCCCACCTCCTTTGCCCTGCCTGCCAGGCTTCCCCCCACCGCGCAAGGTGCTGCACAAACGGAAGAAGACGACAGTGCCTGCCCCAGAGAACTTAAGTCCAAATCTAAGACGAGACGACAGCTGGATGCAGACACACAGGGCAGCACAATGGCTGGCGTGGTTTTCTCCTTGCTCCGGTTCATTTGCCCCTCCACCTTATCCCAGTCCCATACGAAAACATGTGGCCTTGCCAGCACCGCCAACTCCAAAGTATTCGGAAATCAGCAGTCCCCTTCCCCTTCCGAATCGTGAAGCAGCCCCGTCCCCATGAGATTGGCTTAAAGATCATGAGATTTTAAACCACAATAAATGGGAGGGGGGCTGTTTGCCTGCTGGTGCTTTTAGGGGTCACATGTTCAAGCCTTTCCCCCACAATCATGAGGTCTAGAAATGTTCCTCTTTTTAACCAGCAGCTGAGATTCTCAAATAACATGATTCCAGGAGCTGGGGGTTTACTACCCGCCCAGCCACAAGGGTCTCTCCCAGTCGCCCTGTTTGCACCGTGCGTGGCTGCGCTCTGCCAAGGAGCAGCTGCTGGGCTCTGACGGAAAGCTTTTCAGGGCAGGGCCGCCCCGGCAGCGCCCTGCACAGTGGGGTGGCTGCTCCCACTAGGGCAGTAAGGGCTGCCACAACATAGCACATAACACTGGCCACGTGCCACACGCAGGACACTCCCTCCACGCTGGGCTCCCAGCGCAGCGGGGCGGGACGAGCAAAGCGAGCGCTCACCGGCCGATGGATTAGTCACCGCAGCAGAGTCATCGCTCCGGTCCCCGCAGCCACAGAGCTCGTGTGACCACGGAACATGCGCTCAGAAGTGAGGCTCCTTCGGAAGAAGCGCGTCATCTCCACGGAGCCAGCTGGCTGGGACCGGCGGGGGGCACAGCAGGGTCACGCCCTCCCAGGCAGCGTACCCAGAGTTCACGCAGGGCCATGCGTCCTCAGCCCCGGCGGTGGGTATATTTCTAGTCTGGGCCAGGCCCACATCTATACAGCCAGGGAAAGAGAAACCGCTCCCCATCCTCTGAGTAGGCTGACAGCGGGAACATCCAGCCCATGCGCCTCAGCCCCCAAGTCAGGCCCAAGCCCTTTGCTGGGCAGGGCCGACATTTGGCCTTTTTAGGGATTCCTTGTAAAGGAAGGGTGACCAGCGCTTAGCCTAAGACCACGTCTTCCCTGGGGGAAACATCAGTGCTGCCACGATCGAGCTTCTGGAGTTTAGTAAAGACCCACTAAATCGAACTTGGAGGGCACCTTATGATGAGGGGGCTGGAGCGCATGACCTACGCAGAGAGGCTGAGGGATTGGGTCTATTTAGTCTGCAGAAGAGAAGAGCGAGGGGGGATTTGGTAGCAGCCTTCAACTCCCTGAAGAGGCTGGAGAGAGGCTGTTCTCAGTGGTGGCAGAATGAGGACCAATGGTCTCAAGCTGCAGGGGGGAGGTCTAATTTGGATATGAGGAAAAAGGATTCCCTAGGCGGGTGGGGAAGCACTGGGCTGGGTTCCCTAGGGAGGGGGTGGAATCTCCACCCCTAGAGGTGTTTAAGTCCCAGCTGGACACAGCCCCGGCTGGGATGGTTTAGTTGGGGCTGGTCCTGCCTTGGGTAGGGGGCTGGACTCGGTGCCTCCCGAGGTCTCTGCCCGCCCTGGGATTCTGCGAGTCCTCCTCCGGCGAGGAGTAAGGGAGGCCGGCGTGAGCATTCGTGCCCGTCGGCCTCCCGCCATGGGAATGGTGGGGAACCTCAAATGAAGGTACGTCGACTCCCGCCACGTAGTGAAGGTGGCTGGAGTTACAGTTCTTAATTCGACCTTCCCCCGCCAGGTAGACCTGGCCTGAGACCTGGGAGACCTGGCTCCGGGTGTCTGCGTCCCCCGCAGGAGCGCTGTGCGGCGCGGCACACCATGCAGCACTCCGACACGCCTGGCCCAGCGGAGTGCCTCGTTACTCAGCAATTCAAGAGCAGGCCCAGGCCCTGGTCCAGGGCTGGCTTCCTGCTTCACTGAGGAAGGGACAGCAGGGTCTGCGAAGGTGCTTTTCCACTGCTGAGTTTATTTGGCTGCTGTCTGGCGATTTAAGCAGAAAACAGAGACCCTCTGGCGCTAGAGCCAGAAGAAATTAGGGCAAAAGTCGGGGCTGCTAAAGGGTTTAACACCAGCCAGCATTGCAGCTCGCAGGTACGCGGGTCTGTCAGCTCCCCCGGCCTCTCGCATTTCCTTTACTGGTGCAAGAGCCGAGCTTTCGTAACGCCGCCGCCTCACAGCGAGCTCAGCAGCAATCTCCCAACCACCGCCACCGGGAGGAAGACGGGAGAGTGAAACGGGGCCATGTACCCCGTGCTCCGCGTCCCAGCGCTCGTGCTTCGTTGGGGCCCGTTGCAGTCGTCGCTGAAGCAGCATTCCACGGTGGCCCCGCTCGCCCGCCGGGGCCACGCCTGGTCGCAGAAGGACTTGTAGGAGCAAGATTTAATGACGCTCTCTGAAAAGAAACACACAGGCAGCGAGGCTGTCACAGACTGGCGTGGCAGCCGGTTACGGGACCGGTGGGCTAGAGATCTCCTTTCTGCTAGAGAACGGGAGTCAAAATGTCGTCGCTGCCCCAGGACTGATGCTCTGCCAGGAGACAGAGACCTGAGCCAGCAATGCAGAGCTGCACCGTTAGCTAGGGGAATAATCCGCCCACGTGATGAGTTCAGAGTCCTCCAGAAGCAACTCTCATGGTCCCCTAAGCAGCGGCCGCTACGTGTGGTTCATGGCCACCTTGTTTGAAAGGCCAAAGCTCCCCCGTGAAACAGTGTCAGAGCCCGGATTAGAATTCCAGCCCGTCTGCCTCCCGACCCGGCTCTCTGCTTCCGATCACACCCCTGTCCTTCTGCTCCCGGGCTGCGGGGAGCTGGGTCTTGCTGCCGTCAGACTTGCCTCTGGAGGACCAACGGCGCACCGTAAAGGACGGTCTCTGGGGCCAAACATTCTTGCTGTGTCTCCCAGACCAAGCGGAGAATGCCACCAGTACCCACAGCAGCAGCTGCGTCTTAGCCAGAAGCCAGCCTCAGAGCTGCCAACAGCTGTGGGACCTGCTGGGAAGAATGCCCGTCGCCCAAACAGCAACATGTTTTGGAGTTTTGCCGAGTTCGGTTCTTGCAGCCCGCGAGGCGCAATCCACCCCTCTCCGCCGGGATGCAATCAGGAGGGTGTCTGAGCTCCGGATTCCTCAGGGAGCCGCGTCCCCCGGGGCAAATCCAGGAGAAAATGGGGCCATTTTACTTTTGACCAAATTCCCATTAAAAACTCTGAGTCTGTGCACAGACATTCACGAGGCAGGATGGCCCATTTCCCCCAGGCGTCCTGAGGGGCCTTTGGGAATTCCCATGGTGGTTAGAGTGCCTTCACGCCCAGGAGCCGCCCCTCCACCAGCTGAATTCAACTGTACATGTCGCTGCAAAGCCAGCCAAAGGAAGGAACCAACAGACGCCTTCATGTCCGCTGCTCGGGGCCCTGGGATTCTGCCCGCCCTGGGAATTGTGGCTTCCACAGCCGGAAGGGAGTCTCAGCTTCACCCTTTCCCGGAGCGCTCCCTGCCGCACTTTGAGCACCTCAGCCACGCGGTCTCCGTGCCTCTCTCAGGACACGCCTCCCCCATTAGTAGCTGGGGGACTGACCCACAGTGAGGAGAAGGCGCCATCTCCAAGGGGCTTAAATACTGCTGAGCCCCTGGGCCTCCGGGCAGGGCCGACATCCTTTAGGCACAGTGCCTAGGGCCCACGATACTTTTAGGGGCCCACAAAAATGTTTTAATTTCTTTTAAAATCAGAAGAAAAAAATGAACTTTTAGGGTCGGAGAAAATGGTTTAATTTTTTTCTCACATCAGAAAAAAATGAAACTTTTAGGGCCCACGAAAATCTATTACATTTTGCCTAAAACAGAAAAAAAAGATGTTGACGTATTTAAAGTTCTATCAAAAATAATTTTTAATATTTGTTTTTTACGGAGGGCGGGGCCCACGAAGGCAAAAGTGCCCAGGGCCCACAAAAGTCCTAACGCGGCCCTGCCTCCGGGGCGTGCCGGGAGTCCAGCAGGGAATCTGGGACAGAGCTTGGAGCAGGCCCACCCGTCCTCTGACCCGGCTGATGAGCTCACAGGCTTGCGGCAGCTGAACGGCTCCTCACCCAGGCCAGTGCCCGGGGCATGGAACCCGAGTGACACAAGCCGCCGGGTGCCATGCCCAGTTCAGTCCCAGGAGGCGTTGTACCCAGCCTGGCCCCGTGAACGACCCGCCTAGGGACGTGGTGGGTTGTGTGGGGTGGAGTCTCTAGGTCTAGGGGGGGCTCTTCTCTAAAGGAGCGACTCTAGCTCGCCCACAGGCTCCGGCTGGGTGCGGAGTCGCTGGGTAGGAGTGTCTGGCCCGTGCGAGGCAGGACGTCGGCCAAGTCCGCTCAGAGCCGGTCCCCTCGGGCAGTACAGCTCCGAGCACTCTCAGCACAAAGAAGCCGGCTGGGCCAGGCCTCACCCTGGGTACAGCGAGTGGTGAACTGACCACCGCGCCTGCGAGCAGGACCCCCTGAACGTACCACACCGCGCAGGGAGCCCCGGCTGAGCACGGCACGTGCCCTGCCCCCTGCAGTGTAGCGCTTCTCCGGGCAAAGAAAAGCCAGCCAGTCCCAGAGCCCTTCCCACAGCTCCTCCGGGGGCCGGCGGTTTGTTTGCGGGAGCCTTGCAGCAGATTGCTCCAGCTTGCAGCTTGACCGCGGGCGAGATTTAGGTCTCAGGCAGGGTTTGGGGCCCAGGGCTTCTGTTTGCCATTTGGCCTTCGCTGTGACGTGGAAGCCTTTGCCGCGTCCTTCCGGCAGGGCTGCAGCCCGGGAGCAGGGGGCCGCAGCCAGGTTCTGCCAAGCCTCCGCTCCCCGATCTTGCCAACTGCACGAGCCCTCCGGCCCAGCCTGCCTCTGAGCAGCCCCCTGGGTGCACCCCTCCGCCACCCGCCTCCACAGCTGCAGAGGGTCCCCCTGAGGAACCTGCTGCTCCTTTTCCTGGAACCAACTGAAACTGAAAACGGACCTTTTAAAAATAACCTCCCGTTGCCAGTTCTGACTCTGAACTCCCCCCGCCCAGCATGTGCCCACTAGCCGAGCTTCTGCCCCACGTGTGGGGACTGTCTGTGCCCGTCCCGGAGGCATCCCCGTACTCGGGCACCTTGGCTGCCTCCCCTGCAATTCTCTCCTCTGCATCCTCCCGCCCCTTTGCCCCGCTTCTCAGCTGCTTCTGCCTGCCCAGCTGGCTCTGGGAACACTCTGTTTCACTCCACAGCTTTGCCACCCACTTCCGCCAGCCTGGGCCCCCCACCCTGCCTTGCCAGCGCCCCAGCAGGGAGGACGGCCCGTTCCTGAGCGCTCCCTCGTGCCTCCAACACCCCCTCCCTTCCCTTCCCCTTTTCAATCTCTCTTCTCCTTTGCTGGCAGTCGGCTGTTCCCAGGCAGTAACTGGTGGGGCCGGGTTCCTGGCAAACCCGCGCAGGAGCAGGGTGGCCACAGGAACGCTGCGGTGTGGCACCCTGAGCATCCTGAAGCCCCAGCCAGAGGGAGGCAGAGCAGGCTGCTCCCTAAAGAAGAGCGGCAGAATTCAGGCCCAGCGCACAGCCCTGCGCCCCCACAGTGATAATCCCAGGGCCCCCAGAGCCAGCGTACCTCTCCGCAGGGACCTACCTGTGGCAGTGATGGTGACACAGGCCTCGGCGTCCTCCGGGCAGCTCTGGGAGCCTTGCTGGTTGCAGTCGGCCTCGCTCGCGGCGATGCAGCTGTGGCACCTGAGCGCCGTCCCTGGGCAAAGCGGGGAGAGTGAGCGAGGCCCGGCCTGCCCTGCGGGGCTTCGCTGGCCAAGCAGCAGGAGGACTGGGAGGTGGTCACACTGCGCTGTGTGTCAGCGAGCAAGCTTGCTTCGGGTGCCTGCCAGGCGCTTCTGTACCGGCTCAGACGTCCTAGCTCCAGCAAGCCTCATTGCCTGCCTCCACCAATGCCCACTGCACAGTCAACCTGTGGAACTCCTTGCCAGAGGATGTGGTGAACACTAGGACTTTAACTGGGTTCAAAAAGGAGCTAGGTAGATTCATGGAGGTTAGGTCCATCAGTGGCTATGAGCCAGGCTGGTTAGGAATGGGGTCCCTGGTCTCTGTTTGTCTGGAAATGGGCGACAGGAGAGATCACGTGAGGATTCCCTGTTGTGTCCCCTCCCTCTGGGGCACCTGGCATTGGCCACTGTGGGCCGATAGGATACTGGGCTGGAGGGACCGTTGGTCTGACCCAGCCTGGCCGCTCTTATGTTCTTAATAGTTAATATGCCAGAGAAGGGTTCTCCCTGAGCCCTGTGCAAACTGGCTCCTGAATCACGCCTGGCTGCTGCCCCCCAGCCTAGCAATGCTCAGAAGCCTTAGCCAGGCCCTTTATCTGCAAGCGGCTGGAGGAGAGCAGGGTGCAAGGAACAGGCAGCGTGGGGCCGTCAAGGCCAAATCAGCCCAATTTCCTGCTCTGGCTGGGTGCCTGGCCTTGTGGATGGGGAGAACAGCAGACGGGAAAGCGTGAGCTTAGCCCGGCTCTGGACGCAGCCCCGCGGACATTTTCTTAAGCAAAGCAGGGAGCCGCGGCCTGGATTCAGTTACGGCCAGGCAGGTGCACGGGCGGCACACGCCGTTCTCAACGGTTTGCTGGCAAACGGGGCGTGTGCCGCTGCTACGCCCTGCAGGGGACTCTGCACTCGGATGTAAAATCCCACCGAAGCGGTGATGTGCAGCCCGGTAACCGACCAGCGGCCGGGCAGGGGCTGGAGCAGGGGAGCCGAGCTCCGGGAGGGCTGGAGGTGGAGCGAGGACCTCGCGCGGGGCCCCCCCCACAGCCCTGGCCATTCTAGGATTTGGTGGGGCTCTGCCAGCGGTGAATTTATACAGGAGCCAGCTGATCAGGAGGCTGGGCTCGTGGTGAGGCCAATTCCCTTTGCTCTGTCACAGGCTTCAGTCCACCAAGCAGGGGCCGGTTAGGCCGAAACGCCCGCCCGATGCGCTCAGCCTAGCCAAGGCGCTGCTCCCTGGAAGCAGCGAAGGGGAAGCTCGTTTACTGCACTGGCTGTGCGGTCCAATGGGTAAGGCCTGGATGGGAGCAGGGTTCCCCGTACGCCGTGTGCTTGTGAGGCCGCTCCGGAGAGATTCCGCCCCCGCCCGCTGGTTGGCAGAGCGCCCACAGCCAGGTATTTTTGGTTCTCCTGGTGGTGCACGGGCGCCCGTCTCAGTGCGCAGAACATTTATCCTGCACCCGAATAGAGCAGGGTGGAGGGAACATTGACGGGGAGTCAGGAGCTGCGGGTTTTAAATCTTGGCTCTGCTAGTGGGTGGCCTGGAGCACACGGCTTCCTCTCTCTCTGTGCCTCCCTTTTCTGGTGGGGGGCAGGAGGGCTCTCGGTCAGCGCTAAGTCTCTCTCACATGCAAACTATATTCAGATAAGCTGCCCGCAGTGACTCAGACTGGTGTGAGCAAAGCTAAGGCGGCCCCGCCATTGCTTCCCACTTCTGCAGCCGCCGCCTGGCTTCCCCTTCCTTTAAACTCACCAATGACCAAGAAGAACATTTTTATTTAAAAAACCCCCAACTAAAATAACCCCCTCTCCCTCGCTGGGGCTTCTGGCCAAAATGCAGCTGCTGCAGCTGTTGAGGGTGGTGTTTTCAGGCCCCCGGCGCCAGGCCCCCCTGCGTTCTAGAAAATCACGGCACAGGAATCGTGGCACTGACGCCGTGGCCGCCGCTGCTGTCACAGGAGGGCAATAGCTGCACACAGCGACTTAGCGCAGGGCTGGCTTTCAGCCCACATGGCGCCATGGGAAAGGCCCCTAAAGCTACCCAGGAGCCTGGCGTGATGGGGTCTACACCCACCTCCCGGGAGCACCCCTCTGGCTGCAGCTGTCTATGTTCTTTGCCCTCTGGTGACCCCCTTTTCGTGGTTCTCAGCAGGGCTCTCTAGCCCCACGTGGGGCTTGGTGTTTGCGTAACCTCAGCCCTCATACGGGCACTGTCCCAGGCTTCCCTAAGCGACTGCAGCCAGGTAACCGACCCCACAGCGTCGATACCGCAGTGCTCCCGCACTCCCTGCTTGCAAACCGTCCCTAGCTCAGTCCAAGCAGCCGGCCAGGAGCTGCTCACGCCCCTGGTCCCTGTCCCCTGCTTAGCTGTGGTTGTGCTGCAGTTCCTTCAGGCAGCCCTTCTCCAGCGCCTAGCAGTAGCTCAGCCCAACCAGTCCTGCCAACTCCCTCCGCTCCCGTCTGCCACTCCCTTTTATATGGCACTCCTGGGCCCTGATTGGTTGCGTCCTGTGCAGCCACTCTAGCCTGCTTGGAGGACCTCGTCACTGCTCCCTTCGTGGGACGAGTGTGGCAGAGCCCTGAGCTCTCCATCGGGGGGAGCTTTGGGCTTAGCCCACACCCTCACCTTTGGGCTAATGTGGCCTGTTATATATAAGCAGGTCAGCTTGGCCTCCGACAGTGGGGAGGCCTGCCCATGGCTCTAACACAGTCTCTCTCAACCCGTTTTTATAACGTATCCCTTTACAAAAAATTACCAGTATCTCTAGTACCTACAGTTTTCAGGCACATACAATTTTTTTCTACCATTGCAACACATTTGTTTAAACAACTTAATCGTAGCTGGGTGGGCGAATATGTTTTTGGGTGTAAAAAGTACAAAAAAACCCAACCCCGCTGTGAAACTTAAAACCAAAATTCAGTTTTCTCCAAATTTCAGTTGTGTAGCTGTCCCCCCAGAATTCTTTCAAGTAGCCCTGAGGGTACGCGAGAAGCACTGCCCTAACACACTGCTGTGAGCTCCTGGGGAAACCTTCCCGCCCATCGCTGGCAGGCTTTGCCGGCGGGCCGGCCACAGGAGAAAGCCTTGCGCTAGAGGAGGACGTGCCAAGGGTTGGGGAGCTCTGCTGCGGGGACTAGGAGCAACGCCTCCCCCGGCCTCGCCCAGCCACCAGTGCTGCACCGGTTGCAGCTTCTCCAGCCTCGCGTCCAGCGGGCGCTGGGAACGCCGCCTCCAGAGCATTCACTGCACCTGCCAGCGGGGCCCCGAACAGCCGGCGTGGCTCTTAACTCCGTAACGCCAATGGCGGCCCCGCTTGCACGAGAACTGCCCGCACCTCGGCTGCCCTGCACGTTGACCTAACGCAGGTCTGTCGCGTGCAGTGCCTTGCGCATTCATACGGAGGGGGGAGCAGGCGGAAAGGTAAAACACCAAGTGCCTGGAGGACGTGGCCTTTCTGTATCGTCAGGAGGCCAGGGGTGGAGGGGGAACAGACATGGAAAGCAGCCGCTTGGGGCGGGGGCAGGGCTCCCGTTATGGGGGCCAGCGATGGCCCTCGGCACTGTTCGGCCTGCGGTGTGACCTGCGGTGTGACCGCGGGGACGGCGCTTCTGTCACTTGGGGCCGACCGTGGACTTTAAACCGCACCGCTGGTTCGTCACACCCGCCGCCCAGAATCCTCAGCCAACCGGGAGGTTCCCCTTCGCGTCTAGGCCTGTTGTGCACGGGCGTTTGCCAGGTAGCCGGCCCCGCAGCCATTTGCGTGCACCACTGCGCCCGGCCAGCCCCGCTTGCTCAGCTGAACAGAGCCGTCTAGTGGTCAGAAGCGGAGCTGTGGGGACCACCAGGGAGCGGCTGGGTTTGAACAGCCCTCGGCTGCTTGCTTCTCTGTGCCCGTGGAGCAAAGGGCCGAATTTCCTGGGGGAGCTGGGCTGCCCCCGGCCAGAGTCCAGCTAGGACCAGCCCCCGCGGGAAAGCAGCGGCACATTCCAGTTGATAAATCCCTGGCTCGTTCGCTGTGGGACAGGGCAGCGCAGGCGAGGCCTGGCCCCCGGATATGCGTTGCATCCCCCACCCGGCATGCGCCCCCCGGCTGCAGAGGCAGGATGCAGGCAGGGAATAGGGGTGCAACCTCCCAGACGCCACCACCCATGCTGGGGCTCTGCTGCCATCCCCTGGGTACCGGGTCCCAGCTGTTGGCCCAGTCGTGGGCTGCCGGCTCTGCACGCCGCAGGGGCCGGGTGTCTGCTGGCCCCGCGCACCAGGGGCCTCTGCTGCCAGCCCTGCCCCGAAGTCTCAGCTGCCAGGGCTTTGCTCCCGGCCTCAGCTGGGGGGGGAGGGGAAGAGTAATGCGGCTGGATTTCAACACCCCCCCCCCTTTAAAAAAGTCCCCACGTCACTGGCCAGCTTAGGAGCAGGGGCATACCCCTCCCTGCTGCATCACTCTATGCTGGCCCCACACACGGCAGAGATCGCGCCCGCCCCTGGCTGGGCGAGGGGAGCCGGCCCTTGTTAATCAGGATATTTCTACCAGTTAATTCCCAGCCGGAGCGACCCTCCTGGCAGGAAGGAGTCTCCAGCGGCGGGTTCTGCCCCCTTCTGAGTGCTGCCAGGGACCTGGTGGCGTTCACAGCCGTTCTGGCCTCGTTTGAAGCTGCTCCCTGCCTGCAAACCAGCCATCTCTTGGGTTCTGAGCCGTATCTCCCACAGGCATCACCGCTTCTCCTGGCCCCCCGGGCTGACTGCAGCCCCATCCAGGCAGCCGAAGGAGGCTTCCAAGCCACGGCTGGAGAAGTAGCCCCCCCCCGTCGC
>JANRFK010000351.1:13659461-13672538 GCA_030068395.1 Apalone spinifera | reverse complement strand
CACGACAGCGATCCCCACTGGACAAGGTCCTTAGAGGGGAGCCTTTGTCAGCCCAGCTCGGCTGGAAGATGCATCGTCCTGGTGCAAAGCCAGGCTGGGGGCGGGACTTACGGGACGGGAACCTCTGGGCTACAAAAACACATGGACCCTCCCGCTTAGAAAACCCCACCACAATTTGTCAGGACAGACAGACACTGGTCCGGGCAGAGGGTGGCGCGGGGCCTCTCCTGCAGGCGCCTTAGAGGGGCCGGTCCTGGTTGTAACAGCAGATGGGCATTGAATTAGGCGAGGCTGATGGAACTGGGTCCATTTTTTGCTGCCCTGTTGTTATTGTGATCAGCATCCCACCCGCCATCCCGAGGCCACCGACTTCCTACCGCTAGTGACGGCTGCCGCCAGGGCCTCACCTATCATCTGGGCGATGGTCTTTTCGTATTCAGCCACGATCTTCCTGGAAGGAAAGAGACGGCCATTTACACCGGGCGGGCTTTGGCTTGTATCTGCGTGGTGCTCCGTGGCTGGCACGGGGGCTGCCAAGCAGATTTCGTAAAAGCTTGGGAACCGCTGACACACGCCAGTTCCAGGGGCAGCGCGGATGCAAAACTGGTGCCTTCGTCCACATCGGCAAAAAGGAGCCTGGATATTCGCGGCCACGGATGCGGATCCCTGTGGATCTGCAGGGCTCTCCCTATATGCATCGTCTGAAACTATGTACAGGAAGAACATCAAAACCAACCCGTAGTCTGCTAGCACCTTAAAGCCTAACGAACATGTCAACGGACTCATGAGCTGTCGTGGGCAGGTGCTACCAGACTATGGGTTGTTTTTTAAGTTTTTCCTGATACAGACTAACTCGGCTGCCCTCTGGATCTCTAGGTACGGCCACCGAAACAGCTCGAATTCTCTCAACTTACCCCTCCAGTCACATCTGCCTCCCCTCCCGCCTGCCTGGCCTGGCCTTCCCCGGGGCTCGCAGACAGCACAGGGAAGGACAGACCGGTTAGTGTGGGCCTGACTGATACCATGCTCCGTCCTGAGCGTGCCTCTGCGTGTGCGCTCGCTGCCACCAGTGCCCAGCAAACCCCGCGAGTCACCGGGGGAGAGCAGCATGGACAGCCCCCGGGACTCAGGCTCAGTGGGGAAATGCTAGGGGAGGAAGCAGGGGGCGAACACCTCACAGCTCAGAGCTGCTGCAGAGTTTTACCTCATTTCCAAGACTTCTTGTCGGCTCTCTTCATACTTCTTCTTCCATTCGTTGGCTTCGATCTCCTTAGCGATGATCTACAGTGCGGTGGGAACAAAACACAAGCTCTGACTCCCTGCCTCCGGACACACGGGCTGGCTCCTGGGACGTGGGGCTAGTCTGAGGCTGAGCATGTCTTGTGTGAATTGGCTCTGGCCTACAATACAGTCAGAGGCATTCAGTCCAACCACTCCCCATGCAAAACCCTAATGGTCTGATATCTGGGCCAAAGGAAATCTGATGAGGTTTAACAAGGACAAGTGCAGAGTCCTGCCCTTGGGAGGGAAGAATCCCAAGCATTGGTACAGGCTGGGGACCGACTGGCTAAGTAGCAGTTCTGCAGAAAAGGACCAGGGGATTACAGTGCATGAGAAGCTGGATGTGAGTCAGCAGTGCGCCCTTGTAGCCAAGAAGGCTAATGGCATATTAGGTTGCATTAGGAGGAGCATTGCCAGCAGATCCAGAGATGTCATTATTCCCCTTTATTCGGCTCTGGTGAGGCCACAGCTGGAGTATTGTGTCCAGTTCTGGGCCCCCCTCCCCACTACAGAGGATGCGGACGCATTGAGAGAGTCCAGCAGGGGGCAACCAAAATGTTTAGGGGCTGGAGCGCATGACCTACGAGGAGAGGCTGAGGGATTTGGGCAATTCTAGTCTGCAGAAGAGAAGAGTGAGGGGGGATTTGAGAGCAGCCTTCAACTACCCGGAGGGAAGTTCCAAGGCGGCTGGAAAGAGGCTGTTCTCAGTGGTGACAGAACAAGGAGCAATGGGCTCAAGTTACAGCAGGGGAGGTCTAGGTTGGATATTAGGAAAACTCTTTCCCTAGGCGGGTGGGGAAGCGCTGGGCTGGGTTCCCTAGGGAGGGGGTGGAATCTCCATCCCTAGAGGTGTTTAAGTCCCGGCTTGACCAAGCCCTGGCTGGGATGATTGAGTTGGGTGGGGCTGGTCCCGCTCTGGGCAGGGGCTGGACTTGATAACTCCTGAGGTCTCTGCCCGCCCTGGGATTCTAGGGTATTAACTGGGGATGGCTCTTTAGGAGATTACCAGCAACCGGCCGAGATTTAATCTGCATCCCAGTGCTGGCTGGACACGCTCAGCGCCAATTGCAGACATGCATGAAGCGTTCCCACTGCACGCGCCTGTCACTGGAAGCAGACACGGCGAGTGGGGCCCTGGAGGCCTGAGCGGGGGATGGCCCCAGAGCCGCTCCCCGCACGTCGGCACAGGGGTCCAGTGTGGGTTTTACAGTAAACGTCTGTGCAGCTCTTAGTTACGTTCCCAGCCAGAAAACTCCCCCACTCGCTTCTGCCACGAGACGATGGACTTGTGGGGCGGGGGCGGGGACGGGGGCTCTATCTCCCAGCAGGCACCTTCTGCAGGCCAGGAGAGCGGCTGGGCCGATAGCAGGGGCACCCCAGAGGAACCAAACCACAAGGAATTACAGGCCACGTGCACACGGTGCTGGATGACATAAAATCCAGCTAGGATGCCTTTCTGGCAGGGGCGCTTCAGGAGACGCAGGGGTCCGGGCGGCATGCAGGGCAAGGGGGTGAAACTGGGACGGCCTGTGCTATGAAGAAGGTCAGACTAGACCCCCTCTCCCCTCCTAGCCCTGAACTCTACGACTCGCCCACCCCTGCTCCGCTGTGCTCACCCGCAGCGCCCCTGCCTCTCTGGGAGCCTAGTTCCCACGTCCCGGCTATGCCTGTGACCTGCCGAGGGGAAGCAGGGGTTGTTATTGGGAGGTGGGATCCCTGCAGGCCCCGTGGCGCGGGGTGGTTCGCACACACGGAGATCAATCCCTGCTCAGCGTGGCCGCGCTTTGCTGCCCAGAGCCGGCGCCCCCGCGCCGCCGTTACCTCTTCGCGGATTAAAGCGAGCACGGCGGCTTTGTCGGATTCGCTCAGGCAGATGCTTTCCAGGGGGCTTTCGCTGCCGCTCCCCTCCGTCACTGCAGCCCCATCCTTGGGGCCCCGTCCAGAATGGCCCTGCAGGGACGAGAATTTCTGCTCAGCCAGACGTACTACGTCTCCAAATTCATCCTCCGGGCGGGCACCCGCCCTCCTGTATTTGTGCACTGGCAAGTGGGGGAAGGAAACGGGGCAGCGACTGGCTGGCTACGGACCCGGCCACTCCTGCCATGCCCAGAATCCGCCAGGCCCCGCTGTCTATGGGGGATCCCCGCCTCGGCCGGGGCTGGATGCGTGGCACTTGCCCCGGTCACTCGAAAGGGCAGCTCGCAGACTTGCACAAGGGCACCCGCTCCCACCGCACGGGGGGGTGTCCTCACCTGGACGCCTGCTCTAAGAGGAGCCGGCTGCGCACACCGCGACGGGACAGCAGGCCTCGAGAGCGTCTCTTGCTAACACAGACGCCGTGGGAGCCAGCCCCCAGAATGCAACCCCCATGCTTCCTGTGCCACATGCCCCAGGCTGCTGCCGAGCAGAAACCGCTCCCAGCACCGTGAGCTTTGCCACGTTGCTAATTGCAGCCGCCTCCGTCTGCTCCCATTCCACGGGGCATTCGCTACAGCCGGCAGCCGTTGTATCGCTGTTCGCCCAGCCAGGGGCATCACGGGGTATTGGGGTCACGCGGCCCTCGTGTGCAGAGGGGCACCGACTTCCTGTTTCTGCAGAGCTGGCATCCAGCTGTCCCCTCTGCACAGACAGGCACCAATGGCTGCCTCCCAGCTTGGGCACAGGTAGCCACCCCCTTCCCTCTGCATTTGCATGTGCTGCAGCAGCCAGCAACCTTCTCCTGGACAGTGGGGTATTTTATATGGTCCCTCCGAACCGGCGCTCGCTGGGCAGGGCTGTTGCCATCAGCCTCCTCTGGAACCGCACGTGACTTGTCTGGCCGAGCTGTCTCAGTACCCAAAACCCCCCGGAGCCCCGCAAGCAAACTGCCCAGAACAGTTAACCGGTTACCCATCGGCTGCAGGCAGCAGGGGCTGTTCCGGCCCGGCCACGGGGGCTGCTCCGGCCCTGGCCCAGGCAGTGGGGGCTGCTCCAGCACCGCCACTAATTGTGGCCAGGGTCCTGCCGGCTGCGCTGCCGTGGGGGGGATGCTTTGGTTAACCGGTTAGCCAGTAAAGTCTATACTTACCAGTTAACCAGTTAACCATTCACACGCCTGCCCCGGAGCGTGACTGTTACAACTAAGGCACGGCGCAGAACCGAGACCCCCCCCTTGGTGCTTTGCTAATGCCCTTGGCAGGCTTAAATCCGCCCCAGGGAAGCTGAGCTGGCTGCTGGGGTTAATCTCATTGTCATCTGCCGGCCACTTTCCTCTCCTGAGCTGAGCTGGCCCCGCACGTCCCCTGGCCCATGGCTGTGCCGTGGCAGGGAGGGGATTTTATCCACGCCGCTGCCGGGCTCTCAGCAGGGCCTAGGGTTGCCAGATACTTTCACAAAAAATACCGAACCTGGCGGGAAAAGAACAAAACCCCCACAAGACCGTTTTTGAGCCAATACCGGACACCTGGCAGCCCTCACAGGGCCAGGGTGCATGGGGCTGCGAGCAGGATGCAGAGCGACTGATGGGAGAGTGGGGAGCTCTCAGGGGAGCCCCAGGAGATCACAGGAGAGGTTACGCTGCACTTACCAGGGTGCTGCTGGACCCTTCCTTCTTCTGCTTGGACGTCTCTTTGTCGAACCCTAAAACAAGGAGCAAGGTGTGACAGCTGCCTTGAAAGCAGGTCTGTTGCCCCGCACCAAGAACTGCTGGGACAGTTTAAGGCCCTCTCCACCACCCCCTGCCCACGGCCTTCCAGGCTCTGCAGGGTTCCTGTCCTTACATGGAAGGGCAGTTTAATTCCCTGTAAGCCGTGGCCAGGAGAGAGTCAGACGCTGGCTGGCTGATAAGCAGAGAGCCCGCAGCCGCCCTATCGCCTGATGGGACAGTCGATGCAAGAATGCATCGACAACGCGATTAGTCAATTTCCCGACACCGCACATCCTTAGTGCCCATCTCGTGGGCGAGACCCGCGCGCGCACCCCCCGAGGCCTCTCTCCCTCATTCCAGGCAAACAGCCAACGAGCTCAGATATCTGTGCTGGGGGGCTGCAGGAGACCGCTTGGAAAGGCACTTCCCAGGTTTAGGTACTGCGGTAACCATGGGGACGACAGGGCCCGTGTGTGCGGGAGAGGACAATGGGGGGGTTGTGTGAGAACGCTCGACTGTCGAACAGGCGTTTGGCCCAGACAGGAGCAGGGCTCAATCGAATATGTGTGGGTTTTGCAAAATGCAATTCCAGATTTAAACTTCACGGGACAAATTCATGCCCTCGGGGGCCTCCCCCATCCGGGGTTTTGTCCCAACCAGCCCACAATTGTTTTTACTCAAATCCCCTGGTTTGCCTGGCAGGTCAGAAGTCTCCCATGGCCTCGGCTTCAGGAGGAGCGAGGACAATGATGCGTCGGTTTAAAAACAAACCAGGTGCTGGCTGGGTGAAGCCCCTGGACTGTTGGATGTTACCAAGAACCAAAGCGGAGGGTCCCTGCCTAACCCAGCACTTGGCAAGGGTCACGCTGTAAATCGCCCTCTTCCGGCCAGCCCACCCTCGGCACCTCTGTGCAGGGCTCTGCTCTACGGGGGCGGGTCTTCCTCAGCTTCCGGCTCCCCACAGGGCACCAGACGGGCTTGCTGATTCACCGGTACCCACCCTGCAGGGCTGGCTCCCACCCGCCATGGTGACATGGCATTTTCACGGGCCCCCACCTGCATCATGCAGCTCGTGAGGGTAGGGAGACTACAGGCCATTTTGCAAAGAAATGGAGCAGCCGGGAGCCAGGGCCTGCCGTGACCGAATCCTGACTCTGTGCACACTCAGGGGTTCCCTTTGGCTTCCACGGCCCCCGCGTGATTTCCTAGAAGACACAGGGAGGTGCCCATCCCACCTCCACCCCCAGCCGCTCCTCCCCTGAGCCTGCCACTTGGAGGCACCACTGCACGCCAAGAGGACGAAGGGCGATTTCAGTCCTCAGAGCGGTTTGGACCAGAGCCTTTCCGGAACCGTGCATGCAGGCCTCTCCCTCCCCCACGCTCCATCTCCACGGTCTGGATTTTCACAACCAGGGGCCACACACGTGAGGCTAAAAATCCAGGCGGCTGAATAGCGACGGGGGGCAAGATCCTGCACGCTTTGTGGGTGCACAGCCGGAGGAGACCCCCCACGATGGTCTGGCCTGAGTTCCACTAGAACCGTGTCCACGGGATGGC
Source organism: Apalone spinifera (assembly GCA_030068395.1). Classification (NCBI taxonomy): domain Eukaryota; kingdom Metazoa; phylum Chordata; order Testudines; family Trionychidae; genus Apalone; species Apalone spinifera. The sequence goes on along the minus strand of JANRFK010000351.1, from coordinate 13,666,075 downwards.
CCTGAATTCATTCTGAACTAGGGCAGATACTTTGAAAAACCTCCCTTCTTGTGTCAAAAGTGCCAGTGACCGAGAAGCCACCGCAACCCGTGGTAAAATGATTCCCTTGGTTTAATTGCTGGTGTTGCGTTCCACCTCAGAGGGGTCTGCACGCCAGGGATGGCTGAAATGACTCACCCAGAGTCTCTGTGAAGTGGGATCCTTGACACTGCGGGTGGTGACAAGGAGCAGCTGTTCCCTCCGCTCTGAACCACACAAATATAAAACTCACGCCACCTGGGCCTGATGACCCATCAGCAGAATGTCCATTTGCCCCTTCCTAGCACCCGGGGAGGGGAGAGAAAAGGCTCTGTCCCCCAGAAACTGACATCTGCGGAGACTACGTGACGCCAGCATACAACATATGAACCCGCCGTTCCTACACTGCACCGTGGTGCTTGGGAAAAGCAAACGTATCGTCCGAATACACTGACGCGGGAAAACAGGAAGGAAACGCTTCACTCTCCCCTGCAACAGGGGCCGGCTCATTTGCTCCGCTCGGTCTGGTTGTGTTTTCTAGCCTTTCAGGAGGCCGGATCCCGCACTGCCTGGCCCATCTCTTACCTCCGCGGAAAGCGAGTGCAGAATGCGGAGAAACCGGAGGGGTGGCACAGGCACAAGCTTAGCCCGGCAGTATGGCTAGCCACGGCGCAGGGCAGGCAATGTGCTCAGTCAGTCCTTCCGCTTCTTGAAAAATGACCCCGGACCTCAAAATTCTTGCTCCAAACATTTGTGTCCGAGCGCGGGCACATCGCCGAGCCCTGCCAAGGGGGGCCTGGGAGTCTAAATAGTGCTTCTCCAAGAACAAGTGTGTGCAGCAGAAGCTTTGCTCCTTTATTTCCCAGGGATGCCTAGCACCACATGTCTCGTTAGCTCTGGACAGCGAGGCCCACAGTGGAGAGAAGTCAAGTCCTCCCCTCCGGGCCCTCAGAGACTCTGCAGCCGTTTCGCACGGCGCGGGAGAAAGGGCGAATGTGCACGACACAGAACTGGCCAGGAGGTGGCTGCAGAGGTTCTGTGTGGCAGGCCGGCCGCTCTGACGTGGACTGAACACCCCCACCGCTGACGATTTCACAACGGGTTGGCTGGAGCTGCCAGTTCAACAGAAGACAAAAGGCGCCGTGGCTGTTTCTACAGAGCTGGTTTAGCAAACCCAAGCGTCCTGCCAGGCACGTATCCAGACCAGCTTTCATTTCTTTCTTATGGGACTAGGACCGAGGCCGGGGTGGGCAATAAGACGGCGGCGGTTCGCCGGGGTGAGCACGCGGGAGGCGTTATTTTACCTGCGCCTCTGCACATGCGGGTCCCATTGGCTGTGCATCGTCGTTCCCAGCCAATGAGAGCTGCAGGAAGTGACGCGGACCAGGACACTGCTTCCCGCAGCTCTCATTGGCCGGGAACAGCGATCTGTGGCCAATGGGAGCTGCACGCACATGTAACCATGGAGACGCAGGTAAATACAGCGGCGGGGCGGCGCACCGGGGCGAGCCACGTCCAGCCACAGGTGGGCGATTACCCACTGCTGAGCTAGGCACATCCAAGCTCTAGTCTAACTTGAACTGATGGGTGACCTAGTCCTTAACCAGCCTATGTCGGTTAGTAACTCAGGGCAGGGCGAGGACTAGTTAACATTTGAACAGGAATCGGGATTCACACTTCTAATTACCGTTACTACATAGCAGTCCCTGTGCCACCAGCCCTCCCTCCCCCCCACCTTTCACTGGGCAGGCACCAGAAAAGCACCAGAGCCTCCCCCCCCATCCCGGCCTGTGATTTTCACGTTTGATCGCTCTGAGGGAGCACACACTGGCTGGCAGCTCGATAAAAGGCTGGTGCCACGTCACCTCACGGGAGTCACGTGACCAACCAGACTCGTGGCTCAGACAGGGAATTTGCAGAAGCAGCACGGCAGGAGGAGAGCCAGCGCGGGGCAGGCGGGGGCCATGTGGGAGCCTGGATTTGCTCTGCACAATCGTCGTCCGAGCCACTGTCAGCCAGTGGCGATGCAGACGGACTTTCTAATGCAACGCCGTCAGCGTCTGTGCTGTGCTCAGTGAAAACGGGCCTATAGAAAGCCAGCCCACAGCCACTGGCAGACTGCTCACCGTGTAAATAGCACAGATGAGCAGTGTGAGGCTTTAACTAGCATACAATAGCCTCCTGCCCAATTAATGCAAATGAGATGCAGGACGCTGTGGTTCCAAAGGCTCTGTGCAGCTAGAGGGGATTTTAGAGGTCACTGGGATTTCTGAGTGCCCATGCTGTATGGCGAGAGAGAGGGGGAGAGAGGGAGAGGACATGCTTCCATACCTGCTTCTGTGGATGAAAACGCATGATTTACGGCAGACACGGGAACGCTGCCACATTCAAAGTACTCCAGGTCGTCTTCGGTCTCACCTTTCACCTCTGGCCCGGGGGGTTTCTGAGTGGAGGACGTAGACGCCAGTTTCTCTTCGTCGGTAGCGTGGCCATCGCAACTGGCGACGTCTGGGATGTTTGAGATCAATGCTCCTTCGTCCTGTGGGGATCAAGCCAGCGGGTTACCCTGAGCCGGACGGGTACGCCGCTTCTCTCGGCATCTCCCGACGCTTTCGGAAAAGCAAAACCCGGGGCGGAAAAGAATGAGGCAATTTACTTAGTGGACTAAATCCATTCAACGGTGTGATCACAAAACTTGGCCCCTCACCGCCAGCGTTCCCTGGAAGCTGGGTGCGCGTGCAGCCACACAGGAGATGTTCCAATACTGCCCAGTTCATTAGCAGAGCACCCACAATTACGTTTTCTGTTTCGATTGGTGCACATTTGCACATGCTTTGGTGCACATAATTTTATTCCACATACATGAAAAAGATGAAAGGGAACACTGCTCACCGCTGCCCCAGAAATGGAGAGAAGACACTTTAAGGCACTGCCCCTGGTTCCCTCCCAGGCAGGACACAGAAAACGTAGAGACCACGGCTTCATTTACTGGTCGAAAAACCTAGCAGGGCAGGGCGGGGAAGGATTGCCCGAAGTGACACAGAAAACATCTCCATCGTGGACTCTTGCAGGCCCTCCTCGCGCTGGTCACCCCCTGCCAAGGGGATGTTGAGGGGCATTTTGGCAGAGAAGGGGGCTGGAGGGCAAACTGGGCTTTTCAGGGAGGTCTGCTGGCTGGTGCTAGGTTGTGAGGTGAACATCAGGGTCAAGCTAAAACTCTCCAAGCACCTCCCCTAACTATGCCTCAGGGACAACAGCCCTGCCTCAGACCTCCTGCAAACCTCCCGTCTCACACACGAGCCGCTGTGGCAGGCGCCAGCTTCTACGTACCTGAGAGCCAGCATCCAGGGCCAGGGACGTTATCTCATATTTCTTCGCCTTGCAGCCACTCCTGCAACGAGAGAGAGCGATTCAGAGCCAGGTTTGCTGTTCTCACAGCCGGGAGCGGGCAGGGGGGGACGTGCACAGGGACGGGCGGAAGCAAATGGGGGCAGCATTCCTCTCTGCTCATGGGGCAGGTCCAAGCACTCGTAAGGACAATACTACGGCAAAGCAAGCTCTTAAAAAAACAACCAACCCCAAACAGCCAACCCTTGTTTTCTTCACAACTTTTATTCCTCTGCAAAGGTAGCGCCCGGGGGAGGGTCTCCAGGCTGCTCCCACCTGCTGAGGGGGAGAGTTACAGCCAGCAGGGAGCTCGCCGAGAAAGGTTTCTGTCCCCCATCTCCCAAGCTGTGTCTGGGGATATTACCCGGGGCTCTCACGGGCCCGCTGGTCTTCTCTCAGCGGGAGCGGTGCCAGCAGAGACCCTCTGCAAGCACAGGGCTGCCCGCCTCCCTCGCGGCTGCGCAGAGCGCTCTGCCTGTCCTAGGCCAAGCCCAGGCTTTCTGAGGTCTTCTGCTCTTCTCCCTCCCCGGGGGTGGGACACGCCCCTGGGTGTGAAGGGCAGAACCAGTCCTCTGTATCCGAATTATCCACTCAGGGCTGGGGCAAACCACGTCTCAGAGAGGGAGGAGGAGGCGGGTGAGGAGCGTTTGCAGCCTGCCCTAGGCCGGGGTTACGCTGAGCCCTTCTTCCAGCTCGTTCCAGGCCTGGCTTCCCTCACACGAGGATGCTTCACCGCCCGCTCTCGGGCATCTCCTCTTGGGTTTTGCAAGAGGCACTGTCCATGGTACGCCCTGGAGAGGCGGTGACAGGCGCGCCTGGCTCCTAACACGGCCTGGAATGAACGCTGGAAGTCGACCAGCAGCCAGGAGCGAGACGGTTGCCTGGGGGCCGAGGGGGGCACTCCCAGCTGCCAGCCCACGGAGGAGCCGGGGAGCTGCATTCTGCTTCATCTGGTCGTAGCCACGTGGTGCCGCTTGCTGTAGGCCCTGTGATGAGCTCTGCTCAGTGACGGGCCCGTGTTCCTGGGACACCGAGCTGATTCATCTCAACCCAGGCGTTACATCTGGCAGACCCCGGCAGAGCCCACCAGGGTCAAGCGGCCTGGCCAAGAGGCATCACCCTCGTTCCGGCATTTGGCAAGATGGACGGGCCGTGTTCATGGGTCTGGAGCCTGCACCAACCCCTGCAGAAGGGAAATGAGCAAAACTTCCTCGTAACACTAGGACACGGACACGTGCACTAGGACACGGACACGTGCATTCATCTCTCACACAGCACAGGAAGTCACGTTTCATCGTCCTGGCAGGGAATAAAACGTCCCCATCCCCTCGCGGCCTCAGGAAGCAATCTACTGTTCCAGCCACTGGTTTCTGGTTCTCCAGACGACACACATTTGCTGAGCCTAGGACAGATCTTGTGACGGCCCGTTGATTCCAATAGTGAAGTATGAAAAGATTTGCAGGCGGCCCTACTAATCATCCCAGTCCACTCTCCAATCGCCTTGTTCTGTTTTGGGGCCTCTGCCCATTTTCCATCCTGCTCCACGTGCAGGGGTCACTAGTGTGCCAGCCTATGGTGTGTGCACAAGGGAACCCGGTTTGGAACGTGGTTCACCCGTGGGTCTGCCTCAATCCCCCGCCCAACTTCGCCTTTCTCCAGGAGGTGCTCACGCAAGCAGCGGACGCTCCGGTCCACAGGAGCAGGGTCCCTCATGCTTGGGGCAGGGTCGCCATGCGACTCGTCAGGCATCTGGCAGCCCTGGCTCACTAGTCACAAGCTGGGAGTTCGTGTCTCTCTGCAAGACACACTGGTGCTCATCCGGAGCATCCCTAGAAAGTGACCTGTTCCATGCCCACCCGTGGCTTTCAGTCAGCAAGCCCACAGGACATGGGATGACACACACCAGGACCCGCTGGCCAGGGAATAGCCTCTCCCAGAGGAGAGGGACAAGGCACCAGACTCACACTAAAGCAAAGGGCATGTCCGGCTCAGGAAAACACCCGTCTGACGGATTCCTGCAGTAGGACGATCCCCAGAACCCAAGTCCCAAACCAGCGGCCAGTACCACAGACAGACGGGTCAGCTTTCAGGAGGAAGGCCAAAGCCTGCGCTCCCTGTCTCATGTAGAACATCCTGAATGGGCTGGCACGGCCGGCCCAGCCCCACGCAGTCAGCCAAAGGGGGAGACACTAGTCTATTCCAGCTAGTTCTGAATTTCTCTCACTCTATTAGTGCAACCGACTGACTCCTCTCCCCTCAGCTGCTGTCCGCGGGGGCGACGGCCACGTGACGCTAGTCGGCAGGAAAACGGGGCTATTCGGCCCGGGAGCGATCGAGGGCCCAGAGATCTGGTGGCATCTCATCGGTGCTGGCTACGGAAAAGCGCGTGGAAAAGCGCAGCCCTACCACCAACACCACGCACGGGAAACCCAGCAAGGGGGAAACACGTTCTTACAAGCACACGGGCTATTTCCCTGGGCTGTGTCCGCCGGCTGCCCACGCCGAATGCGGCAGCGTACATGGCAGGGTGACCTTCTCCCGGCCGGCACCCCCGCGACCAGACCGGTGCAAAACCAGAGAATTTGCCAGACCACGGACGGCCGATATTGTCTAGCTGTGCTACCAGGACACGTTCTGGTAGAGTGTGAACAGGCTGCCTGATGGGCTAATTAACGCTAAGATAACGAGACAGGGCACCAGCCGGGCAACCTCGGCCTTCTCCCACCACCAACCTGCTGTAGGACCTTCAGGGACTCTGTTCTCTGCGTCTCCTCTTACCCTTCATCTGTCCCCTCCGTTGAGCTGCTGAGCTCCCCGAGGCAGGGAGCGTCTCTGGCAACCTGCCCGTGCAGCAGACAGCGGAACAGAGCCCTCCTCTCCGCGCTGCTGCAGAACAAATCGTTGCCATTCAGCTCTGCATGGAGGGCACCCTGCCCCCAGCGGCTGTTCACCCCCCGACTGCCACTCCCTGGGCAGGCTTTGCAAGCCAACAATAATGCTAATGCATCTGCTGGACCAGGCTGCTGTTCTTTGCAACAGAAACGCCTTTATTTTATGGGGCGGGTCTGCACTGAACCAGATAAACTGCCCCCTCCCCCGCCCTGCCCCAAGCCCAAAGGCATCACCAGGGAAAGCTTTGGGAAAGACAGTTAGATTTTGGGTCCCTGGGCTCGTCAGAAATCATGCTATGAGCTGCTGGCCCCTGGAGC
>JANRFK010000351.1:13582032-13592406 GCA_030068395.1 Apalone spinifera | reverse complement strand
GTGGCCCTCCTCCTGTCCCTCTCCGCCCGGGCTTGTCCATACCGCGGAGCAGGCCTAGGAGCTAGTCAGCCCCCCAACTGGCGTGCCGAGGCCAGCCCCGCCGGGTCCCGACTCCCCTCGGCCCCGCAGGGCAGACGCTGCGGCAGCTCGGCTTCAGCTCAGCCGACTCCAGCTGCACCTTTGGCGTACCTTGGGCGGCCCTGCCTGGCCTAGCGCAGACCAGTTCCAGCGAGTGCCCTTGTGCCCCGAAAACCCACGCCCGCTTTCATTAAAAGCGCCAGCTCCCCAGGCGCCAAGCCCCCGCGTGCCGGCCAGGCCTCATCCCTCTGCCATCTCTCTCCACCGCAAACAGGCAGCCGGCGGGCCACGTCCGGGTGTACGCGCGAGCAGGCGCTTCCTCCCAGCATCCCTGCAACGCGCCAGCCCGTGGCAACGGACGGTGATGTCACCCGTACCTCGAAGGGTGATTTAATTACAGCCTCAGGTGGAAGGACAGACGGGCGGTGGAGCGGAACGCCCTGCCTGGGCAGAAAGGCAGCTCGTTAGATACGCTAGTGACGACCACGGCCAAGCGGAGACATGAGCCTGTGGCCGGGGGAGGCGGCTTTGTTCCGCATAGCAGCCTCCACACGCCGGCCTGCCAAGGAAAGAGGGTGGCCCAGAACCACGGCCCCTCTGCCACACCGAGACGGACGTTTGCTTTCCTCAGCCAGTGAGGCCCGCAGGTCCCACAGTGGGTCTTGCAGCTTCGGGACACAGCGGGGACCTGGCAGCCCCGGGCTCGGGGTCTCCCCATGGACGGAAAGCTGTGACCCCTTCCACAACTGACAAAGCAGCGTCTGAGTGGCTCAGGACTGGCCCGGACGCCCCGTTTCGCTAACACGGTAGGGTAGAGCCCTGCAAACCCGCGGGTCCCCACGGCTGTGGAGACGCGTGTGCATCTCCGTGGCTCTTTCGTGCAGACGTGGATGCGGGTACAGATTGTCTCTCCACGCCGGGCGCTGGTGATTTGCAGCTGTGCAAAGCGAGTGTGCAAAATGCACCAGAGATTTCCCGGCTGTCAGGGACGTGAAACACGCCAACTGCCCAGTGAGGCGGGCGGAATCCCCGTCACTGCAGGTTTTTCAGTTCGACAAACACCTGTCAGGAGTGTTCCCCCTTCCTCCTCTCCACAGCTGTGTCCAGCTCACGCCAGGGCCGATCAAGGCGGTAACAGAACTCCCTGATGGCAACGGGCCCAGTGGGGAATCTTTCAGGCCGCTCTGCGTTGCGCTGGCCCGAACGGCTGCGTCAGGAGACCCCCCCAGTAACGCGACTTGTTGCTCATTGGTCCCAGACGAGAAACAAGGCACAGCTCCGAGTGCCATTCACCACTGGAGCACGTGACCCCGCTTTGGGGTGGAGTCGCCATCCCTGGGCCGCCTTAGAAAAACTCAGTCTTGGTTTCAGAGGCAGGTTTGCGTGTGACAAGGCCGGACTTGGTACAAGAGTTGACTGGGGGAGCCCTGCAGCCCGGGGGGCAGGCGACACGCTCACGCTAGTCCCTTCTAGCCTCACAACTCTCAGCCGAGGCCATCTCCTGCAGAACATGGCGCTCGGTATTAGTGAGCCCAGGGGGCTGCCTGCAGCTGGGGGGAGGCTGTAGCCACCTTAACGTACGGCCTTGCGGCTGTTCCTGGGAAAGCCCTCCGCGTTGAGCTCAGTGTCACTCTGCGCTCGTGCGTTATCTTTTTCAGCCAGATGATCAAGCACATTTTGCTGCGGAAGCTGAGAGGATGGAAAATTCCGCTCTCGTGAAGTCATGCTCCTCCGCTGCTAGTAGCAGCCACACGGCACCCGGTCTCTCCCGTCTGGGTCCCAGCTAAGCAGCGGCAGGCAGAGGAGAGCAAAGCCTGTCAGGGTCACGACCAGCCCAGGGGCAAAGGAGACAGCTCATCCCCCACCAGCGGGTCCCACGCGAGGAACTCGGGAAATACAGAAAATTCCACTTGTGCTTCCTGTCCGGGGCGAGGGGATCCCTCGGTGACTGCGGGAGCGGGGGGAATGGAGAGGCCACTACGGGAGTTCAGTCTGGCTCCATCGCTCTAGTGCCCATATTGCCCTTTTTGAGAGAGCAGCGCCACAGAAGAGGTTGTTTGGAGTCGGGGGCAGGAGGCTCAGCTCCCTCGCAGCCCAGCACCAGACCGATTTAGCCCCTTCCTATCCTCTCTCGGCTGAAGCTGCTCTGAGCTTCCCGGTCTCTTCCAAGGCCCCGTGCCCGGCCAGCAGCGGGACGGCGCAGGGACGGGCACGGAGAATGGCATTAGGGTGGAAACAGCCCCTCTGCTTTCCGCTGGGCAGATGACATCGTCTCCCGAATAGTTTCTGTCTGAGGAAAACGGCTGCGCCAAAGGATCCCCTGCAAGGTCGTCCCAAAAGAGCCGCCGGCAGAACGGGGGCCGTGGCCCAGCCAGAGCAGTGAGCCAGAGACGGCCCACCCCAGCTCTGCTTTCCCACGCAGCTCGCTGCTGGCAGGCGCCCGGGGGCTGGACTCCAGGGTCTCTGGGAGCCTAGCGCTATGCGGGGAGAACACGCTCCAGGGGCAAAGACGACACTCGCTGGATACCGCTGCCTCCTTCCCGAGGGTCTCGTTTCAGGACTGGGTTTTAAGCTTACAACAGGAGAGTCCCCCGGGGTTCTCCCAGCTGCGGCCCCCTCTCTGGCCCTCTGGAGCTGATCAGCCTCCTCGGAGATGCTGCAACAGCAAGAGGAGCCCCCCGCCCTAATGCAAAGAGATGGGTGACCGCCCGGCGCCTGGAGCCGGATGCACCAGGGTACTGAACGGTCCCCTCTGCTCAGCCGTCCCCAGAAGGAAGTAACCGAGGCCCTTGAGTGTGGTTCTCAGCTAAACTTACCACTGAAAAGTTGTGTTCAAAGGGAAAAGGTCAACTTGTGTCGGTCCCCAGATGCATCCTGCTCGAAAGCAAGCGGCTCCCATTTGCCCAGGCCAGCGCTCCTGCAGTTGCCAGGGGAAGACACCTTCATAACCAGAAATTAACTGTGACATTTGTCCTCTGCAGGACAGTCATAATTAGCAGCCAGCTCCTGGGGTGGACACTTAGGGTTGCCAGATGGTTTAACAAAAAATACTGAACACCTCCCCCCCCACACACACACACAAAAAACACCAGGAAAAATTCTGTTGAAAGAAAAAAAAAAAAGAGGGAGACTAAAGTTGTTGAGAGAAAAAAAAGGGGGGGGGGTGCTGCGTCTTTAAATGACCCCGCGCTCCTCACTCCCCCACCCCTACCAGACACGGCAGGGGAAAATTGTCCCTACAGTGCTTCCATCCGAGGGGAACAGGAAATACCGGACATTTCACATGTCCAGTATTTTGGTTTTTTTACCGGATGGGGGACCCAAATAACGGACAGTCCAGGCAAAAACCAGACACCTGGCTGGGAAGTGACAGCCAGAGAAACCCTCAGGTCTGCCCTTGCTGAATTCTGGATGAGAATTTTCACTCGTTTGTTCCTCCAGTTTCAATGAAATGGCCTTTTCACACTGAAAAAGTTGGGAAAACCAACTTCTGGCACATTTCTGAGGCCAAAGCCTTTTTCCCCTCGGAAAACAGGCCAATATTAGCCCTTTTGCACTTGGAGAGAGGTGCCGCTGTGCTTGAAAAGCAGCCTGATTTCAATGGAAAATGGGAAAATGAGCCCAGCTTTGCTTTTTAAAAACCCCAAAATGGCGCCCCTTAGCAACATTTTCCACGCAAATGGCCTGGCTTTGGCATTTGTAACTAACAGCTAAAAGCCCTTGAACCGGGAATTGTTTTTCATTTGTTACAAATATCCCATGCGCTGCCAGAGCCATATTCCAGTGTCGTATTTTGGGCCTGTTTCTAATAACGACTCAAGAGCCAGGAGGAGAGCCAGTGCCGCTTATGACAATATCTGGGTACTGTTTCACGAGAGGTAACATTTAATGTGTGTGGCGGCACTCAGAGACCATGGTGAGAGGTACCTAGCGTTCCCTGTAAGCTGAGTGCTTGGATGGCCACCGAAGAGAAATTCAAATGCCACCCAGCTGATTAACAGAGTGCCCACAGCCTCTCACAGCCACCAGCATGTGTTTCTATGGGTGGTGCACATCTGCACATGCCTTGGTGCACAGAACAAAATTTATCCTGCACGTGGATGGGGAAAAATAAAGAGAACATTGTAGGTGCCTACGGAATTGTGACGAGAACCGCGGAGGGGTACTGATTTGATCATTGCTCTTTGTAAAGCATCAGGGGTTTGTTCAGCTTGTTGCAGTCCAGCTGGGCAAGGGAGATGGGAGACACGAGCCAGGGACACGTTAGATCTCAGCACCTCCATGCTCCAGCACAGAGAGTTGTTTTGGAAAACAGGCCCCAGGTGTGTGTACTGAGCAGTAACCTAAAGGGCTGGGCTGCCCTCTGGGCTAATCCCGACCTGCACAGTCACTCACCTCCGACCTGACGGATGCCTGGCGATGATCTGTGGGCCCCTCTCATCTTGTCCATCCACGTGCGGAATACATTTTTAGGTGCACCGAGGACGGTGGGAATGCGCACCACCAACAGAACCCTAGCTGTGGGCACGCTGCCAATCAGCCGGGCGGCGTTGGACTCTCCTGGGCGGCCGCATGAGCTCACAGGGAGCCCTGCCCTGGTCCACGAGGCAGGCAAGCATTGGAGCCGGGGACAGACCTGCCTGCTGAGTCCTGCTGGAGGCTCGGGGGAGGGAGAAGGACCTGGAAGCCCAGGCAGGAGCAATGGGAGAGGCCGATAGGACCGCGCAGGACCCTGGATTGGCAAGAGTGAGCAGGAAAAGCCGAGCAGCCCAGGGGTGCGGGCCGGTGGCACAGCGTCCTCTCAGCCCTGGGGGTTTGTCTGCACTGCCACCCCCCCACGGCTCGGCCTAAGGGGAGACATTCGGGCTCGGGCTGGGCCCGAGGCTCTGGAGCCTGCAAGACAGGAGGGTCCGAGCTAGGGTGCTGCCCAAGCCCCGTGCAGTGCAGCCGCGGCCGAGGAATCTGGGCTTGGGAGCTTCCAGCCCGGGAGGAGGCCCCCTTCCACCAGGCACCCTCAGGGGTCAGCGGGTCCCCCGGCCCAGGGAGAGGGGTACAGGCCAAGGACAAAGGGAGCCCAGGAAGGGCACAGGGGTGCTTGGGAGCGGGCGAAAGGCTTGACGTGCGCTAGCTGGGATTGCACTGGGCCTCCACTTACTGGCGGAGGAGCAGGCCCGAGATCTCCAGCGTGAGGGAAGGGCTCTGCGAACATCCCTCTGGCGTGAGCTATAAGCTGGGAGGAGGGTTAGGGACATGTGGGAAGCTTCTTGGGGCGCCGGGTCAGTCTGTAGCTAACGAATAGTAATAGAGATGCAGCCGTGTTAGTCTGGTCTGGCTGAAACAAAGACAGGACCATGCAGCACTTTAAGGACTAACAAGATGGTTTATTAGATGATGAGCTTTCGGGGGCCAGACCCACTATCCTTTGGTATATATGCTCATGCCAATTTTCTTCCACAGTTTGAGCTGAGGAAGTGGGTCTGGCCCACGAAAACTCCTCACCTAATAAACCATCTTGTTAGTCTTTAAAGTGCTGCATGGTCCTGTCTTTTGTTGTAACTGACGAGTGGTCCTGCAGCACCGTAACAGAGACTTAGCATCACGAGCTTCCGTGGGCACAACCCTCTCTGCTCGGAGGCAGCCGGCTGGGCCCACGGAAGCTCGTGATACTAAAGCTCTAGTTTGGTTCGTCTCTAAAGCGCCACGGGACCGTTTGTGGTTTATTAACTTTGGAGTTCTCCCACGTCTCCCAGTGTCTAGGCAGCTCATGCCCAGGCTTGGTAGCTAGAGAGCCCACACGTACACATCGCTCTGAAATCCTCCAGGCTGGATTGTACAGACGTCCCCGACGGACTCCTGACATGGTGAAAGCCTTCAGCTTAGCCTCAGCCACATAAAACAGCTTCCGTGTCGCTCATCTTTTCTGAATAAAGTCGCTAGCCTCCCATTGCTCTCGGCGGAGGGATCTGTCACCCGGGATTAGCTGCGCAGGCGGGGCGATGCTGATGGATATTACACTTACTGGGACTGAGCCGAATGCGTATGTCTCTGTTATTTATAAGCACAAAATGTGCTTCGTACAAGTTCAAAGGCTTCAAAGTACAGGCAAGGGAAATAAAGAGCCCCAGTCATAAACCATCCATCTCACCCTGAGCTCTCAGCTTGGCTAGACTGCCTTCTGCATAGCCAGCCCATGGGGCTCTATCCGGCTGCTCGTAGGCCTGTTTCACCAGGGCAAACCCTCGTGCAAACACTCGGATTCCCATGTGGGAGCAGCTTGCTTTGGTTTAGCTTAGAGCTGTCCCAAGCTGACCTCAGCTACATTAAAACAAGCTGCCCCCCACCTGTTCTGACACACACAGGGCTTGGCTTTGTCATCTGCCGGTGGTGTGGATTTCATCTGGCTCCCTCGTGCAAAATAACGGGGAGGACGTGGTGCCACGCCGCCAGGCTCGCACACGAGGATGCACCGGGGAGTCGTGCAGACTTGTGCGCCCCACACACCCCGTCCTCACTGCTGCTTAGAGGGAGCCAGATTAAAGCTCGGGCGCAGCCGTCCTCCCCGGCGGCAGACTGGATGGCAGCTAAATGGGCTCCGCTGAACGGCCCCTCTCCCTCATGAAGGCAGACTGAGCGAGGAGAAGCCGTGCCATAGGGCCTGGGCTTTCCAGTCAGACTCGGGCAGCCATCGCGCTTGCCTGGGCTGGACCAGGTGGGGGAAGGGAAGTGATGAGTCCCCTTTATTCAGCTCTGGGGAGGCCACATCTGGAGTGTTGCCTCCAATTCTGGGCCCCCCACTATAGAAAGGACGTGGACGCATTGAGAGGGGCCAGCGGAGGGCGACCAAAATGATGAGGGGGCTGGAGCTTATGACCTACGAGGAGAGACTGAGGGATTTGGGTCTGTTCAGTCTGCAGAAGAGAAGAGCGAGGGGGGATTTGAGAGCCGCCTTCAACTTCCTGAAGGGAGGTTCCAGAGAGGCTGGAGAGAGGCTGTTCTCAGTGGGGGCAGATGCAGAACAAGGAGCAATGGGCTCAAGTTGCAGTGGGGGAGGTCCAGGTTGGATATTAGGAAAAACTATTTCCCCAGGAGGGTAGGGAAGCCCTGGGATGGGTTCATAGAATCTTAGGGCTGGAAGAGACCTCAGGAGTCATCAAGTCCAGGCCCCTGCCCAAGGCAGAACCAATCCCAACTCAATCAACCCAGCCAGGGCTTTGTCAAGCCGAGACTTAAACACCTTCAGGGATGGAGATTCCACCACCTCCGTAGGGAACCTGTCCCGGTGCTCTGACCTGCCCTTGCATTGAATCCCTACATGCTTCTTAACCGCGCGTGTGTGTGTGTGTGTGTGTGTGTGTGTGTGTCCGTCTTCAAAGGGATTGGGAGCGGGTCCGTCCGTCCGTCCTCAAAGGGATTGGGCGTGGGGCTGAACCAGTCTTTTGAGGGGCCGAGCTGAAGGCTTCCTCTATTCCCTCACTCAGAGAGGAGCGCTGACACCTTCCGGGGTCGCCTCAGCACAGCCGGCGGGACCTGCCTTTCTCCTGGCCACAGGGCGCTGGCGTGACTTCGATGAACTTGGAGTAACTTAAACACCACATCGACTCCGGCCTCTTGCACAGAGTCTCGTGGCTTCCAAATGGTGGGACGCACCGGGCAGACGTCAGGGCTCTTGTCAAGAGAAAGGACCAGTCGGGAGGCAGAGCCCAGGCCGGTCTGTGGCGGAGAACGGGGGTGAAGAAATGTCAGACTGGAGAGGGGAGGCTGGCGGACGTGGCTGGAATCCCTCCTGGGGAGTCCCGGCAGCAGATGCTGTGCAGTCTGCTCCGCCGCCCTGGGAAAGGCTGCACATGTCCAACCAGCTGCCACGCCACCGCTGCCACGAGTCACGGAGGGGCACCGACCTCCCCAGCCACGCCGCGCCCTGGCTGCCCCTTCTGCGTCAGAGCAGAGCGAACCACCATCCGTCCCCAGCGTTATCTGGCTGGGAATTGCCCAACCAGATCAGAGCCATGGAACCGGACAACCTGCTTTCAGGACACCGCTCCGAGAGCTCAAGCCCCCGCTGCTTTTAGTACACCCCTTGATCCCAGTTCCTTCCTGACTCCTGAGGGATGCCCTCTGCTTATGCCCTGGAGCATGAGACTGGCTTATCCTCCAGTTAGCATGGGTGGCGAGTTAGCCCTGATTAACACACGTGGCCCAGGCAAGCAAGTGGGGAGTCAAGAGACAGATCCCCAGCCCTCTGCAATCAAGGCGTGACTATGAAAATCAAACTGATGTTGTGCTGAAGGATTTATGATGTGCTTGTGGCTGCCTCCCCGGGCAGTGCGCGCCCAGCGCTCCGTCTTCGTGCGCTGGCTTGGGATGAACAAAACAATCCCAGGGAAAGATGGCAGGGCCAGGACCCACCAGAGCACATTCCTGCTTGCTAGGACTCTGCTGCGCTCCAGGAGCCAGATGGAGGGTGGCGACCGGGAAGCGGGGCCATGGTTTTGTTTCTCTCCCTCTTGGGAGGAGGACCCAGTCTGCTGGCTTTAGAGGCTCGGGATGGCAGCGTAGCAGTGTGCGAGGAAGGCCAGGCCCAGCCACTTCTCTGCATTCAGCAGCTTGCTGGTCCATGGCTCTGCAAAGCTGAACCTTCACCATGTGGCTGGGCCGGCCCATCGGGCCACAGCAATGGACAGCTACAGCTGCAAAGGAGCCATACGCATCCCGAGTTGGAAAGCTCCCCTCCAGAATAAGCAGCCCACGCGGCTTTGGAGGTGAGAGCAGCGGAGACAGTCAGGGCGCGTCTACACAGCAGGGCTAAAGCCGAAATGAGCTACGTCAATTGTCTAGCTTAAGTCGAAATAGCTTATGTCGGCTTTGGTGCTGTCTACCCGGCAGGAAGTCCAGTCAGAGCCCCCCTCCCCCTCGCAGAATGGGGGTTGCAGGAGTCGGAGGAAGAAGTTCGACTTATGTCGAAACAACGGCTTGCTGTGTAGACGCGAACTATGCTATTCTGGAATAATGTTCGTGATTCCGAACTAACGCTGCTGTGTAGACACGGCCTCACAGCATACAGCGCCTATGGGTTAAATTGTCCCCCAGCCGCATGCAGAGCCAGGAGCAATCCGGATGCACTGTCTGCAGAGGAGGAAGTGAAAGGCCCCCAGGAGAGGGTGGGGAAAAGGCAGACTGGACAGAAAGAATAGCTGCCGATTAGCCTGCTCTCGATCCGTTGAGGGACGTAAGAGTGTGACCATTTAAACCAGGGGTCTGCAACCTGTGGCTCTTGAGCCAGATCTGGCTAGGTATGGAACCAAATCTGGCTCTTTCATCATTCCCAAAATACATGCCCCTTTTTAAACTAAAGCTCAAATTTTTAAAAACGCGCAGTGACTGGTGTAGCTTGAATGTGGCATGAGCCTGAATGTGACCAGCTGTGATGGAAACGTGCCGACAGACGCAGCAGCAGAAGCCCCATTGAATAAAGTCGGAATACGAGGTTTCATTGATGCTGATTGACCCTCATGTCAATACACTGAGTTGTATATTTTCAGCCATGCAAATGGGCGTTGTGACGCGGCTCTTTGCTGAGCACTGGCTTCTGAGCGTTGATGTCGTTTGGCGCTTTGGTTTGAAAAGGCTGCCGGCCCCTGGTTCAAACTGTTAACCAATCAGCATCAGCTGACTGGTTTCCGTTACAGTTACGCACCGGCTCCCGGCCCCTTTGTCAGCGCGCGAACGTTCCAGCTTGTGCCCCAATAAGCATGTCACTGGCCTCCTCGCTGCTTGCGCTCGGCGCTGCACAGACCCACACCAAGTCCCAGTCCCTGCCCCCGGGAGCATCCAGTCCAGGGAAGCCCCCTTTTCGGGCCAGGAAGACTTGCAGCTGAGGACTCCTGACTCTCCCCCTCCCGGCTGCTCTGGGGGAGCGTGGAGCAAGGGACCATATGGGGCGGTTGTTATGGTGACTCCTGATTTATGAGCAGCCAAACCTGCTAACCCCGTCACTTTCCCAGTTTGAGGGAGGTGTGGTTCTCTGGTGCGTTGGAGGAGCAGGTCATGCTTTGCGCTCCCAGCCCCTCGGGGTGCGAGAGACGGAGAGGTGCTAACGTATGCAAACGCTCGTTAACACTCAGCCTGCAGAACTCCACGTAAATCAATCAGGGGCACAGGCTCTAAGGACTCCAGCCCTGCCAGGAGACCAGAGAGGGGAAGGAACAAGCATCTAACGCAGATGATAATAAAGAACTCAGCAAGTTTATGAATCCACCGACTGACAGCAAGAAAGCTCCTCCCCCCCCCCCCCCCCCC
>JANRFK010000351.1:13570897-13581932 GCA_030068395.1 Apalone spinifera | reverse complement strand
AGTGAAGAAAAACTTCCTTTTGTTTGTTTTAACCCTGCTGCCCATTAATTTCATTTGATGGCCCCTAGTTCTTATCTTATGGGAACAAGTAAATCACTTTTCCTTATTCACTTTTTCCGCACCAGTCATGATTGTATAAACCTCTATCGTATCCCCCTTAGAATCCTCTTTTCTAAGCTGAAAAGTCCCAGTCTTTGTAATCTCTCCCAGTGACCCATCCGCGTCTCTGGCCTGTGCTCTCACAGCGGGTTCTCTCTTCCATTAGGAATTGCATTTTCATTTTGGCCTTACAATGCTCTTGGGCTTTGCTCCTGGACTGGCTCCTCCTCCTCTCCCCTTGCAGCCTGTTATCCTGCCTGGCTAGCCCCTCGCATCCCGTGGCCATGTCCTTTCTCCTTCTAGCCATACGTAGGCTGCCAGGCCTTTCCGTGTTCGCCACGTCTCTGAGCCCGTGTTCCCTCCCCGCTGGTACCGCGAGCAGGGCCTCTTCCCCGGTTCATCACTGGGCGCCCCTTCTGCAAAGGTCTGTGCCACTGGGTTTCACGAGAACAAGCACCTGTGGAGAGCGGACGCCAAAGAGCTGGCAGAAGATAAGGCACCTCTGCCCGGGGGCCGCATCCCCAGCTGAACGAAGGTCTGCGCGAGGCCAAGCCCTCAGGGCAGGGTCTACCCGAGAGCACCCTCCTGAGAAGAGCGGAGGCAGCATGGGCGCCAAAGGGTTAACTCCCCTCCCTCCCAACGGCTCGGCCTCCGCCCGTTAGCGGTTCCTGCTCTAATGTGTTTTGTGATTCATATTTTAATATTGTTGAAAGCCAAGAAGAAAAGAAAATGCAGCCGATTCCCAGCAGGGCCCTTCCCCCACTCGCTTACCTTTCCTCTGGGGGCTGCGAGAGCCGCACGGCCCCGGCGCCCCCCCTCGCTGCAGCTTGGCAAATTAAATCAAGTGTCTGGGTAATTCATTGAGCGCAGCCGCTCCCGCGCCAGGTTCAGCTGTCACCGCAACGGCCGCGCCGGGGGCTCCACCCCGGGGGCTCCACCCCGGGGGCGCCTTGTGAGAGAGGAGGGGGCCCGGCTCCTCGCCGGATCAGGCCCAAAGAGGGAGCAGCGGGGCCAGGCCTTTGGGTGCCTTCCAACGCGGGCTGGTTTCTTTTGCAGCTCCCAGCATGTGTGGAGGCAAAGGGGCTCCAGGGTGGCACGGTGACAGTGAGCTATGACCGCGGTGCTGGCGCCTCTGTGGTCTAAGAGCAGGAAGGAGCCCTTGTGGGCAGGGCCCGTGCGCCTGCCCCGGAGTGGAGGGGGGAAGCGCCCGGTGGGCTCGTGCGTGGCCACGGAGAGCGGGGGGAGAAGGCTGGTGCCACGTCCCTCGCTGAGCGGTCCCTGGACCAGCCCGTCTGGCCGAGACCAAACGCGCCGCGGTGCTGGGTATTTGCCCACAGGCTGCAGGGGAACGAGAGTCCGTCTCCTTCGCGGCAGCGGGCCTGGAGAAGGCCCACCGCAGTGGGGGAAATAGGAACACAGGACTTGTCAGGCCGTATCAGCTCGGAGGTCCAGCTAGCGTAGTCGCCTTGGCCTGTCAGTGGTTCGCACCAAATGCAACCCCATCTTTCTTCCCTCCCCTTGCCCCCCACAGTAGACAGAGGTGAGATAAACCTCCCTCCTTGATGAGCTCATCCGGATTGGCTCAAACCCTGAAGCTGGAGATTTTATATCTTTTTAGCATTAACCAAGACAATTCTGGCTATTCTTGCCAGCCACACAAATGTACATGATGTGGTTGAGGCCAAAAACCTAGTAAAATTGAAAGAGGACTCCCTCTTTCAATGTTACTGTGTTCTTGGCTTCAACTACATCATGTGGCAAGGAGTTCCACAGTGTAATTATGTGCTGAACGAAATGGTTTCATTCTACAGGCAGCTGGGAGCTGAAGGGGAGTAGGAAGAAGCTAAAGTTTGGCTGGAATTCGCAGGGGAGTGGAGGTGGACAAAGCCTTGTAGGACAGCCAAGAGTATCCAGAACAAAGGCCTGAAGAAGGCACGTGCTGTATGTTGCATGCCAAAGGGAGGACAGTGCTTCTTGCGGTAGATGTAGAAGCCTGGAGCCGGGGCAGGGGCTCCCCCAGAGCCTCTCCCTGCATGTCACAGCTTGGACACCTCACGCTCTCTGCCTGGGTTATCAGCGCTTGACAGGGAATTCTGCGGAGGAGGGGACTGGGTTTCAGTGCAGTTCACCCATCACATGGCGGCTCAGGAGGGGCTGAGAACTGCAGGGAACCCGGCGACCGATCCAGGTGCGTTTGTTTGGCGGGAAGCAGGGCCGGCCCGGGCGAGTCCCGGCATCTCTCCAGCCGGCGGGAACGACGCAGCGACTGAAACGTGCCTCTCCCGGCGAGCAGGATGGGGCGATGAACGGGCTCTGGCTGGTGCTGCGACAGAGAGCGTGGGGGGGAGGAGGCCAGATTCCAGCCTCGCATGCACGCCGTGGGCGTCCGGCTAGACCGGTCCCGGGGCTCGCTCAGGAGCCGGAAAGGGCCTGGCTTCGAGACCCCTGTCTTCCAAACACAGAGATACACCATGGTCCACAGCACAGCTGCTTGGTCTCTAGTGTACTCAGCACAGGGTCAGCTGGATCCGCCGAGGCGCCAGCCCCAGCCTCCTGCGGGCGGGCACTCCGGTTTCGGAGAGCTTCGGGAGGCACATCGCACCTCGCCCTCTCCTTGACAGATACTAGTGAAGGACAGAGACCCCGGCTCACACGCAGAGCTGGGCAAACAAAGGCAAGAGCAATGCTCGAAGAGGGAGGCGGGCCAGCCAGCACCTTGAGGGGATTCACGCCTTCGAGAGGGAGCATCCGCTCGCCCGTACGTCCACACGGGGCCAGGGCAGCAAAGCAGGCTCAAAGCCCTACTGGAGAGTCCAAGGGCTCGTAGCTGGGCACAGCAAGCCCTGGAGAGAAGCCTCATGTCCCCCTTGCTCAGCCACGGCGCTGCATGAATCGCTACTGGGGTTCCCAAACTCACCTGTTCTCCGAGAGCAGAAGGAGCCCTCCGCAGCTGCTACTATGGCCGGAGCCCGGGCCCCTTCAACTCGCCACCGGAGCGCCTCACGGCCCTGAGGGGAGCCACTGCCGCACCCCACCCCTTTCCAGGGCATGCAGAGCCCCCCCCCCCCACTCACACACACCTGGCCCAGGGGACCACAGAAGCTGCCAGCCCCCTGCAGAGCCCTTTCTGGAAGTAGAATCCAGCGGGAAGGAGCAAGCCAGGCCCGGGACCACAGACGGGCTCGCGGTTGTGGGTGCCTCGGACACTTGGAAGGAGGCTGATGTGGGCGACGTGCCAGGCTCCCGCCCTACCGGTAAGCTGGCTGTCACAGCCCGACTCCTCCAACCACGGGTCACTTGGGAACGTGGCCACAGAATTCTGGAGTTCAACGATGCGAGCGCTGGAGGCCACCGGAGCTGTAGCTCGGTCAGAGCACAGGCTCCCCCGCGCATATCGTCCCTGAGCACTAAGAATCCCCCTGAATCTGCTCCGCTCCTGTCACCGAGGCGTGAGGAGCCACCGGGCCCTGCGCCCCATCTGCAGCCGGGGGACTCTCCGCCGGCAGGGAGAACGCAAGGTGATTAATCAGCAGGGACACAGCATAGAACAGAGCAGGCAGCACAATCCATGGTGGGGAGAGGGGAGCTCAGAGCCAGGCCCTGCCCCCCATTTCTGCACCCCCAGACTCATTCCCACACCCAGAACCTGGCCCCCAGGCCAGCAGCCAACCTCTCCCCGCCCACCACCACCTTTGTCCATCTTCCCAGGCAAAAGGTGTCACCTGGTTACACCCTCCCAGGCTCAGGTTACAGAAAGCATCAGCCGTTGTGTACCTGACAGAGGCAATCACACCGGAAATTCCCATCCCCTCTAGGGATTGGTGCAGTGCCCAGGGAAACTGAGGCACACATGCAGGGTTACATGTAGCCGAGTGAATTCAATCCCCACTTGGTCACAGATTCCTTCCCCCTTGCCACGCCCTTCTCTCAGGACATCCCGCTAGGGGACACTAGCTCCGGTCAAAGCTACACCTACCCACCACCTCTCTAAATCCCCCAGCACGTGGGCCATGCAGGGCCATCCTTGGGGCACAAGGGGCCCTACGCAGGGCTAGTACACTGGGGCCCGTGCCTGACAGCAGCCCCGGCGGGGCATGATTTTTTAGAGCTGTGATTTTATGATCTGCGGCACCAGGCTCATGAAAGAGTTTTAAAGCAAGTTTGAATTGACTATCGGAGTCAATTCAGACACGGACAATATGGACCTGGGGCGGGCAAAGGCCTGTTCAGCGGCTTATTCCCACTCGAACGGCTCTCTCCCCGGCTCAGTGTCTGCGCGCGGCTCTGCCAGCCGGTGTCACTTGCAAGGGAACTAGCCAGGGACCAGAAGAGGCGGGCGGGTGGACACTAAGACCCAGCGGTGCCCCGAATCGCTGGGTACCCTGCGCCGCTGCGTATTCTGTGTCTCGGGAAGGCCGGCCCTGGGCTTGTGGGAGAGACGGGAGCGGAGACCTCAGCACCGCGGTGACCGTGTCTTGTCACGTGAACCCCGGCGCTCTGGCAGACTGAAATGTCCGGTTCGAAGGAAGATGCAGGAGTGTACCCGCGACGAAGGGTTCTCTGATTGCTGATAACATTAGCCAAGAGTTACAGGGTCGTTCCAAGATGCAACAAGTCAAAAGTTATTGTTCACGTGCATCGGGGGGTCCAGTAGTTAGAGTGTAGGCCTGAGATCATGGCTCCTGGGGTCTTTTCCTGGCACTGACACCAGCTTCCTCGGTGGCCTTTGGCATGTCCCTTCATTTCTCAGAACAAGAGTCTTTTGAGACTTAATTACAGTTTGCCAGATGCTTTGTGATCCCCTGGGTGGAGGCAATGGTAGAAGTGAAACATTATTATTGATCGGATCCACGAAATTCAGGAAACGACACCCTGCACTTCGCTAAGTGTTTACCTATTAACGACAATGAGACCACAAACTGTGTGTCGTGATGATCGCAAAGGGAATGTTCAAGCTGTTTGCTGAGGAAAGGCTGTCTGCACCCAGTAATTCATTCACGTCGGTTTCGTGCCCCATTAATGAATTACTTGCCATTCATGTGATGAGCCGCGCATCTGTGGACAAGAACCTGAACAGGCGAGACCTGGGGGGTGCTCTAGCCCCTCTGAAGTTGCTGTATTTCAGCTGCGGGTGACAAGACTCTTGTCCACAATTGCTCTGTGTTGAGTTTAAATTCCGCCCTGTGGGGGGGCGGGGAGGCACTTGAATAAACGGAAGCCATTCTGACCCGATGGGCTGGACCAAGTGTGGCGGTGAGCAAGGTGATCCTTCTGCGGAGGGGCACACAACGTCTGGGAAAAGGGGGAGGCCACAGAAAATAAAAATAAAGGTACCAATGATGCTCCGGCCCCTGGGAGAGGGAGCTGAGGCAGTGACTGGCTAGCAGAAAACAGTGCAGAATATTAACACAACCGCAGGGGCAAGGCACCGATTCACTACAGGCCCGGAGCTCACGTCATCCCCTTTTATGCCCATTTCACAGCTAGGGGAGTAGAGCTGCAGAGAGCTCATAAGGGAGCAAAAAGTATCAGAGGGTTTTACTTCCAGTCCTGCACCCTAACCAGCAGGAATCAATCCGCATTCAAATGCCCGCTGCCCGGTGAGACCCCTGGGGCAGAGACTGCAGAAGGCAGAGGGGCTGGCTCGGCCTCTTCCCATGACAGGTTCCTGGAGGCCAGGCTAGGGCATGCGAGCAGGACCGTTCACCACTGCAGCCAACAGGACACACAGGCCCGGTGAAAGTACCCACGCCCCGTGGCAGAGCCTGGCTAGAGTTGGACTCACGCCCATTCCACCACGACCTGAAGCCAGAGATGCCTCCGCACACCAAGGGACTGTACCTCCCCCGCCTGCAAACAAGCAGCCCTGCTCCCCGCTGAGACAACAGCTGCATCCCTGCCGAGCCCCCGGAGGGGCTCTGCCTGTGCTGCTGCGGACTGGGGAGCCTTTCCAGATGGGACGGAGCCACCTTTTGTCGGGTTTTCCTCCTGCTGAATATGCATCAGCCTGATTTGCATGACTGCTTTGCATGAGCCATTGTGTTGACTCCGCAGTGTGTCTGGGCGGTAATCACAGGCGTTTGCCTTCCAAGACATGGGCTGTGGGGTGAGCTGGTGCACACACCTCGCCCCGGGGCCGGTCTGCAGGGAGACGTGGGCACGCAGCAGCACGCGGGGCCAGCCAGGGAGCGGAGCCCTTTGGGGAGTGCTGGACATCGGGCCCCACGGGCCTCCCTCCGAGCGAGAGCTGTGCAGTCGTGTCTGCCGGGGCAGAGCAACCGGCCAGCTCCCTGCATCCAAGGCAGCTCTGCCCTCCCGGAGGCGAACCCGGGCTGCTGCGGTGCTTTGGATTCCAACCCGTAATTAGGCCTGGGGAAAGGAAGCAGCTCTCGAGGGCCCCCGCCGTGGCTCGGCGACTCGCCGTAGAGCCACCGCTCGGTCCCACTGAGCTCGGCGCTTGGAAGAGAGGAGGGAAAACCTGGCCCAAGCGCCAGTCGACCGATGGAGAACTTGCGGCGGGGAAAGGACAGGCCCTGGCACGCGGCAGCCTGGCCGGAAGAGAAATGGCAACGACCCCTCGAGCCCAGCCGTCCGGCCTGGCTCCAGCCCGCAGAGGGCTGCAGGCTGAGGGGCTTTTAGAGCCGTTAATCGATAGCTACGCAAGCGGCCGACCGCGGGGGGACTAGGACGTCTTTCCGAAGCGTGGAGCGAGGCCGGGGGGACTTCGTCTCCCCTGCCCCTGCCTGTGAAGAGGCGGGAGGCCGAGCTGGGAAAGGCTGGCTGCAGACAGGACTAGCCAGAGGGCAGTGCACCCGAATCCCACGCCAGAGAGGGAGGGTCGTGGAAGCATCTACTCCCCCGAGGCGGGTCCCCTCGCGGCTGGATGTGGCCCAGGGGCCTCTTCCCTCTTCGCGTCCCCTGCCAGTGGTGATCTGCCCCCAGCCCGGTCACGTCTAGCCCTGCCCCTTGCACAGCAAACCCACAGCACACCGGAGTCTGGTCCAGCTTCAGGCTCTGTTGTCCTGCCAGGCCTGGCTCCCGGGTCCCCCCTCCGGTGGGCCGCAGGGAGCCCTGGCTCCCCTTCCACGCTAACTCCCAGCCCTTGGCTTGCCCAGACCCTCCGCTGCGTTGTCCCAGGGCCGCTCTCTACGGCAGCCTGCAAGCTGGCCTCCCTCACCGCCTCTCCCCAGGCCGTCCTGCTGCTGACCCCAAAGCAGGGAGCTGGCCTCGCTCTGGGAGGGACAGGTTCCACCCCAGGCCTGCTTGCCGCAAAGCCGCGACAGGGGCTGCAGGAATCCCTAAGCCCTGTGGGCTGGCTCCTTGCCCCCACCCAGCCCCACCCATGCGCAGGGTGGGGCTGATTGGGCCCACGGGCCCTCCCTTGGCAGGCTCCTGGCTGTAGCACAGTGGTCTTAGGGGCAAGACACTGGCCTGGAACCTAAGCGCGCTAAGTGCCAGTCCTGCCTTTCCCATCAATTCCCTCCGGGGCATGTCACACGCTCCCCGTGCCTCAGTTTCCCTGCTGTACCGGAGGGCGGGATGTCACTCTTCATCGGTCCTGCCTACACGCTGTGGGGCAGGGAGAGTCTCTTGCTGTAGCTGTGCAGCGCCCACCCAGGTCCCCTCCGGGGTTAATGTCTCTCCTTGTGGGACCTGCACTGTAGCTCCCTGCCAGCACCAAACTGCTCAGGGCAGAGCCTGCCCTGGGCCCGTGGCAATGGGCACCGCTTCAGAGGCTGGGGCCAATGGGGCTGAATCCTGCTGCCAGCCCCAGAAGAGCCGTGACGGGGGCTGTCCCGCAGAGCTGATAAGCTGCAGCCAGGCAGGGATGGCTCCTCTCCTGCAGAACGTGCAATCGCGCCGACGTGGGACAGGCTGCCGCAGCCACGGCTCCACTGCCCTGCCTGCAGGCGGAAATGCCCTCCCAGGCCCCAGCCTTCCCGCAGGAGTCTCAGACCGGAGGGCGAGGCTGGAAACGAAGACTCTGAGTTAGCTCGTGGAAAGTGCAGCCAGAGCCCGCCAGGAGTGGGGCAGGGCTGTCAGAACTACGAAACGTGGCGGCGGGGGGCCAGAAGTGCACAGGGGGCAAGGTCTCGTCCTTCCCCCACCATTGGTGCTTACCTCCCTGCCCTTTGTCCCCAGGGCTGGTAAGTGTCGGGCCCCCCTGCAGGTCTTTGGTTTGCCAAGGACTTTGGCTTCCTTTGGCAAGGACCCTTCCCTGGGAAGGTAAAACGTGACGATCAGTTACGAGTGTCCTAAACGCCACATGGCCGGGGGAAGCCCTGGCAGGACTTGCTCTTCTCTCTGACTGGCGTGAACCGTGCAGGGGCCCTTTTCCCACCCACGGACAGAGACTGTGCCCCCCTGTGACCTTCCCTGATTGTCTCCCTTCCGCCTCCCTGCCCCCAGCTGGGCCCTTGAATTTGTTTGTTCCCCAAAGGGAGCAGCTTGCTCAGCTGCCAGACACTTCCTGGAGCTCTGAAAGGGGAAGGGGTGCAGGCCTGCAGGGAAGCAGAGCTCACAGAACACTGAGCAGAGCCAGCAGGGCATGGTGGGATGCCGGCGGAAGCCAGTTCTCTGGACAAAGCAAACAGCAGAGTCCACACTGGCTCTTTGTCGCCAATAAAGGGAGGGGAAAAGACAAACCTCTCTCGCGGGGCTGGAAGCTTTTTGTCGCCAGGACGGGGTGTTTTTCCTGTCAAAAGCGGCGTTGCGGTGTAAATGCGCTCCCTGATTCGTCGCCAAAAGGCAGTTTCTGGCAACAAGAGGTGACAACCCAACTCAGTGGGAGCCAGGCCGAAATCATGCATGTCTCTGCTGGGGCCAGGCAAGAAAAGGGCAGGCGCGCAGGCCTCCCGGAGACCTTGGAGGGGCTGCAGGCCTTGCGGACGCTGAGTTCTCATTGGCTACAACAGCCACACCTACACCCTCTGAAGAATAACATTCCCATGACGCCCGCTCTGGTTTCCTAAGAGCTGACGCGCATCATGGAAATGGTTAGTTCACTTCGCGCTGCAGGGCACGCATACAGCAGATCACATTTCACTTCTGACTGGCTGCCAGAAAACCAGCCACCTGCCACCTTCTTCTTCCGTGTCCTTCTCCGTCCCACTGAACAGGCTCTCCAGAAAGACGCGCCCATGTTCGAGCCCAGACCACGCTGCCATGTCGCCCAGTGCACCGGTGCAGAGCGGGGGCCGGGCCCGTGCACGCTCGTACTCAGCGGAAGACGCTAGTGAAAAGTCTCACACTTTCTCGGTCACGTTTCGGGCCCCGAGCCTGAGCCGCTGTGCACGGGGACAGCGCCGGGACCTTGCCAAGCGCCAGGCTGCAAGGAGCTCTGCTGGGCGCAAGCTGCGTTTCCTGCTGCTCCCGGCTGACACGGAAAAGGCATCGCTGCACGGTCGTTCCCTGGGAGCAGCAGAGAGCCTGGCTCCGGTGGGGGGGGAGGGATGAGACTCAGCAGAAAGCCTCCCACTGGTCTCCCTGCAGCAGCAGCCCACGTAGGCCACGAGCAAACATGCAGCTGACCCCCCTGCAGCGCCTCTCAGCGGGGAGAATGGAGCCCCCTGCCCAGCCTGCTGCCGCTGGGGCGTGGGACCCTCCGGGAGCGGTTTCCCCGCAGGGGCGCCGGGCACAGCAATGTGCTGCGGGAGAAGCCAGCGGGGGGCTAGTTCAAGCGCTGGCAGGGCCCCGGCAGCTCCAGGGTAGCACCTGTCAGACATTTGATGTTGCTGTCTGTGGCAAACAGTGGAAGAGGCCAGGCCTCTGGCAGCACATCACAGGGAAGCCTCAGGGGATTAGAGGAGAAAGCAGAGAGCAGCACAGGGCCACCTTCCGCCTGTATTCCCCAGCCAGCCCGGATGCATTGAGGGGGAGCCCCACAATCTGCACCGTCCCTCCCAACGCCCGCCGGAAGAGCCCCAGGCTGGGTATAGCGGGGAGGACGGCTAAGCCTGCTGCCCTCCCACCATGCGCTGGGATCCAGGAGGCGCCCACAAGGGCGGCTTGGGAACCGGGGTGCAGACTCCCCGACCATCGCCCAAGCGAGCCAGCAACGTCTTAGGGGAACAGCAGCAGGGCGGCTGCCGCGGGGCAGGTGGCTTTCACCCAGCCGGCGACCGTATTGTGGGCGGGCAGCAGGCACGAGCTCGGGCCCCCGGAGTTTGCTCCGAAATGGAATTACGGTCGAGCGAGGCCAATTGAGCGAATGATTCCTGGGGTCAGCAGGGGAGACTCGGCAGCAATCTAATAAGAGGCTTCTGCAAATACATCACAGTCCATTAGACTAGCAGGAGGGCCGCCTGGCTCATCGATAGGCCAGCTGCACGGCACAAGCTCTCTGCTCTCAGGCCCAGATCAATGTGGCCCCTGCTTTACCAAGCCACTAATCACTTTGATTTATAGACAGCGTGTCCCCCAGGCACCCCAGCCGAGGGCACGGACCCTGACTGCGCTGGAACACTCCTGCTTATGGATTGGACTTGCCTGCAGCTGCCTTTCATGTGGGCTGCAAAATGTACAGCGCAGACTGATTGGCTGAGCGGGGCTGGGGAAGGGTGAGGGATAAAGCCAGTGCCTGCCATGGGGCTGCCTCATTTCTTCAGAGCTGGTGATCTGGCATGTCAGCCATTGATACAAGCGGGGTCCTGGTCTCACTGAGACCCGATTCCCAAGCTCCAGCCAACGGCGCACCGGAAACCCCAATGTCTGGGGAGGACGCAGCCCCCTCAACGA
This sequence comes from Apalone spinifera, assembly GCA_030068395.1. Classification (NCBI taxonomy): domain Eukaryota; kingdom Metazoa; phylum Chordata; order Testudines; family Trionychidae; genus Apalone; species Apalone spinifera. Next base: position 13,571,096 of record JANRFK010000351.1, on the reverse strand, counting down.
GACCCTGCTGCCACCCCCTTCCGCACCCTCGGTACCGCAGACACCAGGATGCCGCCTCTGATTTCATGTATACTAGTGTCAGGGCCCACGAAACTATTCCAGACTCCGCGGAGCCTGGTCTACACTACAGCTTAAGACACGCAACTCCCGTTACCTTAATTATGTCTCTGGAGTCAACCTCTCTTAAATCGTGTTTCTG
>JANRFK010000351.1:13555368-13569481 GCA_030068395.1 Apalone spinifera | reverse complement strand
CAGTTCGAACTAAGGGGATTTAAAAATGGCGGCGCCCGGGAACATGCAAATGAAACCCAGGATATGTAAATCCCGGGCTTCATTTGCAAGTTGGAATGCCTACATTAGCCACCCTAGTTGGAACTAGGGGGCTAGTGTAGACAAACCCTCACAGTGCAGTGCTGTGGGAAGGCTGAGCTGATCCCTGCGCTTCTTGGGATTCCCTCTGAGTTCTCCCCCAGCCTCCTCCGTTGCTGGGAGCAGCATCATGAGCAGTTCTGGGAGCTCTCTGTGCCGAGAGAGTGTCAAAACAGCATGGCCATCTCTCCAGCCCTCTCCCGGCAGCAGCAGCCTGCCTGCCCCTGGATTCCTCGCCGGGCAGAACAGGAGCACTCCAGTGATTTGCTCTTTGTTTGTTCCCCAACGGGAGCAGCTCGCTCAGCTGTCAGACACTTCCTGGAGCTCTGAAAGGGGGAGGGGCGCAGGCCTGCAGGGCAGCAGAGCGCACAGAACACTGAGCAGAGCCAGCAGGGCAGGCCTTGTGGGATACTGGCGGAAGCCAGTTTTCTTGACAAAACAAGCGGCCAAGTCCACACTGGCTCTTTGTCGCCAATAAAGAGAGGGGAAAAGACAAAAGTATCTCCCAGGGCTGGAAGCTTTTTGTTGCCAAAATTGGGAGTTTTTCCCTACAAAAGTGGCGTTGCGGTGTAAACGCTCTCACGGTTTTATCACCAAAATGCAGTTTTTGGAGACAAAACGTGCCCAGTGTAGACACGGCCCCAGACTGGATGCCTTTCTGGACTATATGCTCCAGCCCAACCCACTCCTAAGACTCGGAGCAGGGTGAGCGGGTGAACGTCTATGGTCTTGATACACGGGACGGCCAACTAGATGATCCAAAGGTTCCTTCTGGCCTTCAGATCAGCGAACTCAAGTGCACGCCCTTCTACACAGCTACTCACAATAACACGCGGGGTTCTGTGCTTTTCTGGCGAGAAGCCAGAGTGCTCAGCGTGGTGCTGGCAGACCAGGCGCCAGCTCATGCCAAGGGCCCCATGTCCCCCCGCACACTGACAAATCGAACCGGACCGGCACCAGCGTGTGAGCATGGTTAGAAGGGGCTTTGGGGGAAGAACAGTTTTAGGGTTAGATTTGAGGTCTGCCGGTGAGTGGCCGCCTGCCTTGCTCTCCCACTCAGCGCCTGCGTCCCACGTTGTGAGGGAACATTCGAGCATTTGCTTTGTAAACGTCTGTGGTGCTGCAGAACACTAGACGGGGAGCGCCACCAACTAACCGCAAATGCCGCTCTCCGGCAGGAGCTGGTATGTCCTGCCCACCACGGAAGGCTCATGGACACCAGATGCACTAAAGTGGGACATTAAAGAGGACAAAAGAATTCGTTGCCCTGAAGGTGAGTCACGCAAGTGGATTGCTTGGAGAAGCTGTGTTCGCAGCCTCGCCCACACAGGGGAAAGGGAATAAAAATGCCTAACAATAAGTAATTGTAGCTTTATGCTGCCTGGACTCAAGGCATAAGCAAGAGATCCCCAGAACTTAGCCTCTGTTAGCCTTAAAGCAGTGGTCCCCTTTCGTGGCTGCCAGGCGTCCGGGGGCGGGGCCGCTCACGCGCCACATTTCCGGGGGTGGGGCCATGCATGCGCCACGCGCTCGGGGCCGCCCACGGGCCGCGCGCCCGGGACTGGCACCGCGTATGTGCCATGCGCCCGGGGCAGGGGCCGCCCACACGCCCTGCACCCGGGGCCAGCACCACGCATGTGCCACGCGCCGGAGGGGGGGCCAGCCCAGATAATTCGGCGGATGCACATAAATACCCCAGCAGGCACCATGGCACCCGCGGGCACTGTGTTGGGGACCACTGCCGTAAAGGATGCTCTAGAAGTTTCACAGGCTTCTAACTCATTTATGTGTATACATTCCCCTGACTGCGACTCCAGGGTCAGGCTATTACAGTCCCAAGGAGTTTAGACTGTTGCTCTCCCCGCCCCCGGTAACAATTATTTGCATAATAAACACAAGTGTTTTTATTAAGCAAATAAAGTAGGGTTTAGGTGATTGCAAGTGAAAACAGACAGATCAAAGTAAGTTCCTAAGCAAAAATAAACGAAACCTGTCAGCTCAGCTAAATACAAAATTGCGACAGAACATGGTTCTTCACCCTAGTCCTTATTTCAGGTAAAATTCTTCAAGCCAGAGCTGATCTTTTCCTTGGACTGGAACCAGCCAAGCTCCTCCACCCCCTTCTTACAGCTCTCCTTTTGTCCAGGTGTTCTTGTGTATCTGGGGAGGCAGTTTCAAAAGCAAGCCAACAACAATCCTTGTTTGCTTCCCATCCCTTAAATAGAATTTTCCCGGGGTGGGAAACCTTTGCTCAATTCTCCCCCTGCCAATGGAAAAATACCATATTCAAGATGGATTCCAGGACCTGCTGACATGGTCACATGCTTTGCAGGTCCAATCCCCGTTTGGGCTTATAGTGAAAACAAAACCATTCACAGATCATTGACTTGAGCACCGGGCCATTAAGTACCACTAATGGCTTTCACAACAAAACCTAGCATTAATAAAACAGGTTTACACTTCATATTTCTAGCTTTACCTATAAGATTGATAGACGCACACAAATAGAATATACACACTGAGGGGATCACAGGCTCTTGAATGACAGGTTACGTGCCTTGTTTTGCATAAAGCATATTCAAGTTGTGCATCTTCAAAAATCTTCATTTAAAAATATTGGGGCGGAGCATCAGTGTTCAGCTGCAATTTTATTAGCCCATAATGAGCATGCAGTGAGCCACACCTCTCCCTGGTATGTCTTCTAGGGACGAGCTTTGGGTGCCTATCACACAATGAATGCCTTGGACAGCTCATTTCACTCCTCCGTGCCTCAGTTTCCCCATCTGTAGCTTGGGGGCAGCTAGGGTTACTTACTACAGGGTTCAGTGCGGAGATCTGCAGATGAAAGGTGCCACCAGCAGGCAAGGTGTTAACATCACCGGTCAGTGCCATAGACGCAGCCTCAGAGAATTAGGATGCCACGGAGCTCCGCCGGCACCTGTCTCTTCAGCTCTGACAACTGCAGCTTGTTCCCTTGGAGGCTGACAGCTGCCTGCTCGCCAGGATGAAAGGTTCGTGCTTTTCCCCTCACCCGCCTGCTCCCGCGTCAGTTCCAGCTCAGTGACAAGCAAGCCAGGTGCCCGGCCCAGAACAGAGATGGCTCTGGCACGGTGATAACAAGTGGCCGTGCTTTGCATTTCATCCCTTCTCACCTTGGTTCTGCACCCTGGAGCAGAGATGTCAGAGTTTAACCAGTTAACCGACTGCGTTTTGGTTCCAGTTACCGGTTAAACTCCCGCCAGGCCGGCAGTGTTTAGCTGTGTGGGGCAGGGCATGGGGTGGAAGAGGCGGAGCCATCAGGCTGACCCCAGCCGAGTGGGCTGGCTGCAGGAGGGAGCGTGGGCACCGAGCTGGGAGTTACCCAGGGCAGTCAGTGAAGCTCTTTCATTGAGGCTGGTCAAAATTCTCCTCCAGCTGGTGGCACAGGCTGGTTTGGGCCAGAAATGGGGCAGTTGATTTAAGCAAGAGGGGCCTCGTGGGGCACCACAAGGATCACATGACAGACGATGCCTGCTTAAAACTCACCTATGCCCCCTCCAGAGTGACCCTTCTTCGCTAACACTGGTTGAGGGGGCAAGGAAATGCGCGGGGAGACTCACGCTCCTTTTGGAAATGGGGACTGGATTTCGGAGCGGTTGCTTTCCATGGGACGGGCCGGTCTGCAGCGTAGTAGCTAGCGATCGGAGCGGGGCAAAACCAGGGAGAGCAAAGCAAAGTGGGAAATCAAATAGCTCCCCACAGGCCCACCAACAGATGGGGGAACTGAGGAGCAGTTGCCCTGGAACCTGGTGCTCTGCGGTGGGTCTGGCATTGAGGGCTGGCTGCCCCAGCCCTGCCCCTTCCAGGGACATGGAGCCAGGGTCCCCCAGGCCTGTCGGCCCCTTGGGGTCCCAGGCTCCAAAAGTTAACCAAGAACGTCCCAAAGTGCTGGGGATTGGGGTTGGGCCAGTTCCTGGCCGAGTTAGATTCCTGGCCCTGTTTGTGACATGAAGCCACACATGCTGGGAACCAAAAGCGGGAGGGGGACATGAGAGCAGCTTTCAAGTATCTAAACAGGTGTTACAAGAGGAGGGGGAAAGTCCATTCTTCTTAGCCTCCGAAGACAGGACAACTGCAGCAAGGGGGGTTGAGGCTGGACATTAGGAAAAACGGCCACATTTCACTGGGCGGGGCGGGGGGAGGGGAGATGGTTAAGCACCAGTGAAGAACAAAAGGTTTGTGGATCAGGGCAGCAGCGTTAGATACCCCAGCCCCTCTCGCACCTGAGGGAGAGCTCACGAGAGCTCCTGTCTTGCTGACTGGTCTTTACTTTTCAGCTTGGTGTCGTTGTGGTTTTGTTTGTAAACTGTGACTTTTGTTACTGGCAGCCTCGATCCAGCCCCATGGATTTCCTGGGCATTTTGGTTTGCGCTGTTCTGAAACCAGTTACAAGGAAAACTAAAGTTTCTACTTAAATATCCCAAGTCCCGGATATTTCTTTTCCTGCCTTGGTACGGAACCAAAACGCTTCGTATGACATTTGCCAGGGAGCGAACACGTCATATGCTCACGGCCTCTGAGCCACAGACCCAGCTCCCAGTGCCTGTAATTTATACATGAACACAAGACTGGTCAGACTGGGTCACTAATGACCCACCCAGCCCAGTGTCCTGTCTTCCAACAGAGGCCAATGCCAGATGCTTCAGAGGGAATTAACGGAACAGGGAATCCCCGAATGATCCCTCCCCATCATCTACTCCCAGTTTCTGAGAGTCAGAGGTTTGGGGGCACCCGGTGCAGGAGGTTGCATCCTGACCTTTTTGGCTACTAGGCATTATTGGACCTATCCTCCAGGAACTTTTCTAATTCCTTTTTAAACCCAGTTATATGTTTTGCCTTCACAACATCCCCAGGCAAGGAGTTCCACAGGTGGGCTGTGCGAAGAAGCGTGTTTTAAACCTACTGCCTCTTCATTTTATTGGGAGTATATTATGGGTTGGGCAACACCATATTTTTTTAAGAAGGCAACAGCCATGCCTGTGATTGTGGGATCACCTGACTGAGGGAGAAGATTGTCTCAATATTTGGCCAGACACTGGCAGAGTTTTGCATTTCTACTCAATTGAGCTTTCTGGGGAAAGCTGAGTCTACTGGTCATTTGCTTCCAAAGTGCACCACCCCCAGGCACACAGCCATTCTTCCTCCAGGCAGGCTTGCTGATGACTGCCCATTAACAGCAGCCTCGGATCTCTTGCAAAAACATGGGAAGAAACAACAGAATCAAAGCAGTTTCCTTGGCAACAAAGTGGTGGAGAGGATGGGGGGGAGTTACTTGCATCTTGTAAATAATGCATTAGTTGTGCTCCTAAGGGTTGGCAAATACTGCGGCTAGTTCATGTTACCCTCAGCTTCGCTGAACGACTGTTGCTCTGTTAGCGACTATTCCCAGGAGACAGAACTGCAGCATCCCCTGCTCCCCTGGAACCGTCTTTTCTGTTCGGGATATTTAAGCTGAATGTGTCCTCCACTCTTGTAGCTTTTCCTTTTCTTTAAGTGCAGGCCGGGGCTTTGGGGACTGCCCTGTCCAGCGTGGGCCCAGTAGCTGCAGGAAGGCCAGGGACAGGGCGCGAAGGTGGGCCAGGGACTCCCTTTTCTTGGACCAGCTCCGGGGCTGAGTTTGAACTTGCACAGAGCTCTTCCTGGGCTCAGCCGCCAGAGCAGCAGGGCAGCTTAATCAGGGTGCCCACGGGAGCGGGTCAGGCAGTGATGGTGCAGGGGGCTCCAGAAGGGCCAAGCAGTGATGGTGCAGGGGGCAGGCGGCCTGTCCTCCAGGGGCTTTGCTGCCTAGGGGCCAGACTCCACTAGTGGGTGTAAAGAGGTGCAACCCCACTGCTGCCATCTCTGGGGAGTCCTGCACCCTGCAGGAACCGGGCAGCTGCTCGCCTCTGAGCCCCCAGCCTGCGAAGGGAAGAGCCGATGCTGAGCCTCAACCAGGCATTAGCAGCAGGGGCGGCTCCTTGCACATGCTGGCTGCGGGGCTGGCACTGGCCCTACTGTACCACAGACCTTAGTCCTGTGCGGATGGTGAGCCGGAGCCTCCGACTGCCCTTGGGGGGCTGAGCCGTGAGACCTCCCGCCAGGACTCTCCCGCCGCAGCCAGGGGCTTGCCCGAGGGGGCTGTGTGCGCCCCTGCAGGCGCCAAGGCGAGTGAGGGTTCCTGCCGCCCCTGACCTGGCATTCTGCTGGAGGGTCCGTGAGCCCCCCGCGGCAGTGGGCAGGCATGTGGGGCAGGAAACTGGGCCCAGACCACCGGCCCCATTCAGGGCTCAGCTTCCTGTTAACCACACCTGCATGGGAACATGTGGTGAGCTACTACACCGAGTCCAGACCCCCTTGCCTGTGCTTCAGATCCACCCTGTGTCTGGAGCCAGGGAGCACCAAGGAATGGGCCCCATACGGCCAGGGTTCCCTGCAAGCCATACGTTTGGGCGGCCACCCAGGAGAAATTCAAATGCTGCCTGCCTGGTTAGCACAGCGCCCACAGCTGGCAGCAGGTGTTTCTACCGGTGGTGCACGTCTGCATCTGCCTCGCTGCATGTAACAATATTTATTCCACCCATGGTGGAAAAAATTCAAGGGAACATTGCTCTGGACACCAAGAGGAGCTGCGAGAGAAACACCTGTCCCGGGGCACACGCCTCGAACGCACATTCAAACAGCAAGAGCAGCTTCCGTCACGGATGGAAACGGTTGCAAAAATCAGCAACATTTCACCTGGAGAGAAGCAAAAATTCCCAGAAGCAGCCGCAGGCGTAACGCCCCTCTGAACAGGCTCTGAAAAAAGTTCTGCCCAGTAACCATGGTGTTTTAGTTACTTATTGACCCCAACTCTCCCCCCACCAAATTTCTCAGCTCATAAACCTCACGGCCAGCACGGCTCACCGGCTCCTCAGCCGCCAGGCAGCTGCAGCCTCGCCACAGACACCCACGCGGCAAGGCAGTGGGCCTCCCCGGGGTTCCCAGGCAGCCGCCAGCGTTTGCAAGGCCCGAACAGATGGCAGGGCCCAGGGACGTCACCAGGCCTCCTCGGCGGGGGTTTCCTTCGCACGGGGTTATGTGGGGTGACGAACAGCCCCTTATCTCTCAACTGTTTGCTCACCCTCCACGTGGTGCCTGTGAGAAAAACGCGGATGGGAGCAGCTGGCACTTACTGCGCGCTGCCCGCTCCTGCGCCTTCCACTGCAGCGACTCGCTGCCCCAGACCCGGCCCATCAAATCTCAGCCACCCGGCCCTGGGAGTTCGCCTCTGCTCGTGCCCATCTCTCGGGCAGCCTGGGTCACAGTGAACGGCCGCCGGTTTGTCGTGCTCCCTCCCCCACCCTCTGCATTTGCCAGCCCATTTCTCTGCAAGCGACTCCTCTCAGCACCCAAAGGGACCTGGCTCCGGGGCTTGGCGCAGTTCTCGGTGCCCTCGCGCCAGGTTAAATCGGTCCCAGACCACAAATTAAATGTGCCTGGTGAGTTCATCTTAAATTACAGTGCAGAACGGTCCATATAATTAGGCGCCTTGTTCCAAAAGCCTGTCCCCAAGGGGGGGGACCCCCACAACACACGCTGCTTTCTCTGTAGAATAAATCAAGCCCTGCGCATCCGCCCCCGAAATGCCCGGCCCAGGAAACCGCGCGGAGGAGTGCTCGTAAGGCCTGGCGCACCTGCAGACGCGCAGCCCTGAGCCGTAGGAGGCGGGAGGTGACAGCAGTAGCTCAGCAGGAGAGCAGGTGGCTGCAGCACCTGGCCCACCAGTGCACCCAGGCTGGTGTCTTGGCTTTCCCCTGTGCACACCCGCCCACCTGCCTCTTCCCTGGAGAGATGCTGAAGGCATTGCTGGCTGCGCAGGCAACTCAGCGGGGCTCACAGAATCATCAGCCTGGAAGGGACCTCGAGAGGCCATCGGGTCCAGCCCCCTGCCCTCACGGCAGGGCCAAGCACCATAGACCATCCCTGACCGGTGTCTGTCCAACCCGCTCTTAAAATCTCCAGGGATGGAGATTCCACAACCCCCCAGGCAACTTATTCCAGTGTTTAGCCAGGCAGGACGTGTGACGGGCTGGATCGCAGGCAGCCCCTTGGGTTCGTCACTCGGTGTGCTACTCATGCCACGGAGCCCCCCACCTGCCCTCTGGGGCGCCCCACCACCTTTCCTGCTGGGTCCGAAGCTCTGCTCTCTCCCAGCCTAGGCCCAGAGTTGGGGGAACCCCCCCCCAGCAGAGTAACATAGCCACCAAACCCGCTCAGCTCTGGGAGAGATCGGCTCTAAGGGTCCTGACAGCATTTAGGAACACAGCCCCCCCGGGGACCAAAACCCCAAACAAATCCACCTTACTCAGCACACAAAGTTCTACGCAGAGAAACTCGTCCATTCACCCTCTTTGTCAATGAAAGAGAGAGATGCACAGTGGTTCTTGCTCCCGGTAACAATTATTTACACCCGCCTTGATGATAAACAAAAGGGTTTGTAACAAGCATAAAAAAATCGGGGTCAAGTCACTGTGAGTGAAAACAAACAGATCAAGTAAATTGCTAAGTTACAATTAACAGAAAACCACCAGCTAATTCTAATACACTAAGAAACTTGTTACACGTAAACCCTTCCCCGAACAGTTATTCTGATCATCTCTTTCACAAGCCAGGCAGCCTCTTCACTTGGGCCCCATCCTTTCCCCGCTCAGTCTGAGATGTATCTAGCAGGCATCTTGGGGGTCTCCTGGCATCGAGCTACCCCTACTGTTCCCCCCCCCCTTCTATCTCTTTTGCCCAAGGTGGGAATTCTTTGTGCTCCGTTCAAATTTTTCTCACCTTGAGCGGAAAAGTACCAGACCCCTAATGGGTTCCAGGTGACCTGTCACATGTCTTTGTAGGACAAACCACTGTACGGGCTTACGGGAAAAATAAAACCATTCACAGGTCGTTGACTTGATCACTGAGCCATCAAGTTCCTAACGCATCACTAATGGTTTTACTAGAAGACCTAGTTTCTACTTATTATGTCTAACTGCACACACAAGAAAGATACACGCATGCAAATAGAATCTACAGATTCCGCGGTTTACAACTTTTAACATGATATGTCACATGACGTATTTCACATAAACCATCTTTGAGCTATGCATATTCATAGCCATCAAGCCAATTTTCATAAAGTATGATGGGAGGGCTCGTGACAGGAGGTTTTTCCTGATGTCCAACCTAAACCTCCCCTGCTGCAATGTAAGCCCATTGCTTCTTGTCCTGTCCTCACAGGTCAAGCAGAAAACATTTTCTCCCTCCTCCTTGTAACAATTTTTTAGGTACTTGAAAACTGTTCTCATGCTGTTCCCTTTCAGTCTTCCCTTTTCTAGACTAAACAAACATAATTCCTTCAATCTTCAGTCACAGGTCATGTTTTCTAGACCTTTACCCAGTCCTTCGTCTTCCTCTTGCTTCTAATGTATTTGTAGAATGTTTTCTTGTTACCCGTTTTGTCTAGCTAGTTGGATCTCATTTTGTGCCTTGGCCTTTCTAATGTTGCTCCTACATACTTTGCTTTGGTATTTGCTTATAGTCACCCTTTGCAATTTGACTTGGTTTCCACTTTTTGTTGAACTCTTTTTTGCTTTTTAGATGATTCACAATCTCCTGGTTAAGCCAGGCTGGTCTCTTGCCAGACCCCCTATCTTTCCTATGCAGTGAAACAGTTTGCTTTTGGGCCCTTAATAATATGTCTTTGGAAAGCTGCCAACTGTCTTCAATTGGTTTTCCTCTTAGGCCCAGTTGGCACTAGGCCGGGAAGGTTGGCCTAAGGTACGCAACGCCAGCTCTGTCCGAGAGGGAGCTGGAGCCGGCTTGCCGTAAGCCGAGCTTGGCCCCATCCTCACTATGGGAGCCGATGGGAGCAAATGCTCCCGTCAGCGCCTCTCACCTGCCAGGAGTACGGACGCCGGCCGGAGCGGCCCCCGGCGTTCGATTTACGGGTCTATGGATAGAACATCGATCTCCAGCGCGGCGAGTGAAGTCAAAGCCCTAAGTTTGCCTCCCAGGGGACCTCACCTACCGATTCCCTGGGCGGGCTAACGGCTGCCTGCTTGGAATCCAGGGTCTTCCCTTGGCTGGTCTCCCTCCTACCGTTCCTTGGAACCACGGACTCTCTCATTTCATGATCACCTTCACCCAAGCTGCCTCCCCCCCACAGGGGAGGGGCAATGCATGGCCCTGGAGCATGGGGAGGGCGGGCACTGGGGGCAGCAATGCTCCACCCCCAGTGCACCTACAGTGGGCGTGGCCAGGCTGGCGGTTTGGGAAGGCAACGCCTCCCCCTGCCTAGTGTATCCGCCGCCCGTGGGAGACAGGAACCTCCGGTCTGTGCCGGCAGCACCGTGCCCCCCACAAAACACACAGTCTTTAGAGGCGGGGCTGACTGGGTGCGGGGTGAGCCTGGAACTTCAGCCACGGCGGGAAGGGATTAGATCCAACCCCGCTCCTTCTGAAAGCCCCTCTTCTTGTTTACTGCCCATTTCACAAGCTGCTGCTGGCACAGCCACCAGCCTGCCCCGAGTGCTCCGGGCTCCCGGAGCAGACCCCGTGCAGTGCGCTATTCCTGGCCTAATTGCTAGTTCCCAAAGTCAGCAAACCGCGGGAGCCAGAGCAGGGTAATAGCTTTGCTCCCTGTGAATGTCGTTTGTAATCACATTACAGCCAGGCAGGATGCTTGATAAATCTCCGGGAGATGAGATGGGGTGTGTGTGTGTGTGTGTGTGTGAGTGTGAGTGTGTGTGAGTGTGTGTGTGTCTCTGTCTGGTTTGTTTCTCTATGCAAAAGCCAATAGCTCGAGCCGGAAACCCTGCCCCTGCTGAGCTGACCCACCAGAATGAACCCAGGGACCTGCTGCAGCCGGAGCTGCCAGCCAGAAAATTGCAGCGCTTTACCGCGCAGGGTGCAATTAGGTGGAGGTCTGGGCTCTGCTTGCTGCTCTCTGGAGATTTATTGTGAGAAAGGAGAGTGCTTCTCAGCCAGCCCCCTGGAGAATTAACAGCCTTCCCTGGGGCTAACCCCGTGCCCATGGCACTGGCACCCGGGCCGGGTTCTCCAGACGCCCCAGCGCCCACAGTCAGGTAGCGCCAGATTTCAGCAGAGCTCAGCGACCAGCACGCAGCCCTGGGCTGAGTTTGGAAAGACTTGGCCAAGTCGCTGACTGGGCCGCAGGTGCGTCTGCAACACAGAAAGCCCCGAGGCCGCAGCTCCCTTTGACTTAGCGCTGAGCGGCTGTCCCGCTGAGGACCGGCTCCAGCCATCCTGTCGGGCCTTAGAATCCTAGAGCCGGAAGAGACTTTAGAAGCCATCAAGTCCAGCCCCCTGCCCAAGGCAGGGCCAACCCCACACTACCTTAGCAGGATACTGGGCCGAATGCATAGGACCTGTGCACCGCCCCTGGGGGGAGTCAACGTGGGGAGCTCTGGGCACGTGCCCCTACAGCCTGGGCTAAACCAGCAGGCGCTCGGCTAGGACTGTGCAGCAAACTCATTCTCCCTACGCAGCCCCAGTGCCACTGCATGGGCCAGTGACCCACCCCAGGTGCGGGGGTTACACCAGCTGACATCGGACCCATGATTCCCTTTCGTCTCGTTCGCCGCCTAACGGCGCTGGCTGCGTTCTCCTGTGTGCTGGCGCGGTCAGTCACTTAGGTGCGTGTATTTATGGCAGCTGAGCACGGCTACAGGAAGCGCACGCCCCTAGGGGCCCGGCCTGAGCAAAACGTGCCGTGCATGGAAAGGTGCAAGCCAAGCGTGCACCCTGCGTCTGGGCTGGAGGCTCAGGGGGCCGGTAAAAATAGGGGCTGGAGGAAGCTGAAATAAACCTCAGAGGAGGGGCAGCGCACGGCCAGCCAGGGCCCAGCAAGCAGCTCCTCGGCCAGCCAACACAGCTGCCCCACGCAGGCAAAAGCCATGGCCCAAGCCAGGGGCCTGTGAGCTCAGTGGGGTGGCAGCCTCGGCCCCCAGCCGCAGTGTTAGCTGCTTCTCCCCAGCACGTCCAGTCTGCCTCCTTCCTGAGCACCCACCCCAGGCAGGCTCCGACACACAGCATGGAAGCAAAGGGAACCTGGCTGCAGTTCCTGCTTTCCTTTCTCTGCCCAGCTGGGCTTGTTTTGTGTGGAAAAGGGACGGCTGAGAGGGGACACGATAGGAACGTTCAAGGGTCTTACAAGGAGGGAGAAAAATTGTTCCCCTTGGCCTCTGAGGACAGGACAAGCAGCAATGGGGTGAAATTGCAGCCAGGGAGGTTTAGGTTGGACATTAGGAAAAACATCCTGCCGGTCAGGGGGGTTATACACTGGAATGAGTTTCCTGGAGAGGGTGGAATCTCCATCGCTGGCGCTATTGAAGAGCCGGCTGGACAGACACCTGTCAGGGTGATCTAGACGGTGCTGGGCCCTGCCATGGGGGCAGGGGACTGGACTCAGTGACCTCTCCAGGTCCCTTCCAGCTCGAGGGTTCTCATTCTCTGATCCCAGGTGCATGGGTGGGCAGGTGTTTGAGGCTGCAGGAAGGCTGTGGGTGCTCTAAGAAAATGAGGCCTTTCTCCCCTTGGCGTTGACTTTCTGGGCATAGAACGATGGCTGCCAGACCCGCTGGCCGTGGGGATCCCCAACGCCAGCGCGCAAATCGCGGGCAGCTGCCAGAGACAGGTCCCGGGCACGGACAAGGCTCCACAAGGAACTCGGCCGCCGAGCAGAGACGGGAGGCGCCATCAGCTGTTTCCCAGTGGCGTGGGGCGCAAGCGGCTGAGCGCAGTCCACAGTGGGCTTGTGTTCCCGGTGCCGGCTGGGCCGGAACGGCCACGGCCCTCTGCTGCGCCGGGTGGCGGGGGGACCGGCAGGCCAGCAGCAGTGGCTGAGCACAGGGAAGGTCGGTGTTCATCAGCTCCTAACTCAGATAAAACCCTTCTCCACAAGCCCTCGCCCTGCCGCCGGGGGCGCCGCCGGGCACGCTGCTCCTGCCTCGGGGCGCTCGGGTTGCAGGCTCACCCGTGCCACACAACGCCACCTGCCGCGTCACAGGAGGGAGCTGCCCCTGCTCTGCTCGAGGGAGCCAGGGCCTGGCACTGCTAGCTGTGCTGCAGGCGCCCCGCCCGGACACGGTTACCCGCAACGTGCGTGCTCCCGAGAGCCCCGCGCCCAGCAGAGCCGCCTGGCCAGGGGAGGCTCCCGCCTGCCGCTAGAGCAGGTCCCAGAGCACAGAAATCAGGAGAGCCACGCGGGCCTGGCCCCAAGCCACCTTCAGCCAGCCCAGCTGCAGCAGCTTTGAGGGGTTCTGCCTCCTCTCTGAGTCAGGCGTCTGGGGCCCAGTGCAACGGGAAGAGTCTGCGAGGCCACGGCCCCGACCCCTGGCCTCTCGCAAGCCCCAGCAAGGCCGGCAGTGACCCCGGGGGCCTCGCAGTCATCCTGACACGGGCTGCAGCGTGGAGACCTGCTGCCTCGGGAGGACTTGGGGCATCTGCCCACGGAGGCCTCGGTCTGGCTTCAGGGAGCTGGGCACAAAAGCTGCAGTTCTCAGCTGTCGCACGCAGCAGGCGTGCACTCCACTGTGCTGTCTAGGCAGCAGCGGGGCGACCCCCATCTCCTCTCCACACCCCCTAGGGCGGCTGGTGTCCCTGCCGCACCCGCTGGCAGCCGATCCTGTGTTCTTGAGCGTGCCGGAGCTGCGATGAGCCGTTGCATCCGCACAGGGGAGCCAAGGGCCGAGCTCGTCTGGGTGAGAGGGGCCCTCTAGCAGCACATGGACCATGCTCGGGGCCCCCAGTGACCCCAGGAACCAGGGGCCCGTTGGCCACGTCCATGCTGCCCACACTGCGGGGTTTGGATTGAAGCGCTCTGGGCATGGCCAGCCAGGGCAGGTTCAACATAGCAGCCAAGCAGCTCCCAGAGATGCCTGGGCGGTGGGTGAACGTAAGACTGGGGGAGGCAAGCCCCCCGCCCCGCCCCTTC
>JANRFK010000351.1:13539649-13551499 GCA_030068395.1 Apalone spinifera | reverse complement strand
CCCCCCCCGCGGCCATCGGAGCACAGTGAGAAGATGGTCGCTGCGTCCCCAGCACAGGGCGCCGGGGTTCCCCTGAGAGGGGTAGAAGTAGGGTGCTCTCTTCGCACTGGAGTCATACCACCGCTGTGATCGGGGGACTCGGCCACGCTCCAGCCCAGCTCCTGCCCTGCACCCGCAGCCTGGAAGGCAGCGTCTCCGCACGTCGGTGGCTCCTCTGGGCCGTGAGAGCCAGATGCGTCCCGGGATGAATCACAAAGCAGCTGAGGCGCGGACGATGGATCGGCCCAGACAAGCGGCGGATTCGCCGGTGACAGGGAACAGCCTGCTCCGGGTGTCACGGGGCAGAGGGCTGGTACCACGGCAGGGCGGCCGCTCCGCACTCAGGGCAGCGTGGCTGAGAACAGACGTAGGCCCGGGCTCTAGCCAGGGCCCCTGTGCTGACTGCAGGTGTGAACCCAAATCCACGGCTTTCACCGTGAGCTGGCTGTGGGTGCTCCCCTGGACGCCGTCCGCGCCAGTCACAGCCCTGGGATCTCAGCCGACGTTTGTCCCGGGAGTGGTTTCACCTCCTATCCCCTCTGTTTGGGCAGCTGGCGTTTGGGATCGTTGATGGGCCCATTAAATCGGACTCCTAGTCTCCCCGCTGAGCACACGGCCGGTCCTCTCCACGCTGGACCCGGGGGTGCCTGGCTGGCCGTCCCCGCCTCGCCTCCCACGGGCCGCCGGAGCCAAGCGCTGCTGCTCTGCGGGGTGGCTCCAGGCCCCTTATGACCAGCAGAGAAGGAGCTAAGCGGCAGTTGCTGGGGCGGCTGTTGAGCTTCTGGGATGCAGCCAAGGGGGGAAGAAATGGGGGTTGGTCGGCGTGAGGTGGGGGGGTTGGGGAGCCGAGCAGCAGCACGAGTCGGGACTCCAGAGCCAGAACAGGGGGTTTGCCCTGGCACGGCCGCAGCCCATGCCGGGCTGCCCCCCGGACAGGCCGTCAAACGCAGACGTGTGGCCAGCTCACACCCCTGCCCCCTTCCCCGTGAGAAGGCAACGCCGCGCTCCAGGAAAGCAGAGCGCCTTCAGCTGCCGCCACGCACAGTGCCCAGGGCACGGTGCCCGAACCAGCTCCAGTTCCAAGAGACAGCTCCAAGCCAGTGCCCTCTCCCGCAGCCTCCCCCACAGGGCCCCGTGAGGCAGGGGGCTAGTGTTGCTTGGAGGCAACTGGCCCAGTGACAGTGACTTCCCTTCCAAAGGCCTCAGGTCATCAGCACTAGCCCTGCCCTCCAACGCTGCGGCACGGGGCTGCATGAGGGTCGCAGGGGAGCAGGGGGAGGGGAGTGGAGCTCAGCTCTCCAGACCCAGTCAGATGGCTTGACGGAGGCCTTTTCTACACTGGCACCGTTTGTCACCAAAAACTGCCTTTGGGCAACAAAACCGTGAGAGCGTTTACATTGCAACGCCACTTTTGTTGGGAAAAACACCCCATTGTGGCAACAAAAAACTTCCAGCCCCGCGAGAGACTTTTGTCTTTTTCCCTCCCTTTATTGGCGACAGAGCCAGCGTGGACTCCGCTGTTTGCTCTGTTGGGAGAACTGGCTTCCGCCAGCCTCCCACCAGGCCTGCCCTGCTAGCTCTGCTCAGTGTTCTGTGATCTCTGCTGCCCTGCAGGCCTGCGCCCCTTCCCCTTTCAGAGCTCCGGGAAGTGTCTGACAGCTGAGTGAGCTGCTCCCTTTGGGGAACAAACAAAGCGCAAATCACTGGAGTGCTCCTGTTCTGCCCTGCTAGGAACCCAGCGACAGGCAGGCTGCTGCTGCAGGGGGAGGGCTGGAGAGATTTCTGTGCTGCTTGGACAATCCTCAGCACGGGGAACTCCCAGAGCTACGAGGGAATCCCCAAGAATTGCAGGGCTCAGCTCTGCCCTCCCGCACCATTGCCCTGTGGGATGCTTACCCACAATGCTTTGCTCTGTCCCCAGGGTGCTAGCCATGTGGCCATGAAATGTCGACCATGGGAGGCAGAAAAACCAGCTTGACCAGTTTGGTGACTTTTGCAGGTGGACAGACGGCCCTTGTGTCGCCAAACCTCCCCAGCGCAGACACAGGCGGAGTGCGAGCAAAGAGCTCCTTCTGGAAACCGCTGCCGTTAGAGTCCATCTGAACAGGCCCAGCAGCGAATGTTTGCGTCCTGGTGCGGCGACTATCAAACGCCACGTCTCCGAAGGGGAGCCAGCGGCCTGTGCTCCTCCGTGCCAGTCTCTGCCGCCTTCTGCTCTCCCGGCTCGCTTAGGGACTCGCCATTCCTCTCTCAAAATGTGCTCGACTTGCTGTCGGTTTATACAAACGCTGCTGTGCTCTAAACTCCCAGCTCTGCCAGGGAACTTGGCTCTGAAATACCTTGACCTTGGGACAGCTTCACGCCGTCACATGCTTGTGACTCAGAGTGTTCTAGCTCAAGGAGACATGGCAAATCACCAAGTTAGAAGGATGCAGGGCACTTGGGGGAGCAGAGGGGGGCTCTGAGCATGTTATAAATGTCCATTGGCAAAGCAGGTGATGGAGAGGCATGCGAGCCCCCTTTTACAGATGGGGAAACTGAGGCACGGAGAGGTTATCAGACGTGGTCACAATGCCACGGAGTCAGTGAGCAATCAGGCCAGAAACTGAGGAACCCGGATGACCCGTCTCCTGCTCTCAGCATGAAGCCAGACTCTAACCCACACTCAAGACGTCCGGTGGCGAAGAGCAGTGGCGTGCACCCCATACGACACAGGGTGTGCCGGTTCCCGCGCCTAGCGTCGCCCGACTCTGCTGCTTTCTCCGGGCCTAGCTTTGCTAACAGCGACACACGCGCAGAGCCAGGGCACGCGAGGGGACGTGCGTGCGGATTATGTGCAACGTTGACGGCGAGAGCCGGGCGCTCCCTCTACAGCCAATCCCAGTGCTGCTACGGTTCACTCGGGGACCCCCCGCGAATTCCAGGGACCCCAGCACCATGAGCAACCCTGCCCTGGCCCGGGAGACCTGCTTGGATACGACAATCTTGCAGTCCCCTGAGATGAAGGAGACCCCTCAGACAGCCCCCTCACTGGCCGGGCCTGCCCATCGCTGGGTTAGCGTCACCTGTCCCTACTGGCGTCTAGGAGCTTCTGTGTCCAGAGAGAGGCCCACACGCACGTTTGAGCGCACAGATACACAGCAGGGCCACACGCCAAAGGCTGCACGTGCAGCCCCCCTCGTGCACACGCAGAGACAGACGTGCCTGCACACGCTTGCTCAGGGACCGGCTCACGTGCCCTTCTGGAGGGCTGCAGCACCCTGGCTTTTCCCCCCCGGCTGCACGGCGCTTACACCCTCCCTAGCAGTCCAGCTGTCTCTGGGCAGCTCTGCACCTTGACGTGCCCCGGCCTTTTCAGGGAGAGCCGAAGCTGACGCGGTCCGTGTCAGTCGGGGCTCTTAGGGGCAGCGCTTTGCCCTTCAGCTTCGATTCCCTGCCAGACTCTCGCCAAACCTGGGTCAGACTCCTTGGGCTTTGGGCTGTAAATTCTGAATTGGGGACTGAAGGGAGTTTGCCTGAGGGGCTGCAGCTCCTTAAGGGGGCAACTTGCAATCAGGAAAACCCCCAGCTGCATTTTCCCGCAGTTCCCACCCTCCTCCAGATGATCCCAGCTGGGGGTCCCCATACAGGGAAGCGGGGGAAGGAGAGGCTGTACTGGGCTGGCATGGGGTCTGAAACCTCTCTGACTGCGTCTCCCAAAGCACACTGCGAGGTCGCAAGAATCAATGAGCATGCAGTTAATTTGTGTAATAATTGTTGCTAGGTGCAGGGCGCACTCGCATCACAGGAAACGCTGTCCCTGCCAGGAGGCCTACGCAATCCGAGGCCTCGAGCCTGCAAAGACGTTCACCCTCGCGGAAACGTCAGACGCCGCCATTGCTGGGAGCAGCCACAGCACACGGTTACTTAGAGAAATGTGCCGGATGCTTGGCAGAAGCTAGAGCCCAACAAGGACCAAGCTCGAAAGGTACCTGCCGAGAACTCGGGGTCGCCAGCCCCACGCATTCCAAAATCACGAGCCAGGCCCCGCCAGCCAGGATAGGAACCTTCGGGGAGTTTTACAGAACAACGCTCGATTTCCCTTCCCCATTCAGGCTTTTCTCTAGGGCTAGAAAGTGACTTGGAAGAGAAGGAAGCTGCATTTCTCCTGGAATCCCATATTCCAGGAGATGGTGCTTCAGCCAAACGCTCTGTGCTTTGCTGTAGGCGTGGAGAGGGAGTTAGAACCGACACAGTCCCGGACAGACGAACCTCTTCCCTGTGCAGGTAGAGACTGAACGCCCCTGGAATTTCTCTACACTGGTTAAACTGCTCAGCTGTCCCCTCCTTCCTTACTGCTCCTTCAGTGAGCTCACAGGCAACCCGCCAACAAGAAAGCACGCTGCCCCGTGCGACGGAGGACAGAGGGAGGAGGACGTGGTAGCAGAGCAGTCCCAAAGCTTTCGTTCCCAAGATACCCGGGAAACAATTTCAAGGGAGGGAGATGCTAATTGTGAAAGGAAAATAACTTTTCCTAGAGCCCATTTTACGCTGCAGGACAAAGGACAAAATATGATAGCTGTGTGCACCTGTATGGGGGAGCCTGCAAGGAGGGAGGGGGAGCCCAGGCACATGACACAGGGTGAGGTGTGGCAGCGTTTCCGCCCACATCGTCACAGTCTGGAGTGCAAAAGGGGCTGCAGAGGCAGGAGCAGGGAAAGGCGCCAGGCCGTTGGCCGTAAAGCCCATTCCCAGATGGGCTCTTAGCACCATTGTTCTGCTCCTTCTGCAGACAAAAGGAGACAGAAGGAAACCGGGCAAGGCCAGCCTCTCTCTTCTCCTTTCCAGTGTCCCTCCCGCCTCCTGACAGGCCAAAGAAATCCTGTCTCTTCATGCACCTCCCCGCCACTTCCCTCCGCGGGCCTATTAGCCAGTGAGCTCCGGGGAACCCAGCACAGCAGCCCCTGCCGGCTGCAGCCCCTCACCGGCAGGCCGCAGAGGGCACTTGCAGGACAGCGCCAGGTGCCAAGGGAATGCATCCTGCAGAACCAGCAGCCTGGACTCTGCCACGGGATGCAGGCGCCTCCTCCCCACCCGGATGCAAATAGCCGGGCAGCAGAAGTCGCCCAGCGTGCTGCGTTATTCCTCAGAACCATTGTTCCCTCTAAGCTGTGCACTGGGGCAGCCACCCAGGAGAGACTCAGGTGCTGCCCGCAGCTGGCAGCGTGTGTTCCTATTGGTGGTGCACATCTGCACATGCTTCAGTGCACAGAACAAAATTTATTCTGCACATGGATGGAAAAAAATTAAAGGGAACATTGGTCAGGACCCCTTCGACCTGGGCTCCCCATAGAAAGCCTCCTTCCATCCCTGTGTGCAGAAATGCCCTCCCTGGCACAGCCAACAGCTCCTGGACAATCTAACAGGTTTCTCCAGGGGGCATGAGACATGGGAATCGGTTGATTTTTAGCCTTCCAAATGGAAACGGGGCTCTGACTCCCCCCCTTTCACCGGGTCTCTGTGCAGCTCGGCAGTGATTTCCCTTCCTGCCCTGGGCAGGGAGCGCAGGGCCACGCAGAGGGCTGTCCTGGGTCAGAGCAGTGATCCATCTTGGGTAGTAGCTACTCAAGCAAACCGCGGACCCTCCACATCTGAGCCGATCCTGCGCCCAACCCAGGACCTGCGCGCCAATGGGAAGACCCCAGCAACTTGGGATCCAGCCCAACGACTTCCATTCTCCAACACACCCGTGGGATTTAGGAGCCCAAGTCCCATTTTCAAAGGGGGCGGAGACTCCCCGGGACACGTTTTCAAAGGCCATTCAGGTCCGACTCACCCTGGCGCCTCCTGCTGGCTGCTGCAGGAATCGGCTCTGTCCTCAGCCGGGCGCCCCCTTCGGGCAGCATCTCTCTCGTCCTCGCTCCGGACCCACGTCGCTCCCTGACCCCGGCATCCTCTTCAGGACACTACAGCACCTCTCGCCCCTGCCGGGGGTAGCGGCCCTCCTCAGCTTCACTTGGCCCTACGGCCCCCAGCCCCTCGGCCTCAGGGGCAAGCCACAGGCTGTATCCACCCCGGTCTTGGTGGGGGGCCAGGCCTGTGCACTACTCCGGGTCCCAGCCCAGGGATCCTCTGAAAGCAGCTTCCCACCTGTCTCCTAGGCCCCTTGCACCCTCCGGGCCCTTGCATCAAGCCCTGCAGCCTGGCAGGGATCCCCCTAACCTGCCCATCCCTAGGAGCTGACCCTGCACCCTTGCTAGCCAGGACCCAACTCCCTCTGCAGGGCAGCTCCTTATATACAGGGCTGCCCCAGCAAGCTGCCCTCCGATTGGCCCTTTCCCCATTGGCCAGGGCTCCCCGCAGGCCCCCTCCAGCCTGCTTTAACCCCTTCCAGCCAGTGTGGCGCAGGCACCAGTAGGAGTTCCAATGCACCTGGCTGCCCCACACACCCCGATTCCAACGGGGGACGGGCTCAAACATAAGGGCATTTTTAAAGATGTTATTGGCACAGGGTGTGTGAAGATTTGATAACCCTGCCCCCGTCCCGGCTCCGTCAGACGCTACTGGAGAGGCTGCAGCAGCGGAGAGGGCCGGAAACGGTCTTTCCCCAGCATTGTGAAAATCTCAGGTCACACTGTCAACGGGTGTAAATCGGCAAAGCTCCAGCACAGCCGCTGTCTCCCCCCCGTGGGGTGGGGTGATCGGCACCGAGGGCTCCTTTGCAATGTGCTTTGAGAGCCAGGGCACTGGTCCTGCAGGTCAAACCTCTCTGGTCCGGCGCCCTCGGGCCCTGGCCCAGACCACGGGAGGTGGATATTGTCTAGCAGCATTTCCAGCACGGCTGCTGCTTGCTGGGGTCCCACACACTGAGGGGTAAACTGGAGCTGAAGAACAGTCCAGAACACAGAGCTGGGGCTGGTGGCTGTGAACAAAGTTTAGGGGACTGCGGGAAACTTGCCCACACCCACGCTCAGTGGTACGTGGCTCACTAAAATCATGCCGGACCACGGATGTCGCCGGACCAGACTGACAGACTAGAGAGGTTCAAACTGTACATGCTACACAGGCCTACGAACCCCTCAGAGCCTTAGCTCTGGGGATCAGTAGCTCATCTGGGAGCCCAGTGGTGTTCTGTAACCGTGAGCACAGAGCCACGCCCACGTGGGAAAGCTGCACCCGTGAACTGCAGGCGTCGTGTTAACCCGGCTTTGCGAGACCCTGCAACCTCCTCAGTGCACGTTCCAGTTTCACGCTCAGAGGGATTCACAGCAAGTGAGCTCAGACCCGTCCCAGAGCGACGCCGGGTCGGCTGAAACGAGGCTAGAGGGCGTCCACACGGCCTTTGGCTCCGGGTTCAAACGGCATCCTTGGTTAAACAAGCACCGCCCTGCCCCCGGCTCTGCCCGGCGGTGCAGGGCTGTCCAGCCCGGAGGGGGTGAGCTGTCAGCCCCGGGCATTATGGGGGGCGGGTACGTCCTCTGCCACGGGGGGGGGGGGGGGGGGGGCTGCTGAGCCCTGGGCCGATTTCTCCGTTTCCTTTATTCCACTGAATGAGCTTAGTGCTGCTGGCAGGCGCCAGCCCCGCTCCCCCTCCTGCCTGCAGCGGGGCAGCAGCACCCCCCAGCCTGGCCCTGGGACCAGAGGGCGTTTAGGCTCTGCAGTCTTTTCACTCCCAGGACTGAGCTCGAGCTCCCCGGGTCAGGTGGGGCGGGGGCGGAGGAGGCAGGAGACAAAGCCCCAAACACCAGGACTGCCCCTACGAAATCAGGACAGCTGCTCCCCTGTCCCCAGGGAGCCCAGCTCACGTCCCCCCCAGCCCGCCAGACGGTAACAGCTCAGTGCAATTCCTGCCTTTTGAGCTGGGGGCTCTGGGGCTACGTGGACACTGCCACGCTATCGCCGGACACCGCAGGGATCCCCAAGTAGCCATTCCGCAGCTTTTGAGCGCGCCCGTTATCTTGAAACACAACGGGCTCGCTGTGCCGACGTCCCCGAAAACCTGCTTCCACGAGGACGCTTCGGCGCCGCGGGCGGTTGGCAATGAGCACCGCGCAGCCAGCGCCAGATTCCAAAGAAGCTATTTTGAAATAACGTCATGGAGCTTCAATTGCATCGCCTATTTCCAGCAGCAGTGCGGTATAGACGCACCCTGGGTGAGGGACTCCACTCCACCAGGTGCCAGCCCTGGGGGGCAGCCCCGGCAGGTCGGACTCGTGTTCCCGTTGTCGGCACGTTCCCAAAGCCTGGAACTGAACCCCCCAAATTTCCCCGCCAACCCCCCCTCAGGCTGCTGCCTTGTTAATCCAGGCAGGCAGAAACCCCTCTGGAGGAACAATAGCCAGGGAGGTGTGAGCCCTCCCCCACTGCCTCCCCTGGCAGGGAGGGGAAAAGGCTGAAAGCAAAGCAGGCAGAGCCACGTCCTCCGGGCATAAGGACAGGACAAAGGACCTGGGACTGGGCAGGCCACGGGGGCTGCCGCTGCAAGAATAGTCAAATGCAAGTCAGAGCATCCGACCGGGGGAGGGGGGCCCTGGGCTCCTGCCTCTCTCCAGAGCAGGCCCCTGGGTGGGAAAGCCCAGGGGACCAAGAGGAGTTTTCCCGGCACTCCAGCTCCGCCATGGCCCTTGTCAGCAGCCCCGGGAGAGCACTTGAGCATGGCTCCTGCCAGAAGGGACAGGGCAGTCAATGCCCAGGGCAGAGGCTGGGGGAGGACCGGCAGGAAAACACCCAGGCATGGTCTGCGTCGGTGGGGCTCAAATTGCAAGGGGGCTGTTTGGCTGTTCTGCAACCCAGTGCGGGGGAGGGTCCAGCCCAAGGCCAAATGGCAAGACGGCTGAGCCAGGCCCTGAGATTCCGTGCCTGGGCTTCTTTCCTGCAGTGTGGACGCACCGAACTTAACTCCAGCTCTCTCATCCCTTGGGATCCTGGGCAGCTGAGCCAAGCTCCGGCCGCTCTCCTCTCTTGGCTGTAAAGAGCCCATCCTCGCCTGCCTCCCAAGTCCCTGCACAAACTATTTCCTTCCTTCAGTGCTGCTGCTTTGGCGGCTAAGCTGGACCGCCCCATCCCAGTTCTCTGCCTTAAAAGAACCCGTCTGCCGCCATATGGAGACAGACAAAATCAGGGTAGAAAAAATGCAGCTTTGAAAGCAAAACAAACAACACCCCGCTCCTGCCCACCAGTGTTTTCACCCAGCTCAGCGCCTGGGTGTGTGGCCCTGAGTCCAGCGAGGAACCCTGAGCAGAGGGCTAGTGGGGCACTCTGGGGAAGGCAGCAAGCCGGCGAGGCCGGACCACAGCTCCAGTGGGATTGGAGATCCGTGTGCCACAGCTCCCCCACCATAACCTAGTCACGGAGCCACCGAATGTAACGCCAGATCACGGTGACCATCCAATCCGTTCTCCTGCAGAACGCGGGGCAGAGATGCACTTTGATTCCTGCCTCCAGCCCGTATCTGATGACCGAGCTAGCGAGAGCGTATTTTTATAAACAATTCCCTGCACAACCCCATGCCCTGAACGGACAGGATCCGCTGCAACACCCCGCAGGGATAGGAGACTTTTAGAGGGATGGTCGCTTTCCTCGCATCGACCAATACCTATCGATCACCCTGGGAAAACCCATTGGCATCCCAACCGAAGCCACTGCCTGAGCTGGCAAGGGGCTGCTCTCGTTGTAAAGATGGATGCTGGACATTTGGTTCAGATATCGCCGTGGTGACTGATGGATCTAATTCAGCCTGCCTTGTTTCACTTTATAACTTAATCATTTACACATTGTCTTCCACAGTGAGCCAGGAGATGTCTTCATTCCAGACTGGACCTCTCTGGAGACTCACCCAGTGCTCCCCTCCCTCGTTAGGCTCCTTAAATCAAACCTGCATTAGCCTGGGAGCACCCAGCCCTGGGCTGACAGCTCTCTCCTGCTTCAGAAGCTGCTTGTTACTGGATCTAGCCAAGTAGGGCTTGGGGCAGATTCATTTGCATGACAATAGACTGAGCATTCTACTCCCCCTGCAGCTACCTCCTGGCAGAGCTGGTGTCAGAGGCCTCCAGAAAATCCCAAAGTTGGATTGCTGCCTCTGCCTGCAGAGATTTTCCCAAGGGGTTCCCAGCTTAGAACTTGTACCCTGTTCTCGGCTGGCCCTCACAGCAGGGTTGACCTGAGACACATGGGGGGAAGTGAAGTCAGCTGTCTGTTGGTTTTGGGCTGCTCTGTGGTTTGTGGTGCAGATGCTTTGGGTCTGACAAATCCTATCGAAGCCCATCAGAGCAGGAAGACATGGGCTGGATTTTCAGAGGGCACCGTGGGTGCTCATCACGACCACAAGCCAGGCCACGTGTGCCCCAGAGGAATACATTTGCCTATCTAGGCAGTAACTAAGAAAAACATTTGCCTCTAGCTTTTGATGGATACAAATATGCCAAAACCTCGACTAGATTGTTCAAGCCAACAAAACCCCCAGATAATAGCAGTGAGTTTGGCATATTTTTGTCTATCAGGAGCAAAAGGCAAAAAAAATCTGATGGGAAGCCATCAGGCAGCTCTTGCACATGAGAGCAAACTCTGAAACTTGAGGATTTCGGTCCTGATCCTGTGGTCAGATCCATGCAGGGCCCTCACCACATAAGGGTCTGATCACTCTTGGCCTTTCTTAGGTGGCACATAATAAAACCAAGATGTTTGTGAGCTGGAAGTATCAAACATAGGAAAGAGGAACTCAGCTAACCCATGACAGGGTCGTGATATTAATTCAGAGAGACTTTCCACTGGAAAACAAAGTAGCCACAATAAAATCTGATTTTCCCTGAGCCTGTGCCTCCGATTTCTCTCTCCTTTTGTTACTGTTTGTTATTTCACTCCGGAAAGCTTCAGGCAGTTTGCACGAATTAACAACCAGAGGGGTAGGGAGCGTGTGTGCTGGAGGGTATCAGTCAGTATCATCAAGCGCTCAAAAATCGTGCGTCAAGGCCTAAATAATCATGAACTGGCTTGGAAATCCAAAGACTGCAAAAGGAAAATCAGTTTTGCCTCCTCTGAGCCTTTTTCAAACTTTATCCTCCAACCACAAGGGCTAGAAAACTTACCTAAAATAGACAGAAAGAAAGAAATCTGAGATTCTCACTTGATCTCTTGAGCCTGGCAGCTGGGCTTTAACAATCACACCAAGTATCAGGAGATTATCATGCGGCAAGAGTTGGCAACACTGTGCTCTTCTGACACGCTGCATGGCTGTTGCTGGGTTAGTTTATTTGTTGCACGTCCGTGACTGTGTGTCTGGCAGCCCACGCTGGCTGAGCCGTGGCTGCCTCCCTCCAGTCCATTGCAAGATGGGGGCCTTAGACTGTGAACTCTGCAGGGCAAACACTGGCCTTAATACCTATTGGACTACAGGTTCCGTCTCTCAAGTCTGGGACTCTCTGGTTCAGCCACATCTGTAGTCCCGTAGGACCTCCGATATTGCTGCACCAAAGAGCTCCAGCACTCCCTGGGGATCCCCAGCAGGGATCCCCAGCTCAGATTCCCACAGCAAGGGATTTCCACCAGTGGCATCTGGAGATCCCCCATGCCAGCAGCCGGGAGGGGCAGCAGGCTGGGAGGCCAACAGCGGGAGGGAACCTCCCCTGGTCCAACGAAATCCCTCCGACCCCGTGCCAGACCAGGGAGGTCCAACCTGTCTAAGCTAATAAAATGGGGCCCGGATGCTGGGGACTCAGAGGGCTGCCATAACCCACACAAATCATCAGGGTCTGACCGCCCCCCCGGTGGTGGGTTTGTTTTGTGGGCATTGCAAACCCGGGGGGGCCAAGGCAAAGCTCTGCTGGCGGGGGGGGG
>JANRFK010000351.1:13470660-13481281 GCA_030068395.1 Apalone spinifera | reverse complement strand
CCCACTGGAGCGACAGAGTGGCAGACAGGAATCCTTGCCTAGCCCAAGAGTTTCTATTCCTTCCAGCACACTAGTCAGAAATGCTGGCTAAGGAGGCCAGACCAGGGATATTCTGATGAGGTTCGGTCATTCATGCTTCTCAAGTCTGCTGCATTTCATACAAATCTGATACTCATTTGCAAAGCATCATTTTCTCACCTTTCTTCCTTGCACAAGGGGTGCAGAATCCACTAAGGTTTCTTTAGCTTCGCACACTGATGCTTCTGTGGCAGCCTCACTAACCCGAACCTGAGGAAAAAAGAGACAGCTCAAGAGGGCTGTTTGTATTTTATGCAAGTATCAGAGGGGTAGCCGTGTTAGTCTGAATCTGCAAAAGCGGCGAGGAGTCCTGTGGCACCTTACGTGACATGCATCTGACGAAGTGGGTCTTTGCCCACAAAAGCTTATGCTCCAACACTTTGGTTAGTCTAGAAGGTGCCACAGGACTCCTCGCTGCTTTTGTATTTTATGCAGACTCACACTCCAAGCCAGTAAGTAGAGGCAAAAGCAGAGTTCCTTAGCACCATGCTTCCTACATTGTTTAGGTCCAGTCTCAATCCAAGTCTGCTTTTCAGCAATTAGAACGTTAGTAAGGAAAACGCAAGCAAAAAAGTGCTCGCTTACGCATCTGACTTGTCCGGGCAGAAGCGTGTCCAGTTTGCATAATGGATAGATGCTTCACACTAGGATTTATACTGCAGGAGCATCTCAAGCATGCCAGGGGCTGGGCAGATATGGGATGACTAAGCCCCTGGAGTAACATAAGGGTAGATTTTCAGTGAAGCTCAGCACCCTTCAACTCCACCTACAGCCAACTGAAGCAGTGAGCGCTCCGCACCTCTGCAAAGCAGTTCTCAGGTCAATTATTTAGTCACTCCAAGCAGCCCACGCAGACATTTTCACTGGAGAGACCAAGCCTCAGGTTGCCAGATTGCAAGTTCTATTAACCCCCAAACCGAGCATATGAACACGCCACTGGAGGAAGTACTGGACTAACAGCAGCTGTGCTGAGAGCACCGCCTAGGAGGCTGACCAATTCTGTGTGTCTGTTGCCTGGTACCAGCCCATCGGTCTGTCTGCATTCAGCTGTTCTCTCATCTTTTCCTTCCGTGATAATCTTTTCGGGGCAAGGACTGCTGGATTGATTTGTTCTGGGTCGATACAGCACCTAGCACTATGGGGCACAGGTCCATGACTGGGGCTCATGAGAACTGTGGTAAGTGGCACTTTCTGAAGCCAATACAGGTTGGACCTCCCTGATCCCAGACAAGAGTTTGACGGACCAGGGAACATTGGGGAGAGGAGAGCAGCACTTCTCTACTGGCCTCCTCTCTTCAGCCACTTGGCACTGCTGTCCCTGGTCCCCTGGCTACAGCAGCCCTGCAGGCTCTGCTCTCAGCAACCATGGTGCTGGAGCTCTGTAGTTCAGCAACATCCATGGCTGTCCTGGACCACAGTGGTTCAAGCTGTGCTGCTGTTTCCAGTATCTAAGCTGAGCCTTCAAGTTTCACAGGATGGGAGCCCTATAAAACATTAGATGTTTTATCACCAAGTTTGTTAGCTTCCAGCATGGTGACTAATTTACTAAGGCAGCCATAAAAATGCAGCTAAGCAGTGTGAACCCCCATCCATCACTCTCTCTACAGAGGCAGCTGGGAAACGTCCCGCTTGATTTGAGGTCACCCAATTGGTACAGGTCCCCATGCACCAACTAGTCACTATGTGAACACGCTGTTTCAGAGCAAGTGTCTGGCAGGGCACGTGCCAGGCGTGATGGACACTTGGTGTGCAACTACATCCTTTGACCCTGAGGAAAGATTTTAACTCGGACCAAGTCCAGAGGCTACCTGCTGCTCTGCAGCCCACTCACCTCATTCTGCAACACCTGAGCAGGTTTTGGCTTCACGTCTATCAAGTACAAGGCACGAGAAAGCAGCAGCAGCGAAGGAGGCACATTCTCCTTCAGATGTAGATCTAGCCACTACAGAACGGGGGGAGAGGAGGGAAAGAGGGTGATTTAGAATTGGTTCAGAGTCAGCTGTTTAAACATCAGTTCACGGAGGATACGTTCGCACTTGTTCTCCAGAAGGGCTCTGGAGCATGCGACAGATCACACTGATCGAGGTTCAGCCTAGTTCCAGAGGTGAAAGGCAGCAGTTATTTACCAGCTTACAGCAGCAATAAATAGTTTCAAAGGGCAGCAAGGACGACGGCACATGGTGAAGCTGGAGGGGAAGTCGAGGAAGGCAGGTTAGCTACAGGGGACTGCAAGGCTGGCATTGATTTCCCTGTGGCAATAGGGCTGTTAAGTGTTCAGGCTACCACTTTATATTTTACCCAGCAGTGGCAATGGTGGCCCTGAGCGCTGAGGAAGAAGACCCCCTCCCCAGTACAGAGTTCCAGCAGTGGGAGAACTGCCACCAACACTGGCAACGTTTAAAGAAGTGCAGATCTACTCCGGGAATCGCTGTGGGGGTATTCTCTGGCCTGTGTTTTGTAGGGGCCAGGCTAGCGGATCACAAACGGCCCCTTCTCACCTTGAAATCTGGGATTTACTAGACAGCCAAGTTCCAGTGTCCCACCCGCCCCAGCACTGCCCTCTTACACATGCAAGGCCTTCCTTGCTCCAGCCGCCTAAGTCATCCCTGGGGTGCTGTGGCCTGTTCTTGACAGGTACGCGCACGCAGTGCTCAGCAGACACCATCTTTTTCAACTGGGCATTAGCACCAGCAACATGCTGTGTGTTGTGCAGGTCGGCCGTGCACGCGAGGATCCGTTACAAGGCAGCGGTGTGAATGTTCAGGGCAAGAACCCATCAGCTCTCCAAGCCAGTCCGGCTGAAGACTGAACATGGCCCCTTTAAGGGCCATATACACCCAGGCTGCAACGTTCCAAGACTTTGGGAGTAGGCAAGGCCCTACTTGCCTGGCTGAGCTGTTCTTTCAGCTGCTCCTCGGTGAGCCCCAGTGACCTCATGCCTCTGGCCCTGCACGCACTCTGCAGCTCGGACACACTGAGCCCACCGACACCTTCCTGAGCGATCATCTGCAAGGGAAAGGGACAGTCACAGCCAGGGCTCCCAAAGCCCAAACCTACTTCATTCACCACATCTGGCAGCAGAGAGCTGCCTGCTTGTACTGGAGGGAGCAGAGAACGAACAAGCCAATACCTGCTAGTGCCAGGAGGGAAGGTAACAGAAGTGGGATTCAGCAGCAGGCAGCCCATTCCTGACTACCTAGTTGCATGCTGAACACACCTAAAATTGCGCCTGATCCTCCAAGTGCTGACACGTGAGTAACTCCACCCTCGTGGGGGCTCCTACTGAACTGCAGAGCAGCCACTCACAGGGAACTTAGCTCACATGCATAAAGATTTGCAGGGCTGGATTTGTAAAAATGGATCTATCATCACACACGCTTAAGTCTGATGAAGCCAGGAGCTGGGATGTAGCTAATTAACAAAAAGCCCTCGGAGTCTTCATTCAAGGCTCATGGTAGTGCCAGATTTCCTCACGTACCATGCTCCCAAGCTCAGACAGTGACAAGAATAAATCTGGCATAGCTGCACCCTGAATTCAGATCGCTAGTTATAGTAGCAACGGCCCAACGTTCCTATAGAACTAGGTATGACAAAACTGTAGTAGCACAAGAGATGGGGCTTTGCAATCTTTCACTGCTACAGGCACCTGAGACCCCAGGAGGCCACCACCGTAATTCTGAACACTCAGCCTGAGTCTCATCTGAGCCGATAGAAGGCACTGGAAGGCTCAGTTACTAACCCTCTACTTCCTCAGAGCCGCTCATGGGATAATCCTATTCTAACAGTAAGCATCACCTCTCCCAGTCACATGGGCAGCAACACACCTATAGTATCAGAGAAGCAAATGGCATCTCAGAGAGGGGAAAATACCAATGCTCCCCGTAAGCTGAGAGGGTCAGGTGGCCACCCAGGAGAGATTCAAATGCTGCACATCCATATAATAGAGCACCTACAAGTGCCCCACATCCACACATGCATTGGTGCACATAACATTTATTCTACACATGGATGGAAAGAGTTAGAAGGAACATTGGCAGTAACTTGCAAAACCAGAATAGAATCCAAGTGTCTGTACTAATCATCAGATGACACCGAGTCTGTGCTATTTGGTTTAGTCTCTTACTTCATCATCTGCTTTTATAGACCTGAGCTGCATCAAAAGCTGGAAGCGCAGCAAGTTATTTGTGCCAATGGGCTGTAGTTCGAGCAGCTTGCAGAGGGCTACCAGCTGTGGCCGTTCTAAGTGTTCCAGAGTCAGCTCATCCTCAAAGAGCTTGGAGAAGCGCACAATCTCCTGGGTGCTGGGCTGATGGCCTGTATGACGAACCTGCACGACAAAGCAAAGGCATCATCTAGGATGTTCTAGCTCTGCCAATGGCTTCTGAGGAAGCAGAAACTAGGCCACCTGGATCCAGTCCTCACTCTCACACTCCCCCCCAGGCATTTCACATCACGGTTTTTGTTGGTAGCTAATAAAGTCCAGGGTCTGAAAACAGAAGATTGTTTCTAGGATGCTCGGAGACTTTGCATAATGAAGTTTAAGTGGCCAGAGGTTTTTTTTTTTTCCCCTGCTGGTTAAAATTAGAATGAAGATAAAAACAAAAACACCAGCTGGGCACAAGTTCCCCAGAGAGCTAGGGTCACAGGTTTCCCCAGGGCAGTGGCCACAACAGGGAAATCAGTTTACCAATAACCCTCAGAGCTTATACATGCCTGGTAGCAAGGTTCTGCCAGGTTTTAAGTTTCAACAGTGGGCACAATGGCTGCAGCTCTTTTACTGATGGACGGGCACAATATTCTTCATTTAGCATTCGTTTTAAAACAGACCATCGCCACCCACTGAAACTTGTAATCAAGGAATTGCAGTTACTCTGATCCTGAGCTGGTCAGATAAGCTGACCAGTGCAGTAACAGTCCACAGGCTGGTTTAAACAGCTATATTTTGATTCGTAACCTGTACAGAAACAAACACTTCGGACATGCCGGAAGGTGGGTCAGAATTAATCACTGAATCTATTTTGCAAGGTTGCTTTGCAGATTGTACAACTTTGAAGGCTCTGGAGCCTGGAGGTAAAAAAGTATGGATTTGCAGGGCTCGACAAATCGCTGTTTCTACTCGCCCGTGGCGGTCGCCCTGTTCACCGGCGGTGCGCGCATGCGCAATGCAGGGCTGGTGAGTAGATTTTGCCGCTGTTTGTCAAGCCCTGTGGATTTGTATCCACCCACCTTGTCGTCCTGCTACGCTGGACTGCAGATACTTTTCCTAGCCCCTCCAGCTTATTTTAGTACGTGCTGTACCTGTTGCACATAGGAAGAGAACTGCTTGGTGGCCTCTCCTGTATCAGCTTTGTTTCTTCTGGCCATTTCCGCAATCGTCTCCTGCAGGAATCTCGCAAGCTCCAATTTCGCACTTAATTTCTTTCTCTGTTTTTCTTCCTTAATTTGGGAGATAAAAAGTAGCTAGAGGATTAGCTAGAACTCCAGGGGAGAGGAAGTTGGGATAAGTTTCCTTCCCTTTGTTACTTTGAAGGCCTTGATTAATTATCCCAACACTTCCAAAAACCTAACTTACTTTTCAACACTACTGACAACTAATCTTGGTACTTTGGCTTGGACAACCAAAATACAGGTCAGTTTCAGTCCCACTCACTAGAGAGATGCTATAAATACAAGTTTTTTACTGAATATTCTTCATAGAAGTAAAGTTTTATTATATTGTGTGTAAAAGCAAGAGTAAGCCTAGATTTTGAGCTAGGATTAGTGGATAATGATTCTCCAGGATTCCTGTGGTTAATAACAGAGGTTGCATCATTGGTATCTCTTTTGCATCCAAAGAGTGCTTTAAAGTCACATGGTTTGAAGTCAGGAGAGTCTCTCTAATGCTGGCTTGATCATAGCTGTAGGAAGCACATTGCACTGGCCTGGCCACATAAAGGACAATTTACACAAACCCGTAGTACTGAAGTTTCAAGCAAAACCCGATAACGTGAACCACATTCTGCCAGGCACTAATCACTAGGGAAATTTTGATATAAAGATACCAAAACATGGATCAGCGAAGAGAGAAAAAGGCAAGAGGTGAGCTATAGGAGGGTTGTAGCCTTTATTTAAAGTCTGCCCTGTGCTGCATGGAGCCACTCTGAGCCATAGGAGAGCAAGCTTCAAATTCTGCTGTAGCTCTGCATATGTGAACCCACTTGGAGCAAGAACATTTGAGCCAGGTGCACAGAGAGGCAAGGCTGAAGTGATTTACAGTACTGGGTGCAGTCAACAGCCGGGAAGATGTGATGGAACAGATTTGTGGATGAGTATCAGCAGCAAGAAATAAAGGACCCAGATTTCAGCTATTATCAGCTGCAAAAGGAATGAGCTGGTAGTGGGCAACCACCACCCCAGCTGTAGGATACTGACAAGGGCTGGGAAATTGATAGAAATAATGGGCCATGTAGAACTTTATGGCTTCAGGTGATTTTGGTTGAAGAGTAAAGGGCAAATGTTGCCCTGGGACATATGGGAAAGCCTCATGGAAGTCAATGAAAACTGCCCACATGTGATACTAGCATCTTGGCCCACAATCTCCACTCTCAAGGATCTAATCAAAATGTTGGTGAAGTGAAAACTCACCAGTATTTAGCTCCTGCCTTCCCACTCTCAGCATGGTATGTCTGACTTATTGCTCTGCCTGAGTGATAAGACGCACCCAATTAAAATAATCCTAAGCATTTTAGTGGCCATCAACCAGATACAGCACAGGGATCTATGTCAGGGCAGATCCTGTAGTCCAAAACTACTCTGAAGGAGGAAAAGCTTACCTTCCAACGACTGTTTGGATGAAAGAAAGAAATTGGAGGAGGGAAGAGGAAACAGAGAAAAACAGCCCATTCTGGGGACGATACTCCTTAAACCCTTTATTTCTCAGGTACTATGCTGGTCTTCAGTGAGTAACTAAGTAACCTTGCTGCAGACCCCTTCTAGTTATCCACGTCTCTGACCCTAATCAATAGAATATCCGAGTGCCTCAGAATCATTCATGGATTTTAGCCTCACAGTATTATTCCCTAAAAATAAAGAACGAACAAACTGAGTTACAGGGTAGAGTAAGTGACTCAGCCAAGGTCACATTTGAGCAAGGAATTGAACCCAGGTCTTCCACTGACTAGACCAATCTTTCTACATTTGCTTAACCTTACTATTCCCTGATGAGCACTGAACAATAATTCATTGTGGCAGGATGTTAATTCAGCTTCTAGCAGTATGGCTCTGGTTAGTTGCTATCCTAATATACTTCTAGGATTGCATCTATTATCCAAGTCAATGGAGTTTGCTTTCTCGACAGCCTGGTACACAAACCTTTTTTGATTCAGTCTCAAAAGTTGAGGGCAACATTTCAGGAAAGAGTTTTAGAAACACAGGTAACAGGAACTCCATGAAGGGCACAATGATGAACACCAAGAAGGGAACCAGCCGGAAGAGATCAGCACACGTCCTCAGTAGCTGCAGGAAGGCACAGCAAAGATTATTTTTCATTTGACAGACAAAAGAAAACCTAGCTTGGGCCCAATAATGAAGGCTTTTCACAGGCACTTTAGTACAAGTTTTACCACTCATTTTAGATAGCATGCTGGTGAACACACTGGTTATCTAAACTAAAGACGTATCACTTGGCCTCTGGAACGAAGAGTGCTTTTAAGACTACACCTGTGTACTTAAAACAACAGCTCTGTCCACCTCTGAAGTGCCTCAGCAATCATCCCACTTGTCTAACATCTTGCAAGAACTGATGGGCCACAGAGACTGAATGCTCCTCTCACTTCCAAGTGGTTCTTCCAATGATAAGGGCCCTTGGCAGAACCCAGCAGGCCTAAGTCTCGGGGGTAGCCATGACTGTATCTGCAAAAAACAATGAAGGAGTTCTGTGGTACCTTTAAGATGAACAGATTTATTTGGGCATAAGCTTTCAGGGGTAAAAACCACTGTCAGATACATTCCATCTGACAAAGTGCCCAAATCAATCTGTTAGCCTTTAAGGTGCCACAGGACTCCTCATGTTATACTAGTTATGAGAATCTCAGTCTCCTGGGCTGTTGAACTATTATCCTTTTACAAGCATTAAAATGCACATGAAAGGTTTGAGATGGCGGCCATATTTGACCCCTATTCAAAGAATGTTTGGAAGCCAAACAGAGTGCTTTCTTTGGTTACCTTAATATTAGACACATCAGCATAGCAAGTTAGCCCCAATGTGTCCATGTATGGTTGTTCATACTCACCCTTCGCCTCTCTCTCCTAGTGAGAATCTGACCATGTAGCAGCCTCCATACCATCCTGGCAGCGACTTTTGTGTCAATCCAAAGCAAATGGAATCCATTGTAATAATGTTTCAGTTCATCCACAATTCTCTGGCGTAAAGACTTTTCCCCCTCACTAGTCTCTGTGCTGTGGTTGGATACAGCTTTAGCATGCTCAGTGTCCTGACTGATTGTGCTTTGGGGCAGCTGAGATTTCTCTTGAAGCCAGTAGGCAGATGTGTGCAATGTTCGCGCTGCTTTACTTGGTAGGTGAGGTAGTCCATGGGCCAGCTGTGGGCAGTACAGTAACTGCTGGGTTTCAGAGTCTCTCATGTAACTTCTGTGTAAATGAGAATCCACTCGCTGGACAAATGCAACTGATGGGGAGTATGGAGAACAGCTGGAGTGCACAAGGTGGTGAGGGACTCTGACACTGAAGAGAAGAGCCAATTATTTTAAGCATGTAATTCTCTGCTGCAGTTAATTACTAAAAAGTGAACCATTTCATTCACTTTTGAATTAGCATTCTTGTTCCCAATTCACCATACACAGCCTACTGAAAGGCTTGCCCAGTATGTGGGAGCAGATTTTAGCTGGCAGATGAAACATCCAGTTTTTGCATCATTCTAGTTAGCTAATGAGCTGTCCTCTCAAAAGAGCAACTCAGTACTTCAGCCCATTTCTAAGAAGCCAGCATTCTACTAATGATTATGATAGAAGAAGTTTATCCAATCACAGCCCAAGAGAAAACAAAAAAAACAAAGTCAAAACCTTAGCATAGCTATGGTGATGTGATGGGATTTTTCCTGGAACGTTCCTTGTATTCTTATATTACCTATTTGCCTATTGTGATACCAGGACATCTCAAAGAAGCACAACATATTAAGATATCTTATATAAACCTTCTTTCCCTGGTTAAGATAAAATATCATAATGTAACAGGAATAAGATTTGTTACATTAGCATGTACTACAACAACTGCCAAAGCCTTTCTAATCAAATACCTCCATTTCACGCTGACATTTAACCAGCCGCAAAAAAAAAAAAAAAATCAATTCAGTAGACAGAACTCTCTCTCAAACTAAGATTAAACATTTGGCTTCACCTCTCATAACCTCATTTACAATAGCAAGCCTGTTTTGAATGAAAAATTAATTGCTGCATACACTTCTTACAATGGCCCAGCAATAAAACAAAGCCTCAAGCACCTAAAGAAATTAACCATCACTATGGCAACAGTTTTATCAGGCCCTTATCAGACAAAGCTTTATTGAAACATTTTACACAGAAGTATATTTAAATATACTGCAGACTATTAAAGACGCAAAAGTACTAGAAAACCAAGACTCTTACATAGAAAAATAAAAATAAGCCTTTGTTTTCTTACCTTGACCTGGCTATTGCAAGGAGTATGTTACAGCTGTAGAACGCCATGTTGCCCTGGAATTATTTGTTGTACTTTCTAATACAAAAGAGCAGATGGACAACAATACTTACAAGGAAAATTAGATTCACTCAACTCATGCAATACTAGAACGCATGACAATTGCTTTTTATTTATGCTACATCTACCTATACCTTCCCACTACTCCAAAGTAGGGGTGCGAATGGGGGCAGTTCCAGTCCCGCAGGTGGTATGTACTCCCACCCGGCTGAAGTGGTCCCCATCCACAATAGGCCAGGCCGGGCACAGACACGCTGCAGACAAGACCTCTCCAGTTTGGCTAGGGCAGGCAGGGGGCTGTTCCCCCCAGCTAATTGGTTAACCTGAATAATTAACTAATTAAATGAGATTTTCTGTTTCTACCCCAGAGGTGTGCAAAAGATAGTCGTGCTCTCAAGTCTTCAGCTTGCCCTGGACAAGACATAGCAGAGCAGACTTTTGACTGAACCGGTCTGACAGTTGCGGTCACCATAAAAATCTGCAGTGTGGGAAAGCAATCTGGCAGCCCTTAGCGAAACGCACGCTGCCAGACAGCTTGCTCCCGGCTTTCCCACCAGCCCAGGAGTGAGGGAACTGCCCCTGGCAGAGGCACTGCTGTGCACGAAGTCAGCCCAGCAAACGCCGGGACCCTTTAGCCCCGCATTGGGCCTTGCACGGGAGGATCCCGAAGCGCCTGGGGACCAAGCATCGCTCCCACCTTATAGGCCCAGAAAGGACTGAGCTGGCTCACTGGCAGCACCACGGGAAAGAACCCAGGAGCCCTACTCCTGCCCACCCCCTGCTCTAACCAGCCCCCGCCGCCCCCCCGCCA
>JANRFK010000351.1:13447236-13464603 GCA_030068395.1 Apalone spinifera | reverse complement strand
ATGGGATGGTGAGAAGGGGTGAGCGTGGGGGAGGGGAGGGTAAGACGGAGGGGGTATGGGATGGGGATGTGGGGGAATGGTGAGGCAGAGGGGGGAGCTAGAGGAGGGTATGGGATGGTGCGGAGGAGGGGGTGTGGAGTGGGGGGAGAGGAGAAGGAGGAGGGGGTATGGGACGGGGATGAGAGGGTGGGGGCTAGGCGTGGGAGTGGGAGGTAGAGGTTAAGGGGGAGCTAGGGGATTAGTGGAAGTTAATGGGCATCTCACAGGAAGGTGGCCCAGGGTGGTATTTCTGCACGGTGAGTAATGGGTTGGGGGGGATCTGGGCATCGCATTGGGACGTGTGTGAGAAGTGTGGGGTTTGGGATTGTGGCTGTTGCGTGGTGGTTCGCTTGGCTTATGGGAAATGGGGATGAGGAATGAACCTTCAGAGACACATTTGCAAGGGGGAAGGAGCTGGTGTTGGGGGCGGTATGGGAAATGGTGAGAGGGAACCTATTGTTTCTCTATAGAATATGTAGATATTCCATGTGTTAGGACTGGAAGCTGGTTACTGCAGCGATACTCTCTTCTTGTTGGAGGGGGAGGCTATTTT
Organism: Apalone spinifera; assembly: GCA_030068395.1. Lineage (NCBI taxonomy): Eukaryota > Metazoa > Chordata > Testudines > Trionychidae > Apalone > Apalone spinifera. The sequence continues at coordinate 13,464,011 of JANRFK010000351.1, read as the reverse complement.
GTGTATGTGAGAAGTAGGGGCAATAAAGAGAGACATGGTTGTAATTTGATGGTTTGGTGGTGATAAAGATAGAGGAGGTCCGCTTGGATTTAAAGGGGCAGAGGCAGCCATGTTTGCTGCTGAACACTGCAGTGTAAATAAATTCCCCCTCCAGAATCCTGCTTTGGATCCCCTTCCTGATGGTGGAGTCTCCCCATCCTGGCTTTATACTCCCTTCCTTACTCTCTGCTTATCTCTCAGAAATCTTCCCTAGCCAGCAAAGTGGGGAAAGCGACATTTTCCTTCCCTCCTCCTCCCCGTTGCAAACAGGACATGCTGGGGGACTGCGGTGCAGAAATTAACCCTTTTCAACTCAAATCTGCAGCGAGATTACACTGACTGGCATTTCTCTAATATTCTCGAAGAATTAAAAAACAGAAATACGTGGAAAGTTGCATTTTATCTTTTAAACTACAGATGTGACAAATATCTTTTGCAATTTCTTGAAGTAAACAAGGAAATTACATTGGCTATGTTGTTTGATCTAATGCTATTGGCAGGAGGCATTGGTGAATGCATTGAAAGATATTTGATACTGTGTCCATTGACTGCATTTTAAATCTAGCATATAGGCAGGATTTTTTTGTTGTTTCTGAAAAATGTTTGAAAATAGCATTTTCTTAGACAAATAAGCAGGCCTCCCTTTTTTATCCAGTTAAAATGTAGCTCCTTGCTTTTATGAATAGCATATAACTCAGGTTATCCAGATGTGAGTGTGAAGCAGGCATGTTTTGTATTTGTAATCTTATCAAAGCACCAAATATTTTTTCAATAAGAAAAGAGTTTTTAGGTCACTGTGCTGTCATTAGCAGCTTTATCACACACATCTCAATTTAAGTAATCCTATTTTTATCCTTTAAAAAAATTGTAGGTTGATTGCCATACCTGCCAATATATTTTAGACAGCGAGAGATGTTTACAAGGATCCAGGTACTGCACATTAGTAACAGTTAGCCATTTTATGTAGCTTTATGTATATCTTCTAAATTAACAAATTACAAAATACGTCTTCTCATTCTGTAGCTGGCGGTGAAATCAGTGTTACATTAATCTCTTTACTCGTGTTTTTGTCAATTCATGTGATTGGTACAAAGGTTTAGGATCTTAAATTGTTAGAATTATATTATTGTTAGATGTTAAGGTTGGATAATTTCAGTGGACTAAAACTCTCAGACCTTGCATGTTGGATCAAACAATGACGTAGTAAGTGATATTGATTCCTAGTTATTGCTTCATCTTCAAGTGGCTCGTATTATGGATGTGTAATAAATGTTTCAACAATTTAAATTTGGGTATCCTTTGAACCATTTCTGAAGGTGATATTGGCTCCAAAGGAGAATGGATGCCAAGTGAAAATACGGACTGAGAAAAGGGGTTGTGCATATTAATGAAAAGCACCTTTTAATTTTTATAGTATGGAGTAGTTTTGCACTCCTTACACTGCAGCAGAGTTCAAAAGTATGCTTTTAAAGTTCAAAATAGGATTCTGTATACTTGATATGCATTGATTTTATGATATTTTTTTAAAGCCCTAGCTCCTGGATTTACCCAATCATGTAAAATTGAGGGATGTAACAATTTAACGGGTTAATGTCATGTTGTGGACAGGGGCCTGGTCCAGCCCTGGTGATTCCTCTACCCATGGAATCCCAGTTAAGTGGTTAACTGGTTAACCAGGATTTTACATCCATTAAAAAAATCCTTCTTGATTTGTGGGGCCTCACTTGTGAATTTTGAGTACTTGGGATTTTCAATACTGTTATTCTAGAGATGACTCTTGAAGGAGTGGGAAACATCTTCTTCTGTGGCAAAACAAAACTCAACAGCCCTTGAAAAGGTGCATAGGGAGGGTAATCAAACTCACTAGATATTTTAAAAGGATGAAAAGGAAACAAGTCACTAAGGCTATGTCTAGACTACATCCTTCTGTCGAAAGAGGGATATAAATGAGCCCGATTGAAAGTGCAAATGAAGCGTGGATTTAAATATCCCATGCTTCATTTGCATATTCGCATCCAATTGCTGTTTCGAGTGACTAGACTGCGGTTTCACTTTTGAAATACCCTTTTTTGAAACAGTGATCACATGTGAATATGCAAATGAAGCATGGGATATTTAAATCACGCTTCATTTGCACTTTTGATTGGACTCATTTACATCCCTCTTTCGACAGAGGGATGTAGTCTAGATGTGCCCTCAGGCCCTATCCTACATCAGCATCTTGCTATCACAGAATCTTGCATTTGTGCATAGTTTCAAGTGCTCCCAGGGACAGAGGTCTGTTAGTGTATCCCAGTGTAGGATTGAAGCTTTTTATCGTTTCACTTACGAAGTGTGTATCATTGTTCTGTGTGGATGGTTTTGTTTGCTGAGAGCCAAAATGACTTGATTTATATTATTTTAAAATATCTTTTATTATGGAAACTGGCTTTAAACTTCAAATGGTATTGACCATTGATTGAAACTAATTGAATTTTTTTTTGTTAAAACCAAGTACATGCTTATAGTATTGACACTTCTGTGAAAACTCAGTATTTTTTCCTGTAATGAAAATTGTAGACTATAAAGTTGTTAGGAACCAACTGGAAAAAAAACCCTATCTTCACCTGAACCCCATAAGACAATGCTAAATTTGGTTATTTGCATTTCAAATACAGACACCATAATTAATTTTTGTTACTGGATTCCAAATTCATATTTAAAACACGCAGCTTTGTTTCCTGTTCTGGACATCCTAGCAAACTTTGTGTAAACATTAACGATTATTTACATAAATTATTAAACATTTGCTGGTTACTGTTGAATTGTTTTACAATCATAGTGGCATGGCACACCTGAGTTTCTTCATAATGATAAAAAGCACCTGTAATATAAAGACAGTATTTTTTTATGGTCAGAAGATTTTTGTTTTTGTTTGAGACTCAAGGATTATTGCATCAATTTCCTATTCATAGTATCCAAGTAGTTTTACATTTAAAACAGTAGTCACATAATTAGACTGTTGTTTGGATGCCTCTCTGCGTTGCAACAAATGCATAATAGCCTGCTATAGCAACACAATATCTTTGTTTATAAAACACATAAAATAACAATTAAGAATTGAGATTGGCAGCTTAACGGGTTAAGCTTTTTAATATGACCAGGACTACATACATAAAATATCATCATATGTAAGGAGAACCCAGATTTCTTTGTTTTATGAATGTTTTGGAATAAGAGACTGGGATGGATCACTTAACGATTCCCTGTTCTGTTCATTCCCTCTGGGATATCTGATATTGGCCACTGTGGAAAGACAGGATACTGGACTAGATGGACCTTTGGTCTGACCCAGTATGGCTGACAAATATGCAGACAGATACAAGTAAATGAATAAAGTCTTCGTGTATAATTTTGACAACTTTTTCAGTGGTTAGAAAACAAACAGAGCCTTGAATCTCGTGGGTTAGTTCTGCAGCTCTTGCTCATGCTAATGGGACCTGCCTAACTAATGCACCACCATTATTTTGAGGATCTATTACAGAACTTTGGTTTTTCAGGCTCTTGCTAAAATTACAAAGTCCAGCTCTGCCTTTCCAAGCAGTGACACTGTTCGCTGAACTGATGTTTAACTATAGTTAATGTCAAAATTTGATTCCAATTAGTTGCCCTCTTTATTTACTGATGAGCCTGTATCACTCTTTAAAGTAGATCCTTTACATTTCTGCAGAATGCCCTCCATCAACAGCATGTGAACCTCCACAGACTGTAGCGTGTATACCATTTTTAGATTGTCCTAGAGCATGTTGAAGCAATGGACAGTAAAATAACAATCAAATGTATCATGGAAATTAATTTTAAACTGCTGCTAATGCTACAACAAAAGTGGCAGCATTCTCAGATCAGGCACTGCATGTTGATAAAGTGTCAGGTACACATTAATGGGCTTCTGCTTCATGCTCAGTCAGGAGCTCCTCTGGTTGGTCATTGTTGTGGAAATGCATTGAACGTGTGGGTCTGTCATTCTTCTGAATTTGTATTTAAACAAATATTTGGAGTAACTGTTTTGTTGCAAATGTTGAATTGGCTTCTGCAGTTTGTGTATGGGTAGGTAAACCCAATTTTCTCATAATTCCTGTAGCTATGGAATGCTATCATGTTGATTGGTGCTATTGAGTTCAGCATATCATGTTGAGTGGTTCTTTCTGCTCAGATTTTGGGAGCGTTATCTTGTACTCCTGTGATATGGTAAATATATGGTAGTGGGGGGGAAGAGGAGAGGCAATATTGATCGGAGATCTTGTCTAAGAAATGAGATCGTACCTTCCCCATATGCTGTGGAGCCTTTCCTGGCTGCCTGATAACTGCAGTCTTCCTAAATTATTTTTGGAGAGCTGTGTGTGTGTGTGTGTGTGTGTGTGTCTATAATGTGTATATTTTCTAAATATTCTGTTGGCATGTTTCTCTATTCCTTGCTTCAGTCTAGAGAAGGCAATCAAGTTGTAATGCAGATTTCCCAACATGACTGTGGTTATACTGTCATCTATTTTTGTATATCTTAATATTGTGAGAAATCCATATATAATTGTAATTGCTATGGATTACGATTATACACTCAGATTAAAATTTTATTAGTAAGAAAATGTGTTGCTGTCACTGTAACATACTAAAAGTGACATTTAAAAAATCAGATTTACCTTTAATTAGTTAACTATGTATTTAATATTCATTTCCCTTTATAGTCCAGTTTCTAAACAGTTTCATTTTTGGCTGTCTTATCTCAGCAGGATGCTGGAGTTATATGGATTGCAGGGGAATGTGGCTTTTTTCCTCCTTAAAGCTATTTTCAATAGAAAATTTCTGGTGTAGTGGAAGTAAGAATAGAATTTTACTTTGTGTTGGTACTTAGATGAAGTGATTGGCATCTTCATACATTTCTGTGATAAATAATGCTGTGCTATCTCAAGATATCTCAGAGCATATTAAAATAATATGATGATATTACTAGCCTGGTCTGTTCCCAGATGAACGTTCTTTTGAGTCTAACCAATATCCATGATTTTAGTGAGGCTACATGGGATATTAGTAAATTGTATAGCCCAAGCCTGACAGTCTCAAAGAAGGCAGCAAGGCTCTGCTTTTTGCAAAAGGTTTTCAGTAATTATCAAAACGGTAAGTGGGATCAGCAGCTTCTACTACTGAGTCTAGTGACATCTCTATGGAGATCTTAAGAGATGCAATAATTATGTTGCTTATTGTATCGCATGTCACTAGTAACTAAGCACCAAACAGGTATGTTGTCATCTGAGACTCATGATGTGGGTCCTAAAAATACCTTAGATAAATGTAATAATAGTGGCTCAGTGAGAACAGTTTCCTTCCCAAAAAATTGCAAAGCACTCAAGCTTATTTGCATAAGACTCATTTCACCCATGGTTAAAATTGCAGCCACTTCTTGCAGTCACAGCAATACCATATAAGAATTTAGGATAGGAAGTTAAGCGTATTTGCCATTAAATTAGGATAACATTTCTCATGAGATCTACTCCTAATCCATTTTAGATTATACTGTTTTCTTAGTACATAGTTTTCATTTTCCAAAGGATGAAAATGTACTTAATTTGTTTAAATACTGTTTCTGTTTGGACATTATTGTAGATTGAAAATTTTGTCTCTAGTTTGTGTCACTGACACATTCTGTTTACGTTGCCTTAGGCCCCAAAAAGGTACTGTAGGGAAGACAGATGTGGAAAGTGGTACATAATTCTGGAGAACAATTTTTTCCCCTCCCTGTAGGCGTTCAAAAACTATTCCTGTTAGTTTTGCAGATGTCATGTTCTTTGTTCAAACTGTTTTTCAGTAGCACCAAAAAGTCTTTCCTATTAAGAAGCCTTAAATAATGTATATAAATTCTTCTTGATACTTTGGCTGACATCCAGTGTAGTAAAGTACAGTCTATTTATTACATCTTCTATCTGGATATTGAGTCCTGTACTTGCAGGAGGTGGACTCTGAGAGTTAATATAGCAGCATCAGTTAGAGCTGCAAGAGACCTGTCTTTGCACAAAATAAATACTTCTAAGCATCGCTCAGACTGCTGAATGTCCTCACTTCCAGCTCTTTTAGAAATTATTCTTCTACTTGAGTCAGGTACGTCCACCTCCCCCTCCCCCCTTTTAGCTTATCAGTGCCATTTCTGTTGGAACCAGAGGGTTGCTGTTGCGTTGGGGTGGAAGATAATCTTTCAAGAGTAATCCTATTTTAGGGTTAAGTTTTGAGATGGCTTTTTCAATTTATGGTATCACCTTATTCTCCGGAGCTATTCTTTCAACAGATTGTAATCCAGAGGCTATTTTATATTATGATAATCATTTTGAAAGCACCCATTAAAATTTTGCAAGGGAGAGAGGACAGGAAAGTGTGTGGGTATTAACTATAGTGATGATGAATTCAAAGACTCTGGAGGAGGGAGCTAGTGATGTATTAACTACATGGGAGGAGAAGAGTTGTTGGGCATAGAAGACCATTATGTGTAGTCTTTCTTTTAAACAAAAGTCTCTGCTCCTGCCCTTTGTACTGGAAGGTACTATACCAGATGAACAAACTGTCCCAAATAACCTGACAGCATAATAAAATCAAGGTCTATCTTATGTAGATGACCCCACAAAAAAGGATTATTTAAAAGTTAAAGACTTCTATCAGTAACTTTAAATCAGTAGATGTAATGGTAGGTTAATGTATCCAAGAAAAACCCCAACCCCAATACTCCACATCCTGTTATGATGTATTTAAACAATACTTTTTCGTGGAAATATAATGATTGTGAAATCTGCTCTGTTGGTTGCTTTGGAGACTGAGTTGATGTCTACATTAGCAGTTGAAGTACTCATCTGATGAAGTGGGTTTTACCCATGAAGCTCATGATGATGATTGTTCATCTAAGGTGTGACAGACTGCTTGTTGTTAAAGTTACAGACAACATGGTGACACCCCTTTTAGACAAAACTCTTGTCTTTCAGAGGTGCCATCTCCCTCAAGTGCCAGCTTGAATAATGTGGTGGTGGCAGGAACACTGCTCATTGGGAGTGGAAGCATTTTGTTGGCAAAAGAGCCAACAAACAGCAGCTACACTGTCCACAGCTATTTTGCTAAGGGTGCATCTATGCTTGCACTGTCTTTCAGTAGATGCGGATGAAGACATTCGAAATTGCAAATGAAGCTGGGATTTACATATCCCGTGATTCATTTGTATAATCGCGTTATGGCACTTTTTCGAAATACAAAACACAGTGTAGATGTGGCTATTTTGGGAGAACACCCTTCTCTCGAAATAACACTTATCCTCATAAAATGAGGTATAACAGTTATTTCAAAGAAGGGTGCTCTCCTGAAATAACCGCATTTTGTATTTCAAAATAGTGCCATAACAAGATTATGCAAATGAAGCACAGGATATGTAAATGCCGGCTTCATTTGCAATTTTGAATGTCTTCATTTGCAGCGCTCGCCAGCCACGGAAGCGCATGCTGCGCATGTGCAGACCGTGCTGTGCATGAGCTGACCGCACTGCGTGGCCGCACCAGACTAAAATCTACTCGCCATGCACGGGTAGATTGCCTGATTTGTCGAGCCCTGTTCATTTGCATCCCTCATCGAAAGAGGGTACAAATGTAGACATGCCCTAAGAGCTGTGTAGGGTAGACAAAGTTTGAATCCTGTGTAAAGATGGAGTTGGTACAATAAACCAAGTAGCATTGCAAGGTTCCTCTTGCCCATATTTAGCCACTCTGACTTGACACGTGCGAGGCTTGAGTATTCATTGTCCATGCTGTTGTTGCATTTTGCTGAGGGTGGCAATCTATCTACTGCTAGCTACTCCCTAAATGATTACATTTGAATCATTGAACAGCCATCAGTTTGTAATTTTCAAAATATGCTGATACTTGTATAGGCTGGATTAGAATTGGTGACCTCATGGTCAAAGTGTCTGTTGAGCAATCTAAATGTACCATTGGCCTAATGAAATGAGTTTAATTAGTTGAACATGATCTGATTGGCATAATCTTGCAGCATTCCCATAGATTAAATATTCATTGGTTTCTCTTCTTTGTAGTAAAAAGACTATTAAAATAACTATGTAGAATACAGATGCTTTTAAATCTCAATTTTTAAATGTCAAACATCCCTGTAAGAAAGTGGTGAAAAATTGCCTTCCTCAGGTTTTTTATTCATAAAGGTATGTTGTAGTCTCTAATGTAAACCTCCATTGTTTTATGTGCCTATTTCTTCTCTATTTTCTACTGTTGAAAGTTAGTATAACTTTTTGAGGGAGAGAAGACCTTTTATTTGTCTTAATATGGTGACTCCTGAATCAAATGAGTTGGCTGGTTGTGAATTATGTCTAGTTGTGTTAAGGTGAAGTTACAGCCTAATTTTATGATATCCTTAGGCAGGATTTTAATGTGGCTAATTTCCCCCCCCCCCCCCCCCCCCCCCCCCGCACAGTTTGAAAAAAAAAAAAGTCTTGTGTACCCTGTGGGTTATACTTGTGCATGGGATATACAAGGTGGTGTGTGGTGGGTTTGTTTTTTTTTTAACTCAAACTGCAAAAACCACGGGGTATATTCGGGTTCGGGGTATACTCAGGTGCGGGGTATAGTCATTAAAAGACGGTAATAGTCTTTAAGGATTGTAAATCAAAATCTGGTAGTATTAGCTAGATATGTTTTCATTGTTTTGGTAGCAGTGGTATATATTTTGGTTTTCCCCCTGCACTGTTAGGCACTTGCTTGTTACAGGAATTGTTCAGTATGGCGAAGAAAATGAGTAGCTGACTGCTTTGTTTGGCAGTTTGAGGGGTGTTAATCTGTAACTGAAAAAACTTGGTTTCATTTACAAGTTTGATGCCTGGAAACCAAGGTCTGAACAAAGACCTGAACCGGAGGGGCTACTATATTCCATACCCTTAAGACATAAAAAACAAAGCACCGGGTACTTAGAGCTCACTCTATTAGCATGGACACTCTAATTCAGTGTTTCTCAACCTTTTTTTTATAAAATACCCCTTTATAAAAAAAAATATCCCCAGTACCTATAGTTTTCAGACACACACAATTTTTTTTCTTCCATTGCGACACATTTGTGTAAACAACTTAATCGTAGCCAGGTGGGCGATGACATTTTTGGGTGTAAAAAGTACAAAAAATAATAAAGCACTCTGAAACTTAAAACAAAAATTCAGTTTTCTCCAAATTTCAGGTGTTGACACACCCACACGACACCCCCCCTCCCCAGACTTCTCTTGAGTACCCCAAGGGTATTCTACCACTGGTTGAGAAACACTGCTCTAATTGACAATATTTTTTCCCCTTTTCTTTCTCTTCGCATCCCCTCTCTTTCTCTTTGTACCCTGGACCCCTTAACTCAATTCATCTTATGAAGTTTCATGGGCACAACCCACTTCTTGATGCCATCTACATTTTTTGTTAGTCTCTAACATGCTGCAGGACTATTCTTTATTTGGCAGTGAAAAACATGTTTGTTAGCTGTTGTGATGGAATCTATATTGCGTGCTTGAACTTTTTTCTTTGGTATAGACACTTAAAAGAATACTTTGCACCTTTATGTCTTCAAGATCTAAGGCTCTGTAGACACTTTCTGAACATCAGTGAATTACTGCAAGTCTTGCAGTACCCACTTTACAGATGGAGAAACTGAAGAATAGAGCTTAAATGCTTTTCCCTGGGGTCACTGAATCCTGTAAAAGAGCAGTTGGTGTCTCATAAAAATGTGGAAAACATTTTTGTGAATTTCCTTTGTGGTAATACCTAAGGACACAAATCAGAGCTGAAGGTACCATTGTTCTAGGTACTTTACAAACAAAGAAATTATTCAGTTTCCTCACCCAAACTAAACTTCAAACAGGCATTCTGAGCTACAAGTTAATCAGCTTCTTTGTCACCCAAACTTACATAACTGGTTTGAATATAATTCCACGGAAATCATGTGTGGTGTTACGGAAGGGGAATCTAGGGACCTAGATATCTATTAGCTGGTGTATTTACATATTTAGGGCAAAAATCTATGGAGGTACGTTCCCTCTCTGGAGGGTAATAGGTTCATGGTTGCTAAAGATTTTTACGGATTTTAATTCTGATATCAACCACTCAGTTTCAGAGGTCTACACAAAGAGGCTGCATAATTTTGAAATAGATTTAGTTAAATCATTGCAATTTCTTTGTATGGCCTGAGTCTTAAATGTCACTACTACAGTTAGTAATCTCTGTCTAGGATTCAGTGAGCACAAGCTGTCATCCTGATTCAGTTTTCTTTTTTCTTTTTACTGCTAACAAAGCATATATTAATTTAACTGTCCTTCGTTTTTTTCATAATGTACATCATATTTGAATACAGTGTGTTCTAGATCAACTTTTCTACCTAATCATGTGCTATCTATTTGATAATTTTTGTAATTGCTTATATGGAAAAGTAATATTAGGAAAGTATTTAACATATTATTAGTTGACTTTTAATGACATTTAGCTCTTGGAAGTGAGGACCCAGCACCTGCTTTTGTTGCTTGCTACAGCTATACTGCACCAAGAGGAAGTTGGTATATCAGTGTCCATTGAGGAAAAATGTTAATGAGCATGTTATTCGCAGGTAGTTATTCTTTCTAGAACACTAATTGGAAGCTACCCCCTAAGATAATTTTTGTGAAAGTGAGTGTGAACATACGGTGTGTGTCTCAGATGTGTTGGGGACAAAGGTATTCCAGCTAAGTCTAGGGAAATAAATTCCTTGGTGTAGTGCCCATAAGGGAAGATTCTTCCTAATCCTCATCAGTTGGTGATTGGCTCATGTTTTGAACAAAATGGTTATGTCTCTTAGCTGTTGTAACTGGATCCCTTATTAACTAAGATTGTACATGTGTACAGGATTAAACTAGCAACTGTCTTCATTCACTGCTAGAACATCTTCACAAACTCCAGTATAGATCCATTGACTTAACTTTCCACAAGAATGTTAACCCTATCTGTATAGTGAACAGTTTCCTAGACTCATGGACTACTCATAGACCTGCATAACACAGGCCGTAGAACTTCTCCCAGTAATTCCAGCATCAGGCCTGTAACTTTGCGTTGAGCTACAGCAGCGTCTGTGAACTGTGGACTGCGACCTCCAGGGCAGTTGCAAAAGGATGCAAGAGGCTTGTGCAACAATTATGATGCCTGGTGATAAGTGGCTGCATCACCGCCACTGCTGCCTTGATGCACTGTGCATGGTGTCAGGCAGCAAGAGTCACGATCATGCTCATTCTGCCAGCCGCCACCATCTCATTGTGCTGCAGTTGCTGTGCCAACTCCATGGGCAGGAAGGGGGAGCTGACCTGATCCTAAGGGAGTAGGATTGTCTTCAGACATGAGCCAGACAAGACTGTTGCAGTTGGATCCCTTTGGGTTTGGTTTCTGAGCTCCATCTCAGGCCCCTGAGTGACTTGTTAACAGAGATGAGCTTGGTCTGAGTTCTAACATGAAGAAGTTTGGAAGCACAGAGCTAAAGCATCTCTTTTAGAAAGACTGTTACATTGGCTGTATGAATAGACCTTCTTTCTGCTAATCCTGGAATGGGAAATGGTATCAGTGTTCGGTCTTGTGGCTGATGTGCAGGTTACGTGTCTCAAGGAAGATCTGGTGTAACTGTTATAGGATCTTAATTTAAAATAGTGAATCTTGCTGCATAGCATTTTGGCATTATGTTGCTCCTCTAAGTTGTATAATTACAGTGATAACTTTAAACATGACTGATCTCACCATAAAGTAAAATAGCATGGGGAAAGTCAATATAGTCTCTGATCATGGAGCTGACTACTTTTATTTTTGCTATGTAATCAGACAAGTTACTTTTTCTTTGAGTTGCTTTGTTGTTACATCTCCCTTAGTTCATGAGGAGGAGTAGTTTTTTATTTTGTTTGTCATGAAAAATATTGAATAAGATATTTGGATATGTTCTTTGGGACAATGAGAATGAACTCCGGCAAGAAAATGGGCAGATCCTTACTGTGAAATGTATGTCATGGGGTATTTAACGTAATTGTAGACCAGAAAAAAATCTTGTCTGAAAGGGCATTTGGGACCTCCGTTCCCACAATACACATGCGCATATTGTGGTACTCCATTTATTTACCTTGAAAGGACTAAAATGACCTTGCTGGGTAGTAAACCATGAGGTTTGACCCATTAAGCCATTCTCTCTAAGCATTTAAAATGGTTTAAATTTAAACTTATTTTCTTAGATATAAAAGAAGATTAATTTGTGAGCCTGTAATATTCAGTTTTTTTCCACCTGTGTTTGAAGTGGTTATAAAACTGGGTCAGGTCTTATGAGATATGTCAGTAAAAATAAATTTTCAGGACCTCAGATACTATGGCAGTAAAGATTGTGTTATTACTGCCATATGATAGACATTGTCAGTCGAGTCAACGTAGTTTAGGTTGCCCATTGCTCATCTAGTGAGTGAGCCGCATGAGTGGCCTCCTTCCTCTCAGTGGGCTGCAAGATTGTCTTCCAGGATAGAGTAGTTTTGCTAATTGTGCTTTTGTATCTAGAATTTGCGGCTTGTGCCTATTGAACCGTATCAGCACTATGATTGGATGCAGAAGGAGCGCACAGCTCTCGCGGTCAATGTTGTGTGCAGTCAGTATGTACCTTACTTCATGTGCCCTGGTTTTATATGCATGTCGCTCCAGTAATACTCATAGGGAAAAACTACATGGACAGAAACCAGCAGAATCTGGCAACTCTGTGCGTGGGCAACAGTAAACAAAATGTCTCCTGGGTGGCATGTTGCCCATCACTGATGTAGTTACTCCAAAGGAAGCTGATGGTTTGCTTGTTTTCTGAATTTGTCTGAGATGGATGCTGAATTTCCTACTTGTATCTTCAGGTAGGAACTTCTCTTAAATGTGTGTTTCAAGGGACTTGGAGGGCAGGAGGCATGTGGGAGAGGAATGTGGCCTATTTTGGGTGGCACCAAGGTAACTTGTTTTCTGTCTTGCTATTAAAATGTTTATCTTGGTTTAACCACTTCATCCCTGGAATCAATTGATACTATGTGTTGTGCAAAGTCTAATGGCATAGAAAAATTCTTTCATTAGCTATAGCTCCTTAGTTTTCTTTCCAGCTGGAGTGGAATAAATAGCATTTATTTGCTGCAGTTGGGCCACTGTGCTTTTAAAAAAGCCAACTTGCAGGGCATGTATCAGAGCTCATCGATTTTTCCCAGGCTTTTCTGGGGAGAGGAAAAAAAGAGAGAGATCTTGAATAAGATTTTTAAGGAGAAGGAAAAGAAATGTATGTTGGTAGATTTGGGGGGTCTTTCTATGATCCTTCTAGTCTGTTAAATTTATAGTGGGTGTATGGTACCTTGCGCTCTGGATAGGCATTTCAATAAAGTTGAAAAAGCATCACAGTTTCAGCTTTCTGATCATTTGTGTTTGCTTTTCTCTGGTCTGATATTTAAGAACCATTATTGTAATTCTGAATTAGTTTGACCCATGTTTAAAACTCCTACAGCTGACAATTACTTCTGTTTCAAATATTTTGAGACACGACCATTACTGAGAAATACATGTAACTCTTGGAAAAAATTAGTCATTCCCCTCTGCTAGCTGAAGAGAAGCAGTTAAGTTAAAAAGCCTGTGTACAAAAATGTGTGGACAGTGTCTTGAAGGTGAAGTACAAAGGAAGGTTCTTATTTTAGTTCCTCTACAAATGTGTGGAGAGAGAAAATGTCCATTTTCAAACTTCTAGGTTATAAATAAAGGGACTAAATTATTTAGCTAATAGAGGGTAAGGCCTGTTGTTGACCTGGCAAAATCATTTTGCGTAGATTACGCTTATAGGAAAGTTCAAGAAATTAAGTATATGTAATAGAATTTTTTTATTAATACACTTGCAAAAGGGAAGTAAAAAACAGTTAGAGGTATGTAGGATTTCAACTTCAAACATTATTCATTTTTATTGAATAATTACCATACATAGTAAATTTGAATCAGAAACTTATAAGGTTTCCATTACTCGTCCTGTAACTAATTTGAATTATTTTGTGATTTTTTTGTAACAAACATTTCCTTTGGACTAAAATGACAGTTGAATAGGCGACTCGGTTTTAATCTTGTTAGCAAATATTTTTATGAACTCTAATCGTAATAGTCATGACTTTTTCTGATGGAAAAACAAAAATAATTGTTTAAACCTTTCACCCAGCATATTCCGGTGTAAAAAGTAGTGCATTCAGCTAATTTGTGGCAGAATTGTTTATGCAAAATTTGGAATCAGTGGGTACATCTAGACTACAGGCTTTTGTCGACAGAGGCTTTGTTGACAGATGCTGTCGACAAAGAGCGTTTAGACTACATCCAGTTTTGTCGACATGAGAGTATAGACACAAAGGACAGTGTAGATGCAATAACACCTTCTGTCGCCAGAACTCTGTCGACAAAAGGCGTTATTCCTCGTAGAATGAGATTTACCGCCGTCGACAAAACTGCCGAGTTCTGTCGACGTTATGTCGACAGAACTCGGCGGTAGTGTAGACGCAGGTATAATTTTTATAGTGTAGGTGCAGGTATAGTGGCCTTTTGTCGACAAAACCCTGTAGTCTAGACACACCCTATAGGTAATCGCAAAGTATGACTTTATTTTGCACAAACAAATCTGCAAATAAACTAACTCTTCAAAATATATAATAAATTGTGTTACTGGACATAGATGTCTAAGGATTGTTTACGAAGTAGCTTTTGATCTTTGGAACCCTGTCTGGGCATTTATACATTATTGATCACTCTGATCACCTGTGTGCGTGAGTTTGGAACTTGATTACAGTTTGAATGTAAATAAATTGGGCAGAGCCATATAAATTCTTAGTAGATTATTAACAACTTTAATAAACAGCCAGATAATTGGCATTCTTTAATCTTGGTTTTTTGCCATGCAGAACAGAACTGTCAGGGTGTTACACAGCTGGTGAAAGCTTCCTTGTGTTGGGGGGTGGTGGGGGGGTAGGTAGTCTGTGTGTAGGATAATGTTGACACTCTAAGAGGGTGGCTAATATTACTTATTTTTCTTCCCTTTCCTTTTAGGCCCTATGAGAGAAAGGGAAAGCTAAGGATGCTGGAGCAGAACAATGGATTTCTCTTTCTCTTTCATGCAAGGGATCATGGGAAACACAATTCAGCAACCACCTCAGCTCATTGACTCAGCCAACATCCGCCAGGAGGATGCCTTTGATACCAGCAGTGACATCGCTGAAGATGGTGGCCAGACACCATATGAAGCTGCCCTGCAGCAAGGCTTTCAGTACCCTACTCCAACAACGGAGGATCTTCCACCGATCACTAATGGCTATCCACCAACAATCAATATGTATGAACCTCAAGCCAAATACCAGACATACAGTCAGTATCCCAATGGTTCAGCCAATGGCTTTGGAGCGGTTAGAAACTTTAGTCCCACCGAGTATTATCAATTGGAAAACTCTAACATAAGGCCACACGATGCTCTGGAAAAACCTTCCCCTCCACCACCGCCACCACCTCCTTCAGTACCACAAACGGTGATTCCAAAGAAGACTGGCTCACCAGAAATCAAATTAAAAATAACCAAAACTATTCAGAATGGCAGGGAATTGTTCGAGTCTTCTCTGTGTGGGGACCTTTTAAATGAAGTACAGGCAAGTGAGTATGCTAAGATGAAACATGAAGGGAGAAAGGAGAAAAGGAAAAAAAGTAGCAAGCATGACTCTTCCCGATCAGAAGAGCGCAAGTCTCACAAAATTCCAAAACTAGAACCAGAGGAGCAAAATGTAAGTGGAATAACAGTTTCATCTTTTTGTGATTATCAGTAGGGAATGCCTCTTTTTGCAGCTTTATATTTCTTGTTAGTTGTTGATGTACTTAAAAAGGCAGCATGAGGCTGCAGTTGACTGTCTAATGCTCTGTGCCGTGATGAGAACTGTTTAGCAATTGTCCACCACAGCTCAGATGCAAAGCTTATTATCAGAAAGAAACATTGGAAAGAATTATGAGTATTATTATTTAGATTGTAGTAGAGCCCAGAACTGGGGGGTTTCCAAACAGGGCAACCCATAAGAGTGTACTATCAAAGAATTCTTGAATTCTAATTTTTTTCAAAATATGATTAACTGGGGTTCTGTGCATTTGAAGTATTCATCATTAGTGCTCACAGAACCTTAGTGAAAATGTTACTTATTTTGAGGCACCTGAAAACATGTTATAACTATCTAAGGATATGTCTACATTACAGTGTTATTTCAAAATAAGATATTTTGAAATAGCTTATTTCGAATTAACGCATCTACACACAAAATGCATTTTGAAATAGCGCATCCACGCTGAGTGGACTCTGAATCGCATTTAAGGCTGGCCAGAACCAATTCCAGCAGGGCACCAGGTCAGGACTTACTGTGTGGGGCTGCTGCCTGAGGTCTGTGCTTAAAGGGACCCCCCCAGACAGCCAGTTCTCAGGTTTCCCTTCTTGCTTGTCTACCTCGATGAGGGACAGCAAAGCGTTTTGTCTCTGCGTTCTCTGGTTGCCCTCGCTCGGGACACCACAGCACTCTGCAACATGGAGCCAGAGCTGCCCCTGGGCACTCTGGTGCTTCTCTTGGATACGTTGCTGCAAGCCTGGCTGCATTTTCTGCAGGCTGCCATCTGGGAGGTCCATCGGGGGGCTGT
>JANRFK010000351.1:13434317-13447136 GCA_030068395.1 Apalone spinifera | reverse complement strand
TGCCAATGGCTTGCTGGCTCATGTTTTGGGGCCACTGGGTCAGGGGCAGTGATTACTGGTTCTGGGCTGGCAGGCTTGGAGCTGGCACAGGCACTGTGGCCAGAGTCTGCCCCTTTAAGGGCTCCGGGGAGTGGGGGAAGGAAAGAAGTGTTCTTGGTTGAGGCTGGAGTGGCCACCAGGGCACCCTGGGAAGGCTGGAGGCCCCCTATTTCGAAATAAGTGTCTACGCAGCACTTATTTCCAAATAGCTATTTCAAATTTGGCGTTATTCCTTGTAGAATGAGGTTTACCAAATTTGAAATAAGTGCTCCTCTATTTCAATTTAATTTCGAAATAGCGGTTGGCTTGTGTAGATGCTAGGAAATTTATTTTGAAATAACAGCTGTTGTTTCAAAATAACTTTGCTGTGTAGACATACCCATAGTGTACAGCTTTGTATATAACATCTAAATGTTCTTAAAATGTATGTTTAACTGACAGTTGCCTTTGAAATCCATTTTAATAAATATTGTGGATTGCATGATATTAGTTAAATGAAGAGGTGGCTGTATCTTGAGCATATGCCAGCAAAAATGTGTGTACTGCTGTGCCATGCAAATTAGAAATGTCAATTGACTCAGCCCTTGCCGATTGAGAGAATTCTGTATTGGTGTCCAGAATAATTTTTTGCTAGGTGCAGGAGATGCCAAGATTTAATTTTGCAATGACTCCATACGCACTGTGCAGAAATAATATTGCAAGCTAACCCTTAGTGCACTTGTCCTCGGTATACTAGTTTTCAGTACCTGCAGCTTTTCTCTGCCCCCGCTCTCAATAAAACGACCCACCTTGTGAATGCTTAAACTTCTGTCCCCATCCGTAAGAGCACACAGCGTGCATGTCAGCACGATCGCTTTCCAGCTAATTGCTCCTGCAGGCCATGTGCTGCTATTGTCCTTTTATTATTATTTCTGTGTTTGAGGGGGACAGTTAAAAGAAAGATGATGAGACGTGAGGAATATAGGAATTGTCAAACTGCAGAGGTTTTTGCACCTTCCTGCGAAGGTACTGGCAGCTGTTGAAGACAGGTTACTATGCTATATGGTCAGTTCTCTGGTCTGTTATGGCAGTTTCCAAGTCCTCAGCAAGTCCCCACCTCTCTTTCCTTCATTGTAAGCAGGCTGGTTTTATAATTTTTGTAGCTGCAGGCTGCCTAGGATGGGGACTTCTGAAGAAGTGGAGTCAGAGGCAGATAGAACCCCAAGCAGGAGTCTCATGTAACTGTGCCTCCCAGCAGCCAAAATCATTCCTTTTCAGTACAGTCTCCCACAAGACTCCAGTCTTCAACTCCAGTATCTAGTCGAAGGGGCTTTGTTTTAACACTTTTGGTTGTGTTTCAGTAGTTCATTTAGCAGTGACTATTTCCTTTCTGCAGCAGAAAAGATGGCTTCAGACACTTGAATGTGGACTTTGCCCAACTATAGGTCTCCTGTGGAGTGGTTCATAGGCTTAACCATCAATCGACATCCTTCAGAGCGTTGCCATATGTTGGCACTTTTTTAGCAAATAAGAACTGCAGTAGGTCCATTTTGACTAAATTTGAACACCGAGTATCATCCAATAAAATCTTGTGTGTGTGAATTTTTTAGCTACCCTGTAAATTATATTTCATAGCTTTTTTTTTTTTGTTTTCTTGGACTTTGTTACATTTTCTGGAGGTGACTATCAGTTAAGGCTTTGAACTTCCGCCGGATTTGATCCATGTAGTTGTCACTGAAGAAGCTCAGAATGACTTCACTGAGTGACTAATGCAAGTGTGAACTAGGAATAAGCTGTCTACAGAATACAGTTACTCTGTGTGTCTTTCTCTTCCTTTTGCGGATCTGTTGTATTTAAGCCAGTTTTGGTACTGGTGGAAAATATCTGGCTGACAAACCATTGGCCAAAATATAGTATGGGCAGTGGCAGTGCAAGTTCCCTTACTCATCATCCTTTGCTAGAGTGCCTCATACCTGCCCTCCTGGGCGCACCTATATGGGTGAAAAGGAAAAGCTGTCTTCATGGCAGCCTTGGTACCTTTGTCAGTTTAGGTGGTTTCACACAGTTGCTGTATCTGCTGTGCCTCAGTTTCCCTTCTTACATGAAATGCTGCACAACTATATTTCAAATGGGATCAAACCTTCTTAAATCTGGTTTGTTAATATAAATCAGCACAGTATTTACCCTTGTATCTGGGCTTCTTTCTTTGCCCTTTTCTTAGTATTAATAATCATCTTTGCATCAGTCCTCCATAAATGTTGTAGCATAGTTTTGTTGTGCTTTCATAACAGGGCTTCTCTTGAATCTTGGTTCTCTCTCTGGGAGATTTGTTGATCCAGGCCTGCTGTCTAGCAACATCTTCCCAGGTATCCCCCAGACTGAACAACAATCTTAGCTTTAAATAATCCTTCAGGAAGTCATAGTTCCCAGTCACTTGATCATCTTTCAGTCATGTGTTCTATTTGGCAGCTAACATTCCCCATACTCTTAAGATCTAGTTTTAAAGGGGCTCTGTCCCTGTAATGGGTATAAGGGATTGAACTTGCACTCAAAGGATTATTGCTCTGTAATAGGTGCTAACTGGTGTCGTATAGCACTTCATCTGTTAGAAACAGGAATTATTTTAAACTTGCTCTCTTTGTATCTTATGCTTCACTTTCAAGGGATGCTGTCAAGCTAAAGTTTTTAAAGGGAGTACCCATGTTTCTAATAACACCTCAGAATACTGAAAACTTATTTAATTTTTAAAAGTTAACTTGTTTTTTTAAATATGGACAGTGAAACAAAAGTCGTTTGTAATCATTTACTTCCTGCTTCTAATTTAGAAATGCAGTGCAAACGAAACTCTGTAGGGGAATGTTTGCATTAGAAATAAAGTTTTAAATCATATTAATGTTATCAGAATTAAAACATTGAATTTCATGGTTGGAATTTTTGTTAACAAAAATTGAGTCTAAAGTCAAACAACTGGCTTGCTTTTAGGAAACTAAGTGAGAGTATGCAGTCTTTTGTTCATACTGTTCTTTGTGTGATTGGCTCAGTTGTTTTGGCAGAATTGAAATGTGTCAGCTCGTAATATAAACATAAACAGAGGATGCTGATATATTTACTATTAACAGGTAGGTGTAGCAAAGAAGAATTTGTATGTTATAGGTGTTTGTTGATTGACGTTAGACTACCTGTAGAGAATAACACTTGTATGCTACTTTAAAACTAGATACACAGAAATGTTAGTACTTAAAGTAACGCATATCGATAGCTCTCACTGGTGTGTACGAGACGATGTGCTTTGTTAATATTTTTAAGATGTTTTTGTGAGAAGCATGAATTTACAGTTATCATTGGCTAACGTAATTTTATGGAAACAGATCTTCACTTTAACTGGACTAATTAAAATCGAGCTGAATGGTGTATTATTTTCGGACAGAATGTTTTATCACACACCCCTTTCCCTTGTCCATCCACTGCCTTTCCCTTTGAATGTCTCCATTGACTACCTTTTCCTCACCCTATTAAACATAGGTTCTCATCCTTATATTTAAGTTTTTCACAACCTAGCTGCTATCTGCTTACTTGTTATATTGCATCATGTTCCTGTTCATATCTACTGCTCCAGCATTAATGCCTACTGAACCTTATTTCCTTCCATAAGCACATAATGCTTTCTTCCATGCTATTCCTTAAACATGGAATGCTTGCACTCCTCATAGCAACCTGTAAAGCCACTACCCTGTTCTACCTCAGAGTCTTCCTTCAAACCTGCCTGAGCTGCAGTGCCTAAGTGAATTGCCAACTAAGTCATTTGTGTGTTAGGTTTTTTTTTTTTTTAAATCAATAAAAAGTCTTAATACTGCTCTCGGTTCATAAAACCAACTTAGCGTGTAACTATAAATAACAAGGAATACAATGGCACTTTAAAGACTTACGTATTGGGATACTAGAGCATAAGTTTTCATGAGCTACAAGTCACTTCCTCAGATGCTGAAGAGAAAAGAAAGAAGCAAAGACAGAAAGCGGGGGATGGGGTGGGCGGGGGGAAAGATACAGAGATGGGAGTGTGACAACAGGACAACAGTGTAACTGTATGTTGCTCTGTTTCCTTTCCTCCCTTCCCTTTTCCCTGAGTTGTATTCAGTTTAGATTTTAGCCTCTGTTGGACAATGGCTTCTTTATTGTATATTGTACAGCACTTAGCACAGTGAGACTTTTATCTGATTGGGTGCTACTGTAATGAAAATATATTAAGTAGTGCAGGAGAGATGAGTATTTCAGAACTGAGCAGCATCACAAACCTAGATCAATCCTAAAGAGTTCATCATGTTTTCTGATTTTATGGTTGTATTTTTTCTCTAATTATTTTTTCCTACCCCTGTTCTCTTTGGTGTGTTCTTGTGTTTTACCATCCCCTTATCCTTTTTTACTTTTCCTGTTCTTTCTTTATTTTTATCCTTTTCTTAGAGACCAAATGAGAGGCTTAGTGTACTATCAGAAAGACCAAGAGAAGATACAGTGTTGGAGGAAGCCCCGGTTAGTATTTGTATAAACTAACACATCTTGGGACTTGACATTCCCAATAATTTTTGTCCATGTGCGGAATGAATTTTATGTGCACCAATATGGAAATGTGTGGGAGGGGGTTCAGGGCTGGGAGGGAATGAGGCTCTGGCTGTGGGTGCGAGCATGAGCCATTTGGGGTGCAGAAGGGGGCTCCAGGCTGGGGCCAATGCATTTTGAGTGCAGGAGTAGGCTCAGGGCAGAAGGCTGGAGTGAGGGTGCAGGGTATAGACAGGAATTGGGGTACATGGAAGGGGCTGAGGATTAGGGTGTGGAGTCTGGGGGGGAGCAGGCTCTGGGTTGGGGTGCAGGGTCTGGGAGGAAGTTGGGGACTTAGGCTGCGGGAAGGACTTGTGTTGGGGGGCACTTACTTAGGGTAGCTCCCATTTGGTGGTAGGGAAGGGAACAGGTGGCCTGCACTTCCCCTCGCTCACCTGCAGGCACTGCCTCCCTCAGTCTGGGGGTGTACCCTCCAGACAAGGGCAGCATGGGGACAGAGCTTCCTGATGTAGGGGAAGGAATGAAAGCATGTGGAGCTGCTCTCTCTCCTGCACCGCCTCTCTTCTCCCCTCTGCCCCTTCTCCCTGCCACCAGGATGAACTGGTCCAGAACACAGGGGCTTTATGGACTGCAACCTCTAAAGCCCCTTTCTTAATCTGGTCCTGGTGTTGTGGCAAGAGAGTTTGCCTCTCCTGGGGCCATGGCAACTCCCTGCTGTGGCCAGCAGCAGACATGGACAGGGAGTTGCTGCAGGCAGGAGCAAGGCTCATGTCTCTGGCCCCAGCAGAGGGCTTCTTCCCAGATGGGGAACCTTTTTTGGGGTAGAGGCCGCACACAACTGAGAAGTGTTTATATTTAAAAAAAACAAAAACAAAGCCCTTCACTGATGAGGCCTCCAACTGAGGACAGAGACATTCCCCTTGCACATCAGAGCCCAAGGGGACCAACCTAATAGATTTTGTGCTCCAGCTCTGTTGAGGACAGCGGGGGGAGAAGAGGGCTAGAGTGCCAGTGTGGGCTCCCCAATGCTGGGCAGGGGGCATGAGCCTCAGGGGCTGGATCCAGGCAACCTGGGGGCTACATGCAGCCCCTGGGTCTGAGGTTCCCCACTCCTGGCTTAAAGGGAACCCTGCTTGGATTAAGTGTTGTAGAAATTGTCTTGCTGGCTCTTTATGGTACTAACTTATTATAAGGTAAATCAATCACTGTTCTTGGAAATGTCTGTATAATTATTATTGTGGCCAATGCTCATTATATTTGTATCTAATGACAAAATAAAGCAACACAAAAATGACATTTCTAATTGGTTTACCAAGGAGAAATTTTCTATGGAGATCTCCCCTCTAGATGTCTCAGATTATCAGTCATCACTCCTCCTCAGTGAATCATGCAGTTGGATTGAGTGGTTGTCATGGTTGCACTTGACCATCAGTGCCAGCTGAAAGGAGGAGAAAGTAAATTGTTGAAGAAATTAAAAAAAAAATTCAAACCCAAACACCTTATGAATCACTGTGTGTTAGTGACTGTTTCCTTCTGCAGCTGATATGGCCGTTATTTTCTGTATAGGTCCAGCAGTCCTCACCACCTCTTCCAACACAAGTTACAACTGATATCAAGTTTCAGGTTGGCGATCTAGTCTGGTCCAAGGTGGGAACTTATCCTTGGTGGCCTTGCATGGTTTCAAGTGATCCACAGCTAGAGGTTCATACCAAAATTAACACACGAGGTAAAGGACTGTTGAGTGGACATGTTAGACTCTGTATCAGTCATTGCTCCTTAATTAAAAATATTGCTATACAATACAACTGATAACTTATGCCAATTGGGATAGGGCTCCCAGAGTGAAGTTAACGATGAGCCAAAAATCTGTGTCCTATTGAGAGAGTTAAACATAAACAAATTCTCTTCTGTTGTTCACACAGTGAAATTAAGGAAAGCAGAATTGCCTTGATTTTTGTTGTTTATAAATATTAAGTTCATTTAAAAAAAGCCCAGAGGACAGTACACTGAGTGATTAATTTTGATTTATCTTTAATGTTTATCATATTTGTTTTAGAATAAATATACACGTGCTCTCATAAAAACATTAATTGATAGCGATATTTTGGAGTGAAATTAAAGGAAAAACAAATTGTTCATGTAGTGGCTTTTTTGGGGTAAGTGACATCTGGATATTTTAAAAATGAAATTTTGAATGATTAAAACCCCAAGGTTGCCATAGTTATTTCATTGATCTGGCTTATCTTTCCCTGATTCCATCTGGAAAGTCTGGCCCTTACGACTCCCAAAGGGTGATAAGCGTTCGACCTGTTAAATAGGAAAACCTCACTCGCACATAACATTGCATAATTCTTAGGTTAGCTATATGATTAAACAAATGCAGTATTACTTAGTTTAGAGAGAGATTCTGCCACTTAACTCACTGGAGCAAACAACATAAGCCACAAAATCAAAGGGTCATTTGACTGTATCTCCTTGAATTAGTATCCTACAAGTAGAACTTCTGATCTCATTGATACTGCTCAGTGTGAGGTCCAGGTGCTGCAACTTTAGATTGTAATCTGAAGGCAGGAAAAATTCCTCTTTGCTTTCTAAAGTGCTATGCAAATTTGTTACAAGACTGAACTGTGCAATTTCAGTTTCTCATAGAAAGTTAGTTTTGTTAAACATTTTTATTTAATTCATATAGGGGAGGTTTAAGCAAAATCGAAACACTGATAGCTAGGATATCCGTGATCTCCCCTTCCCCATTGACTTAGTAGCTCTTGTGTAGTTTCTAGTTAGACTGCATAATCTTGTTACCTAGCCACTTTTATAAAACCATATCAGATGTGTAAGAAATAGAGCTGTAAACATTTTACTGTCTGTCTTCTGTAGAGCTAAGGAGGTCCGTCTGCAAGAATTAAATGAGTGGAGTGGAGTAACAATGTTAGGCTAATACATTGAAGTAAACACATGAACTGACTTTTGTTAATAGTACTGCTTACAACAGTGTGTTTTTAATTTCAGGTGCCCGTGAATATCACGTTCAGTTCTTTAGCAACCAGCCTGAGAGGGCATGGGTGCATGAGAAGCGGGTTCGAGAGTACAAAGGACATAAACAGTATGAACAGTTATTGGCTGAGGCTACTAAGCAAGCCAGCAATCACTCGGAAAAACAGAAGGTATGTTCAGCATTAAATTCAGTGTGTGTTATCCACAATATCTATCAAAGTAAAACCTAATCTGACAAAGGAGATCCATTCTGAAACCTGTTGTAGATTGGTGCATATTTGAATGTTGCAAAAATGAAGTACTGTGTGCATTCCGCTATGACTAAGTGATCATTCTTTACACATGCCCTTATGTCCTCCTTATGGATAAGCTGTTAGCTGAGCTTGTTTTGTATCCAATGCAAAATTGAGATACAAATATTTGTGGTTCTTCCTCCCTCTGCTCCCTTTCTTTCATGTATGTAGTCCTTTTCTAAACACTTTGTGTGTGTGTGTGACTTCAGCATAAACATTAGACCTCTAATGTTCAGTGCTTCTATTGTTAATATAGTTTGTAGAAAGCAATGCACGTTTTCAGTAGCAATGTTTATGCTCTCATCAGCATCCTGTACATTCTGACATTATGTAGCTTGTGCTTATTAGCAGTCACTTCAGCTGGCTATTATCTGATAATTGCCAATAAGAGGAAGGCAGGTTTGCAAAGCAGCCGTGAAAGGCCATGCTGGGAAGTGACTTCTCTGGCAGCATCCTGCAAATCTGCCTGCAGGGGGGATAGCAGCATGGAATATGGCTTCAGCCCTGATGCTGGGGCTTTCCACAGGGAGCAGGGATGTTGGGTCCCATGAGACTACCCTGCACTCTTCCCTGGGAGGGATGTTCTGAGATCCAAATGCAGCCCCATGGCAGGATACCTTGAAAAGGCAGAGCGAAGTAATGTGCAGCTCTGGCATCTAGGCTGCAACCCCCTCCCTGCTGTTGCCCAGCCTGCTATCCCTTCCTGTGTGTGTTCAGTTTTGCTGGGCTGCAGCAGAAGGAAACACTGGGGCATGCTGAGCATTGGCTGTAGGCAGGTTTGTGAGGTTGCAGCCGGAGGAGGTATGTCCCAGCACTTCCTGTCCTGGCTGCAGCCTCACTCATGAGTCTGCAGAGGGTGCTCACACTCCCCAGTGCTCCCTTATGAGGGGATAGCCTTCCAAGCATTCCTGCAGATAGCAACATTTTCTGGAAAAAAGGGCTAATACCCAAATCCTATCAGCATTGATGCTAACGGAATGGGGTTGGGTCCCTGCAATATGTTGCCATTAACTGTAAATTGCTAATATCAGGCTTGTTCTTAAGCAAAATCAACTCTATCTGTTTAATTGAGTATGCAGCTGTTAGCAAGACCTCTGGGCTTATTACTTTGTGTTTTGGTGGGCTTCTTAAGTACGTATTTAAGTTAATTTAAAAATAGTAATGAGTAGGGAATGGGAGGTTTAGAGGACAAAACGGGATTAAAATAAGTGGATGAACTGGATTATCTTCTGGTTCATGTATCTGCAGAATTGTGGATTAAATTTTGCGCGCCATTGTCTTCAGTGGGTTTACTTGGAGCAGAATCTGACTCAAGTTTTATTGGTGATGGCAATGTATGGCCCAGTAAAAATCTAGCTTGACTGTCAATTCCAGTCTGAGTGTGCTGGTCTGGTGGTGTTCCCTAGAAATATTTTTGTAAACTGTACAAACATTAGCCTGCAATCTGAGATACGTGAGCGACCTGCAGATGGCTTACTTAGGGCAGAAGAGATGCACATTTTAAACTAATTTATTTTAATTGAACGTTTATTTTAAGGCGCCTAGGAAGCTAAATAAATACAAGTAATAGACTTCTCTTTTTATCTTTGTTTTAAAGATTCGTAAGCCAAGGCCACAAAGAGAACGTGCTCAGTGGGATATTGGTATTGCCCATGCTGAGAAAGCATTGAAAATGACTCGGGAAGAAAGGATAGAACAGTATACCTTCATTTATATAGACAAGGAGCCAGAGGAGGCTTTGTCTAAAGCCAAAAAGGCTAATGCCCCTAAATTAGATGCTAAAAAGAATCGTCGGCCCAAACCAGCATTGAATGCTCAGCCAGAACAGACTAATACAGTATCAGCATCGCCCTCGTTATCAAATACTGAGGTGCGAAGGCACAGTCAAAGGAGGCAGTCAAGTGTGGAAGAAGAGGAGCCACCACCTGTCAAAATAGCATGGAAAACTGCTGCAGCCAGAAAATCCTTACCGGCTTCAATAACCATGCATAAGGGCAGCTTGGATCTTCAGAAATGTAACATGTCTCCAGTTGTTAAAATTGAACAAGTTTTTGCCCTACAGAATGCTGCTGGGGATGGAAAGTTCATCGATCAGTTTGTTTACTCTACCAAGGTACACACTTATTTGTTACTAACTCCTCTGCCTGTAAGGAACACTCACCCACCGTAATTTGGATGGGGCTGAAACTTAAGTGTCCACCTACTTTCAAAATGTGATGGTACATACAGGCTGCTTTTATTGGATACTACACTAAATCTATCAGACCCTGCTTTTTGTCAGCAGTCACTATAAAAGGAAACCTCTTAAAATTTTACTAACTACAAAAACTAGTACAGCCAACAGTTTTTTGTTTTTTAAAAAAAGGGGGTGTCAGAGTTTTAATGACAGAAGTTTCTACAAAAGCCATCAAGCTGTTGCTGAGAACTTTTGAAATCAGTAGCTAAAACAAGCCACTTGGTTAATTCTAGTCTCCCACTTTAAATCAGATTTGAGCTGCTCAGCTCTTCAGAGTTAAATTGGAACTGCTTCTTTGGCAGGGCTCGACAAAGTATTGAATCTACTTGCCCGTGACGAGTAGATTTCAGCTGGGCGCCCCGTTCATTTGCGGCGCGCGCATGCACAATGCTGATCTTGCTCATGCACAGTGCGGGGCTGGCGAGCGGCTTTCGCAGCCATTCGTCAAGCCCTACTCTTTGGCATTTGTTTGCAACAGGTGAGGTTACAGGATAGTGCATAAATAGTGAGCTAAAAGCGCGCAAAAAAAAAAAGCTTTGGCCAGATCTACACTAAAAGGGGAATGTTGAATTAAGATCCATAACTCCAGCTACAGCGTTAATTATGTTGCTGGAGTCGGCATACCTTAATTCAAGATTTCCCCGCTGTCCATGCAGCGGGACGCCAACAGGAGCAACACTCCTGTTGGCTTCCCTTACTCCATGCAGCAGTACCACTGCCAATGGGGATGCCCTGTGAGTTCGAGTTAGCAGGTCTATACTAGACCCCCTAAATCAAACTCTGAAAGATTGATTGTGGCAACGTCAATCTTCCGCTTAGTGAGGACGTGGCCTTAGTCTTATGCAGTTTATCTGCAACTCCTCAGTGAGCCCCAGTACTGCTCCTCTCACTAATTGGCTGCCTTATTCTTCTGCCTTGTCTTCTTTGAGGACATTTGGTTTTTTAATTTCTATTATGGATGGGGTCCTTATGTGGATAAGCACATTAGGAATACATAAAACAAATACAACACTCATGATGTTCAGTGCGATTCTGATGCATACAGTATATTTATTTGAGGGGGAAACCGGGAGACTTCTTGAGGGGGTTTCCCTCATTATTTGCAAATTGCTCTCCCTCCTGGTGGTGATCAACACTGTGAGATGCTGTCTTGAATTCCAAATAGTGTTTTCCTTATAGGCTTCATGGCTGTTGAATTAATTTGCATGCTAGTCTGATTAACTAATCACTAACTTTATTTGTGTTCTTTAAAAGGGAGTTGGTAACAAAACTGAAATAAGTGTCAAGGGACAAGACAAGCTTACTTCTACGTCAAACCCAAAAAACGAGAGAGTCACTGCGCAAAATGCATCCTCACCTGAAACAACTTCTGGGTCAACAGGTAGGCAAAGGTTGGGACTCCTTGACTAACTCTTACCAAACGAGCATTTAAAAGGGGGCCAAAGGCAGGGTTCCTTCAGGAATTAGACAATCAATATGGATCTGTTTCTCTTGACAGCAATGGTACATGTAATTCCCAATGGATGCAGTTACTTGGAGGGGGGTGCTCTATGTCTTTAAAGCTACATCTGCACTCCAACATTATTTCAGGATACCAAAGTATCCCAAAATAGCTATCCCATGTCTTCACAGCAAGCCCGTTATTTCAAAATATAATGGGTTCTCTATTCCAATGTCCCCTGTAAACCTATTTCCACAAGGAGTAAGGGGCATTTCGGAATACTGGGTTATTTACAGTGCCAAATTACAAAATAAGCTATTTCGAAATAAGATCGAAATAAGATACTCAATTTGCGTAGCTCAAAGTGCATATCTTATTTCGAGGTATGGTGCAGTGTAGACGCACCCTAAGCGTTTAAATGATGGATGAGCTGCCCTTAGTTGAGCCAGTTAGTCTTGGACTTGTTGCTTAGCCAGTGTGAAACAAGTCAATATATTCATTAGGGGTGTGTCTAGATTACAGGGTTTTTTGAAAAAAAGTGGCCTTTTTTCGAAAAAAAACTTCCCCTGCGTCTAGACTGCTGCCGCATTCTTTCAAAGTAAATCAAAAGAACACGGCAGGTTTTTTTTCCAACCGTGGAAAACCTCAGTGCGATTTTTTTTTGAAAGTGCTCTTTTGAAAAATGGCGCTATGTAATGCTAACGGTGCTTTTTCGAAAGAGAGCATCCAGACTGCCTGGGTGCTCTCTTTTGAAAAAGCAGCTTGCTTTTTCAAAAGTACTGGTTGTAGTCTAGACACTCTTTTTCAAAAGTATCTTTCGAAAAAGCCTCTTTCGAAAGACGCTCGCAGTCTAGACGTAGCCTAGATGGCTATGATGATGGAGAAGGTTGGGGAGGAAGCAGCAGGTAGTAAAATAGTTCACTAAGTTGGGAGGCAGTAAAATGGTTATGTTAACAAAAATCATAGCAGTGGCTTTTGGCATTCAATTTCAAAAGTAGCAATTAGTATCAAAGCAAATGAGGCCAGAATCAACATAGTCCTGTGGTTAGAGAAAAGCTTTATAAAACAGGAGTAAATTCTATTCCCAACTATACTCTTTAATTTCTTATGTGATCCTTGTACAAGGTAATTAGTGTCAGTGCTTCAGTTAATCCTGTTGGTTAACTGGGATAATACTTACCTTTCTGAAGCACTTTGAGCACTCACCTGTTAGACACTGTGTACATCTAGGCTGCGTCTAGACTGGCGCGATCTTGCGCCAGAGCTATGCAAATAAGGCTCAG
>JANRFK010000351.1:13404966-13434217 GCA_030068395.1 Apalone spinifera | reverse complement strand
CTGAGCCTTATTTGCATAGCTCTGGCGCAAGATCGTGCCAGTCTAGACGCAGCCCTAAAGTATTGCATATTTGAGAAAAGAGTGAAGTAAACAAGAGTATCTGGAGGCTTAGAATAGGAAAGAGAAGACTTAAAGCAAATTCTCTGAAGAAATTGAACATAGTAACATGCTGGGAGAGAAGAGTGTGAATTTAAAGTGAATGAGTCTCTTTTGCATTAGAACGGAAATGGCTATGGGTCTTCTGTTAGGAAATGGCTATGGGTTTCGCTCTTCTTTCAGTGGGGATGGGTTACTCCCTGTACAAAGTCTCTGGGAGCAAATTAATAAATAGTGTAGAAAGAGAGAGGGTGGAATATGAAGTGGGTGAGAAATATAACTTCAGTCGTTCTAGACTGAACTCCGTTTCAAGTCCTTCCTCCTATTGTTGTGTGTTTTAGTATTTTAGTCAAATAGTCTTTATCCTCAATGTGTAAAATGCATCATACGTGTTTGTAATCATGCCCTAGACTGTGGAGAACACCTTGGTTAATAATGAATATGTAAAAGTAAGTTTGGGGTAAGATCAGGGTGAATTCATGTTATACCAGGCAGCAAGATGAACAGTTGGGTTCAGTCTGGACCCACAAAAGGGGGATGTTTGATGCAGCTTAGGTGTCATAAAACTAACTCTTTCCGATAGGATTTTTTTTTTTTAATCTTGCAACATTATTCATTGTGTCTCTTGCTTTAGTTATAGTAATAGAGATGTAGCCGTGTTAGTCTGGTCTTGCTGAAACAAAAGACAGGACCATGCAGCACTTTAAAGACTAACAAGATGGTTTATTAGGTGATGAGCTTTCGTGGGTCAGACCCACTTCCTTGGATCAAATTGTGGAAGAAAATTGGCATGATCATATATACCAAAGAGATACAATCAAAAAAAGTGAACACATAAAATTGACAAATCAGATTTTAGAACAGAGAGGGTATGGGGGGGGGGGGAGAAGAGAAGGTTAATGTCTATGAGATAATGATATTAGAGGTGATAATTGGGGAAGCTGTCTTTGGGTCTTAACAAAGATGCTAATTACATTCGTAAAGTGTCAAATTTAAGCATGAATGACAGTTCTGAGGCTTCCCTTTGTAATCTAGTGTTAAAGTCTCTTTGAAGCAGGATGCATGTAGTAAGGTCATTGAGACCATGCCCAGTCTGGTTGAAATGGCAAGAAACTGTTTTTTCTTTGCGAAACTGTCTTCTGTCTGTTTTGTGTGCATTGATTCTTTGGCGAAGTGTCTGAGAAGTTTGTCCAATATACATAGCAGACGGACGCTGTTGGCACATGATAGCATAAATTATATTTCTGGATGAAATATGTGTTCTTGATCTTGTAACTGACATGTCATCATATAATTTATGCCATTATGTGCCAACAATGTCCGTCTGCTATGCATATTGGACAGACTACTCAGACACTTCGCCAAAGAATCAATGCACACAAAACAGACAGAAGACAGTTTCTTGCCATTTCAACCAGACTGGGCATGGTCTCAATGACCTTACTACATGCATCCTGCTTCAAAGAGACTTTAACACCAGATTACAAAGGGAAGCCTCAGAACTGTCATTCATGCTTAAATTTGACACTTTACGAATGGGTCTTAACAAAGATGCTAATTATCTTACCCATTACAAAGAGAGCTTCCCCAATTATCACCTCTAATATCATTATCTCATAGACATTAACCTTCCCCCCCTCCCCCCATACCCTCTCTGTTCTAAAATCTGATTTGTCAGTTTTATGTATTTTCACTTTTTTTTGATTGTATCCCTTTGGTACATATGGTTATGCCAATTTTCTTCCACAATTTGATCTGAGGAAGTGGGTCTGACCCACAACAGCTCATCACCTAATAAACCATCTTGTTAGTCTTTAAAGTGCTGCATGGTCCTGTTTTTTAGTTGCTTTAGTTGTTTAACTATGCAGAGGACCTGGTCCTAGTGCAGTTAGTTCTTTTTTCAAAACAACAAATAAAACCAAACCAGAGACACCAAAATAAAAAAAACCTCAACCCATTCTGTATATATTGGTGTACTGTCCTCAGGCCACAGAGTTCAGCTCCTCTGCATATATAGTTCTTGTTGTATAGTTTTATTTGAATGTTGCTGTCCCCTGGGTTGTCAACAAAGACTGTGCTTGAGGACTTTCCAGTGCAAGATGAGCACTATGGATTTTTTTTTTTTTTTTTTTTTTTTTACCCTGGTGTGAGCAAGATGGGGTTTTATCTGCTGTTGATGGAATCGTTGTGTCTCCTGCTGCTTTTAAGTGCTACTCTGTTAATTGTCCAACAACAGAGGAGGTGTTCTCTGTTTTGTTTCCCTCCCCTGGAAACCAAAGGCATCACCTCCACAATTCGCAGTGGCTCTTAGGACATAGGGAGGGTAAGGATTCTGAGCCTCTTTTTTTTCATTTTCTCAGGTTTTTTGGATACGTAAAACATCACCTGATAACACCCCATACAGTGCATGAGCATTACTTCAGTATACACTCCAAACAGTCACTTTCAAAGCCATTTCCAAAGTCCAGACAGTTATTGGTCCCCTCTCATGGAACATAACTGGAAGTCCTTTTTTCAAATTTAAGGTCACCGGAACTTCAGAATACCTTTACGGTAAAGTATTTTACAGAATGACTCTGGGAGCCCTGGTGCATAAGCCACAGTGAGATGTACAGAATTCCATAATAGTGGGGAAAATCTGTTTCCGTAATTGGCAATCTGATAAGAGAACTACCTTGAGAATTTAATTGGAGCCTGGAAGTATGACTTCCAATGACTTGCCCAATGACTTGGTAACTGACGAGGTGCCCGGCTGGCTATAAACCAGCCTGAAACTAGCTCCTGTTCATAAATGTTACAGAAGTGAGAGAGGCGTATTGTGGAGGTGATGCAATGAACCTTTGGGGAATGGGGGAAAGAAGTGTCGGTTGCACCACTTGAGCATATGGCTAGCATCAGATACAAAGTAGTGCCCTTGGAGACCTGTATCGGAGAAGATAGCATTGGTCTTGCATCGCAACATAGCAGAAGGAGTTCTATTGAGCATAGAAAAGAAAGGGGATCACTGTTTAGTTGACTTTCCTCGTCAGACTTGTCCAGAATTAGTGAACTCTTTCCATACATCTTACAAGGCATGCCTGCTGAACATTGAGGGGCTGCAGATCAGGTGCCTTGGACCACTGAGAGCAACTCGAATACACAATAAAATTTGCTATATACCTCTGGGTATACATTCTAAAATGTGTCCCTTTAAAAATAAAATCTTTAAAACCATTTGTATTAGCCACATATACAGTTCTTGAGAGTTTCCATTGCACCAATTTTAAATGCAAATTTTTCTAAATAACTAGAAAGCAAGATTAGCTGCAGATAATCCTGAGTAATTACACATCAAATGAAGTCTCACTAAATAAATACTAAACCTAAGTGTATAAGAGAGAGAGGAAAGTTCCATGCTTCTAGAGTCCTCTGGAACAATTTCCAGGCATGGTTACAGCCTACCTCTTTTTATATTTTTTTTACACACACAACAGACATTTATGGCCTCCAATAATGAATCCTTTTAACAGACTACAAAGAAATTCCAGATCCATATTTTAGTCTTCTAAATACTAATAATTTAAAAAAAATAAAAAAATCCCTATCTTGTTAGACCAAAAAGGCCTGATGCTGAAGAACAAAACTGCAGCTTGTTTTCAAACTTGGGGCTTTTCTATCTGTCTTATACCTGTGCTTTGTTTCACAAATTACACATTGCACAGATGCTGTGTAGATGCTCCTCAACAGGAGCAGAGCTGTAACCCAGAATACTCCTTGCCAATTTTTTTTTAAAGGAGCCACTGTTCTGGTGTTTTCATGTAGCTGAATGACGCATATTAATCTGAGATTGCTTTCTAGGGCGTAAATTTAAGAAATCTGCTTGTTCGATTTTTGTCTGCTAGAATAGCATCCTCTCCATTGACAACCGTTTGTGTTCAGTTTTTTTCTCAGCATCTTGAAATCTTTATCTAACGCTGTCAATTTTTTATTCATTGCAACTATGATAGCCCAGCTTTTGACTAAACTTGTACTAATATCTAGAGTTCAGATATTTGATAAGTCAGTTCACCCAGCTGCCCACATAAAATCAAAGGCCCAGAGAACCTTGTTTTGGAGAACAAAAACTTGGAATCTAAGTTCTCAATCTTTACAATACCAAGACATTTTAAGTAATGCTGTTTTTTGTTTTTTTTTTTAATTATGGATACAGAATCTTTAACAAAAAAGCCCAAGGCAAGCTAGTTAATTAGAAAATGATAGACCAAAGGCTCTGGAAGTGACATGCCTTATCAAACTCATTCTATTCCAAATACGGATTCTAGCCTTTTCCTTCACCCTTTTATTGGTGTCTTTTCTGAATCCAAGCCTCTCTCCATTAAGTGTATTGTCCACAATGAGGGCTTAAGCTGGCAAAAAAAAAAGGTCAGTTCAAAGGTTGTTTTTTTTTTTTATTATTTTTTTGTTTTGTAAGTCGGAGTAAAATATCAAAAGAATAAAAAAAGTGCTATTTTTACTATGGCTGTTGACTTGGTACTGAACATATCATGCTCTTCTGAAATAGGACTCACGTAATAGAATCCTTTCTTTCCTTAGGTTCTGTAGAAAAGAAGCAACAGAGAAGATCGATTCGAACCCGCTCAGAGTCTGAGAAATCCACTGAAGTTGTGCCAAAGAAGAAGATCAAAAAGGAGCAGGTTGGCTTCCTCCATGTAGAGAGTTAAAATATATTTTGTATTCATAAATGTTGTGGCTTATATTGGTGCCTTTTTATTTTTCTCCATTTTGCCCATCGAGTTTCCTTTTTGGACTATCCTTCATGAAATCCCCCTGTCAGTACCATTATTGCTGTGACTCTGCTACTGGCATCTTCACAGTATCAATTCAGGCTTTGGATAATGGGAACTCAATGATGCAAGACTTCTAATGAACCTGACATGTTAACTTTGAGATTTGTGTTGTCAGCAAAATGATTTTATGTTTCAATAATATCTGATGGAATTGCCGCCAGGTTCCTTCCTTCCTTACTCTTGGTTTAGCTGCTGGTTTGTATTGAGGTTTTGTTTTTCAAAGTTTCTCATTTATTTGATCACTTCTGAAAATGGACTCTTAAGAATGATCTATCTTAAAGATGAATAATCTGACTTTTATGTTGGCAGACATCAAAAATGCAGATCTTAGATTTTTTTTTTCTCCCCCTTAAGTAGAACTAACATGTACAGAGCACTCTTTTAATCTGAATGCCAGACAGACAAATGTTGTTGCTTTATTTAAAAAAAAGTTCTGAGTGGAGAAAAGTAGGCAAGTTGAATGGGTGACATACTTAAATATTTAACTCAGTACACTTATTTAACTAGTTTGTCAGAGTTGTTGGTTCTTTTCCTTATTATCAATGTTTCCCTATTTAAACATTAAGGGCATCTACTTTTGAAATCGGACACTTTTGTATAACAATTGTTTCTTAATACAGTTTTTTCCAATGGGCTTTTTAAAAAAAGGGACACAGGTTAATTATTTTTAAATCATTAGAGTAAAATGGATATTTAAAAAAAAATCCTAACTTATTCTTTGCCCATTACACTTTTATTTTGTTGCACTTCAAAGTCATCTTAACGGCTGAAAATAGGCCTCATCTAGTTTTTTAAAGTTTTGTATTTTGATTCCGATGCACTAGTTTGACACTTCTGTGTTTGGGTTGTGAAAGCACCAGAAGAAATTTTAACTTTTTTGTCTCAAACTTTTTTAAAGGCAACCTAAATGTTGGATTTAAAATAAATGACTCGTAGGCCCTTAACTTGGTGTGGTAAATTGTGGTTTCCCTATTTTTATATAAATGTTTTTGCGTTTACAAATTGGCTTTAATTTAACAAAGGTAGAAGAACCAACAATAGGAAGGTTGTGGTTCCAGGGCTTTGCTTGCTTTCTATACTATGTAGCTAACTAAGGCAACATAGTACATTAAATTGCTTTTCTCAGGCAAAGTATGTGACTAAAACATAATAAAATAATCAAAGATGCACTGTAATGCACATAACTTTGAATGTATTAAATTATATTCAAAATAGATCTTATTAACTTTCAATTATGCAACAATATTTGTTACCCAAAGTCAAGTTTTCTTGCAACCGATTCCCAAATTCAGTCTGCGACCACTTGGTTTAAATTTATAACTGGAATGAATACAAATAATGGGAAAAACAAAATGTTAATGCTACTGTTACAGTGAGAAATAGAGAAATACAAGTGATTGTTTAGATTTTATATTTGTATTACGAACTGTATCCTATACAAATCCTTTTATTGTATGTTTTTACCTATTGTACAACAAAATAAAATATTTTTTAAAAAATTATAGAATAATCCTTAAATATTTACTAAATGTGTTTCTATATGCTTTGTTAACCACATTGCAAAGAAATAAAAGCCTGCAATTCTTAGCCTAAAACTAGGACCTTAGGAAACAATTCTCTTCTTTTAATTATGCTTTTATCACCAAATTTTCACAGCAGAGAAATTTTAATTTCATCCTTCTGATGTAGGATCGAGAACATGAAGTGTTTTTGGAAGATCACAAACTTATCTACTTAAGTTTGTACTGACATGAGTTTCCAGCTGTATAGAGCTCTGCAAAGCTCTGTATGGAGTCCTCATCCCCCCCTTTATGGGCCTTGCAGCATTCTATACAGAGAGAAGGTCCATATCTCCAGGAGCTCAAGAGTGCATGCTTGATGGAAGTGCCTTAAACCGGCAATACATTAAGTGTCTCACTAACCTGAGTGTCATACCTGTATAAGTACAAGTTTACCTTAACAGGTGTGGGTTTTTACAACAGCATCAGGGTTGGCTACAGAAATGAACCCTTCTCCTGCCTGCTGGACATGGATAAAGCTTTCTTGTTGTCTTCGAGCACAAAGGGAGCGATTGGAAAGAACATTGCTATTGAACATATGGCTGCCCTATCACCTGGTATTCAGCCTAGGCAGCTAGGATTAAATCCCAGCAGGACAGAAGGCTTACACTGAGAAGGGGACTGCCAGACTACATCTGAATTCAGATATGCTAATCGCTTAAACTTGGATGTTCTTTCTTTTTTATACTAGGGGAAAAAATTCCTCTGTTAACTATAGATTTTCCTGTCCAAACAGGTAGAAATGGTTCCACAGACAGCAGTGAAGACTGGATTACAGAAAGGTGAGTTTAGCTGAATAAAAACAAATGTTAATTATCAGTACCCCATTTACAGGCCACTTATTATATTTCATTGATGATTTTCAGTCTGTGTGAACTGAAAGTAATTCCCAGATGCTTGTTGTGACTTCATTGTATTGATCTACCTTCCTCCCTTTGAATTATAGCCATCTTTGGTAATAACTAGGAAAATAGTGTGTGTACTTGGTCGTCTTTAAAGTTTTCACTACTTGAATCTTGTTAAAAAAAATTGAGGCTGTCAGAATATAGGCATATTTATAAGATAAATGGTGTGGGGTTAAATGTTGGGTTTTTATACCTGCCTAAATGGTGATAGTTCAGTAGATTGTGCCAATACATGAGCTACCTATCAATTTGACAAAAGTTTTTGTTTAATGGCATTTGAATGCCACTTTCTAGTAGCTAAACTTACAAGCTAGATTTAGTTCAACATGAATTCTTTACCACATATTCCCAGCAACATTGCTGACCAAATTCTCAGGTCAGGGTCACACCCCAAGCCATGGGCCGGGTCCTTTGCTTATAAAGTGCTGCCTTGTGGACATCTTTCATGTCTCTTATTTCCCCTCTTGTGATTTTAAAAAGAAAAGTGAAAACAGTATTTTAGGATTCATTTCAATATGTTGTGTTAAGGTGCCAGCGAGATTTCAGATTCTTGTAAACCTCTAAAGAAAAGGAGTCGTGCCTCAACTGATGTAGAACTGACTAGTTCAGCATACAGAGACACATCTGACTCTGATTCAAGAGGACTTAATGATCTGCAGGTAAATGTGTGGTATTTGCACACAGATGTGTGTTTCAGTATGTGAGACAGAAATTGCATGATTGACGGGCCTCAGTTTTGAATAAGAAAGTAACTTAGTAGTCAAATTCAGATAACTGAATCGTTTTGCTTTTTAAAAAGTCTGACAATGTTATGGTGAGATTACAATATCTCAAGTATGTTGATATATATTTTCCCATGCTGGTCCAATGCTAAAAAGGACATTTATTAAATGGGTAGTATATTGTTAGTCACTGTACATTGAGGCTCATACGCTTTCAAATAAGTCTTTTTCATGTATATTGACTGTATTTTTCTTTAAATCAATGAGGACTTAATATTTTTCCATTCCATAGTTAGCCTTTTAAAGTAGCTTATATAAAAGTGGTTGTGGATTGATTACTTTATAGGGTAGCTTTGGAAAGCATTCAGACAGCCCATCAGCTACTGCGGATGCCGATGCTTCTGATGTACAATCGGTAGACTCTAGCTTATCAAGAAGAGGCACTGGAACAAATAAGAAGGATACTGTTTGTCAGGTAGGTGGAAAGTGCATAGTACTGTAAAACAAATCTGTGCTAAAATTGTGCTATCTGCTTCTCTGTTTTAATCTGGTCTGGTAGAAAACTTGAATTGTGCAGTTGTATTTTGACCAAATCTCAAAATTAGAGAGCAACTTGGAACATGATGGCATGACCAGGTCTTGCAGGTTTAATGCTCCAGAGGCGATTTTTTTTTTCACTACCTTCCCCCCCCCCCCCCCCCCCCCCCCCCCCCCCCAAAAAAAAAGTTGAAATGGCATTTTGCAGGTTGACTGAGTCCATGGAAAAATACAGTACAGCGTGTACTGACTAATATCACCAAGCAAGCAAGTTGCTATATTCTGCCCTATTTGAAAATTCCAGAGCATCTTTCAGAGTAAAACGAAATGAGAGCAACAGTGTGCTAGTCTAAATAAGACACAGGCATGGCTAACTAGTAAGGTCTGCATTTGAGGGAGGCTGTTGCTGTTGTCTTGGCAATTGCTTAAGACAGCACCTATATGGTGGGGATGGGAAAGCACATCTGGCAGTCACTGCTCCATGTATGTGTAGGTGAAGAGAAGTCTAACACCAAAAAGGATGGGCACTCCTTTTTAGAGGGGACACGTTCCGTGCGTGCTGGAGGCTTCCAGTGGCTATTACAATTGCTAGTTCTGTCAGCAGCTTCAGCCAACTGGCCTGCTTGTTCAGAAACCAAGAAGCTGCAGTGTGATAGTATGAAGAGGTTTCCGCCAGTTAATTTCCATCGCTTTGGTTGTGTTTGTCACTTGCATTTAAACATCTGTCAGGTGCTTTGTTTGCTGACTAGCTGTTTGCTTGTTTAAGATCTGTGAAAGCGCTGGCGAGTCTCTGGTGTCCTGCGAAGGAGAGTGCTGTAGAGTCTTCCACACGGAATGCCTGGGACTGAAATCAGCACCTGATGGGAAGTTCATCTGCATTGAATGTAAAAATGGTAAATGAGTTACTGTGTGTGATGGGGGAAGATCTTGGTTTATATTTTCCCAGGCCAGGGTTTATTAAATGGGCAGTGTGTTCTAGGTGGATTACAGTGATTTGATGAAGCCTTCAGTAATTATATTCAGGGCTGAACAAACAGAGGCAGGGATGTTCTACAGTGAATAAAGTTAAATGCTGACTTTCTTCCCTCTCCACTTAGCAAGTACTTTTAAAAGGATAATTAGTAAGCTGTTCAGTGCTGGGCTGTATTCCTATTTGTACTGCACCCAGCACAGTCGGGGCCTGATCCTGATTGAGGCCTTCATTAATGTGCAGTAGTAATGGTGAGGGGGGAATATTTTGCTTACATTGGTGCAACTGCATTAACTTCACAGTTTTTCTTTCTCTGCCAAATTTGCAAATTTGCCTCACAGGAAATAACTGATTGCATTCATGCTGAGGTTGGTTTTATTCCTTTTCTTAAAAGGACAGCACACGTGCTTTTCCTGCAAGCTTCCTGGTAAAGATGTGAAGCGCTGTTCAGTCAATGCTTGTGGTAAATTTTATCATGAAACCTGTGTTCGTAAGTTTGCCACTGCTGTCTTTGAGTCACGAGGATTCCGTTGCCCGCAGCATTGCTGTACCGCCTGCTCAGTGGATAAGGATATCCACAAAGCAAGTAAAGGTGAGAGCACAACTGGATCGGGATAGTAGCAGGAAACTATAAAATACCTGACATTGAGACAAGTAGCAGAAAACGAAGATGAATGTGATACCTTACACTTATGTGATACAGTATGGAGGGACGGACATAAATTCATTATGAAGGGATTCATTATCCGTTTGGACATCAATACAGGGGGTTCACTGTGAAACAGGTCGGTCTTGGAGGGCGGGGGGTTAATGTGAAACAGCCATCTTAAGAAATAGTGCTTAAGGACACTTGGAGTAGGTTCTGTGCCATCCTTCTGGAGATTACTAGAAGTTAAAGGTCCCAAGCTGAAGTACTCTCATATAGCAATGGACTGTAGAACAGTTGTTCTTCTGAAGGAAAGAACCTCTTCTGAAGTGAACTCATGGTCAAGCTCACCAATCAGTGTTAGACTAGTTAGAGCCAAATAGGTTTTTGTCTTCACTTAACAGAGTAAAAAAATCGTATTGGTTTTTTGAAGATATTAATGTCTAATACTCCCTGGTTAGACTAAACCAAACTTGTATCTCAGTCCGTGATGTCTTCCAACCTGTCCTAATTCCACTGTGACATGGTGCATTTTTCTGCATTTATATTAAACAGGACGCATGGTGAGATGTTTGAGATGCCCAATTGCCTATCACTCAGGAGATGGCTGTATTGCTGCAGGAAGCTTGTTTGTGTCATCTCATATTCTCATCTGTAGCAACCATTCCAAAAGGAATCACTCTTCATCAGCTGTAAATGTAGGCTTTTGTTTCGTTTGTGCAAGAGGTGAGCACTACTTTTTCCCCCCTTCCATTTATATGTCCAGTGTGGTCATTACTACAGTTACATAATAAAGCTGGGACAATTTACAAAACTTTTTTTTCTTCCTCTTGGGGCTCTACATTGGCTTCTAAGCTTCCTCTTTGACTGCCAGGATAATACCTACGATATTCATGTATTTCTCATGCTAGAGTTTTCACATACAATTTTTGTTGATGTTCAGACACAGTTTTGAAGCTCTGAGATGTATCTGTGCTGCCATTTGGGAAAAAGTGGTGGTTAGGTTCCCTGACCCAGCAGTTGCAAGTTGAATCAGTAAACATTGATTCTCTGTCTCTTCAGCAAGAGGGGTTGCTTTCACCCTCTATAAAGTGGAAAATAATGGAGTATCTTTAGGTTAGTGGGTAGTTTGCTTGTATGCTAGCAAACGTCCGTTTTGACATCCAGTTCCTCTTAGATAAATATTGTTTTAGAAAAGTATAACAGGAATTACCACTTAGATCAACTAAAATCTAACTTAAAAATGTTTTCAATATGCTGCAGCTGTTGGTCTCCCCGCCCCTTTTAAGCCCCAGCAGTCTGTCAGTCACTTTATTTTGTTATCTTCTGCTAGAAGATATGATTAATATTCCAGTGTTTTATTTTACTTCAGTCAAAGCCCAGTTGCAAAGATATCTCTACCATGTTCTCTTTGGGGTGTGAAATTTAAATACATAGAGCTTGTGTGTAATTTTATATATATGTTAACCATAACACGTAATTCTTCAGAAAGTTCCCACTGAATGCATCATATCTTTCAACTGTTTGACAGTTAGAAGTAAAGCAGTGGAAATACATAATGAATTTTGAATCCATGTGCTTGTATTCAGTTTCTGCAATTAGAGGACTAGTTTGTGTAGTAAAGAAGGTTTTGTATGAGCAAGAGCAGATTACTAGTACAGGATCTAGACATGAGGAGATCCAGAGTTGGATTTTTTCCCCTCTAATTAGATTACAGGAAATGTAGCTATCAGAGGTTCCAAGGTAAAAACAAAATTCTTTCCTTTTTAAATAAATCTAATTTTTTCCAGAGAAATGGCATCCGGAGGTTCAGAGGTAAACAGTAAGTCTTAGAATGCTGAGCCTGGGAGAGGCTCTTGAAGCGTATGAAACAGTATTTAACACATGGTTCAGTGCTTTTCCTTTAATGAGCCCATTTCAGTGCTTTGGGACATTTCTAAATAGGAAGTATGCAAAGCGAATCATGCCAGTGTTGTGTAAGCATACACACGTGCAGACAAACTTATGGATGTTGCATGCATCGTTAGTCTATTATTGCTCAATTAGATTTCTGTATAGGGTGTTTGTCCAACCTAAGTTTTATTTCAATTCTGACTTTATTAGCTTGTGTACAAGTGCACAGCCTAAAACCAAAAATCCTGTTTTCAGATCTGAATTTTAATTAGCAAAACCCTTCTGTGTATGTGAACAGAACTGCTTTTATTGGTACGCAGGTATTCAAACTAATGTTAAAACTATGCCAAACAAATTTCACTTATTCATCTTAATATTCTAGTTAACAGTTTTGTTCAGGTGCCCTGGAAAAAAAAATTGGGGAAAAATTGCTTGTCTTCTCTATCTTTTCAGGATAGAGATAGTAAAGCTCTTGAATGAATTCTACTGTAAGCAGAAAAGAGATGTATAGAATAAAATATCTGAGCTTCAGGGCTTATGCTCGTTTTGTGGAAGCACTCTGAGACTTTGGTCTCAAATGCAAGAGTATATCTCCTATTTATGAAGAATCAGCTGAGAATTGGTGACTGATTCCTGTTGGCTGATGAAATCAGATTAGAAATCCCTCTTTAAAAGGGTCAGCAGAGGCTTCAGCCTGATGTTATAAAAGACTTGCGGGAGGGATCTCATAATCTAGAGCACTGCCTCTTCACTTACTATTTTTTCCCCTGGTGATGGGGTAGATCATAGGGGGCTACATCCATTGGTTTGAATAATTGACATACATGAGCGAGTTTAAACATTGACAGTTTCTGTTCATGAAAGGCTGTGCTTGTAATGAGATCTGAGTATAATTAATTCCACGAAAGCTTCCAGAGTGGAGGAACTCTAACCATTTCTAGAATGGCTGTAGCAAGTTGTAATATGATAATGTATCAAACAGCATTTTTAGCTACAATACCAGGATAATTAGTTATCCAATAGCATGCAGTATTTGTTTCTGTGAAGGACAATTGTATTAGTTCCTATAACCAGCCAAAACATCTGTGGAACTGGTTCCTGAAAGCTGAGTGGATCTCTGCTCTTGTGTTCTGCAAACAAACACGCACACTAATTTAGTGTCACTAAAATCTTTTTTAACCCTGTAAAATTTAGTTTCTCAGAAATGTCTTCATTTCTGTTTCGGAAACTTTTTAGGGTTATT
Organism: Apalone spinifera; assembly: GCA_030068395.1. Taxonomy (NCBI): domain Eukaryota; kingdom Metazoa; phylum Chordata; order Testudines; family Trionychidae; genus Apalone; species Apalone spinifera. Next base: position 13,420,820 of record JANRFK010000351.1, on the reverse strand, counting down.
TTTAAGGTGCTGGCCATGTGCTTGGCGCTATACAAATACAAAATAAAGACAGTCACTGGGTCTGTTAGGCAAGAGCGGTTATCTCACAGGTGAGAAGTTTCCTGCATGCACTTGGAATTCATCCAGAATCAATCCGAGACATGCAAAACTGAAAGCAGAATTTGATACTAGGCTTCCGAGTCTGAATGTTGGTTGCCTAGTAGTATGATAAGGCCTTTTATTGTGATTGCACCAGAGAATAGACTTGCAGATCTGGCATTTCTGCCACTTGCTGAAGTATAAACATAAGTTACAGGGAAAAGTGTTTTTCTGTCACACTAGTTTGTTTTGATGGTTACATGTTTGTTTCATATCTAGCTTTTACATCTGAACTGAACTATTTACAAGGCCTGTGGCTGGAGCCTGTAGTGTACATAAGGGTGCCCCTCTAATAGAGAGAACATTTTGACCCCATGCAGATGGAAATTAAAATACATTGGCACTCCTGGGTCCACCAACTGGGTCTATTCAAAGATTAAAAAAAATACAAACTTGGCTGCTAAATGTATGATAGTAGGGATATAGCAGCTCTCAGAGAATTTGTTATAGGTTCTTTTTGTCCAGGATAGCTGTATTGGATGGCATTGTGCTCTGCCAGTGGAAGTATTGAGGTGCAAGGCACATCTTCATCAACCCATTCTGCTGTATTGGTAGGCTGAAAATGGAATTCTGTCCAATTGCTTTTCATCTGGATGGTGGCATGGAGTGAGCACTTGGTAAAATTCTCTGGGTGGTAGCAGGAGCACTGCAAGAATCCCTTGGAAGGAAGAAATCAGGAATTAAATGTCCTACAAATGTTCTGCTACTTATTGCACGTGCAAACAGTAATAGCTGTCACTTAACATGCTCAGAAGTATTAGGAAGAGAGAGTTGCGTATTTGGACCTACTGCAGTCTTAGTGCGAAAATGTAGGTATCAAAACATCAGCAGTATATTGAAAAAACATAGCTAGTAGCTGCATGTAGGCAGGGCCTGGTATACCCATCAGCAGTGAGACCAAATAGCTGTATTAGTCTATCTTATCACCTTGGAAGTCCCCTCTGCCTCACATAGGCGCTTCAATGGTTGATAGTGGAAATACTCATTTATCTTCAAAATTTGTGGATTATATTTAAGGGTTGTTTGCTGTGCTGTCCTGGTGGCTCCATTCCCCTTTTATCAACTCCTACAGTGTGGTCTAGGAAGTCCCGTTCAGAATCCCCTTCCCATGTGGGGAATCTGTATATGCCGTCTGTATTTATCCAGTGTATAGCCCCTACTGCCCATAGTGTTTCTGATTCAGTGATATAGTCATGCTGTGTAATTTGGCTGGCTGTTATCTTTTGGGGGCAGGATGGCTCATAGGGAACTAGCAGCAGGTACTTTTTTTGGTGCTTTTTTAAGTGTGCAAGTTAAAACTACTGCACAAATAAAATTTCATTAGAAATGGTTTTTATTTACTCTTCAGTTTTCCTCCACTTACGTACAGATTCACTCTCTAACATATAACCTCATCCTTTAGTAGATATAGAAACCTTTTCTGTCAGACTTTTTTCTTTTTCTTCATATTATCTTTTTCTTTCAAACTTATAACATATATATGCATAATAGGTGTTGGTTTGATTTATTTTATTTTCTCCTTTATGGAATCATGGGTAGTTTCATTGCAACTCATCTCTTTCTGTTTGTTTCATATAGGGCTGGTAGTGCAGGATCATTCAGACCCCCTGTTCAGTTCATATGCCTATAAGTCCCACTACCTACTGAATGAATCAAATCGTGCTGAGTTGATGAAATTACCTATGATTCCTCCTCCTTCGTCAGCTTCCAAAAAGAAATGTGAGAAAGGTAACCAAATAGTTTCTTTCTCTTCAGTTTACTTTCGCTTTTCCTGTTTTCTTTTCTCTTTTTAAATCAAATTAAAAAGTTTGCTTGTCAAGCACCACCTGTTGCTTTTAGTAAATTTCACTCATTGATTATTGTGAGTGTGTGTTCATGTTGTTGGCAAAATATTTATTATAATAAAAGGGCTTAAAATAATTAATAACACTAAATTCTCCCTCTCCACAAAAAGCTAAATCATGTATTGGCCACTAGGTAGTCTCCAGGAAGTGGGAATAATCTACATAATTATAACACTAAGGTGAAGAGAGTTCAGTAATGTTGCACTTCAGTTCCAGCTCATTGACTTTTAAAACTTCTTAAATTGCCTTTTTCTGAGGAAGTCTATTATGGAGCCTGCTGAGAGCCTGCAACAGTCAGAATAGGGAGTTTGTTTGACCGTTTATTTGTATATTGGCATTCCAGACAACCAAAGACTTAGGAAGGCAGATGGCTTTTTGCCTGTTCGTTTTTGTTACAATCCAGGGGCCTTGTATTTCATTTGTTAGTGCAAGCTGAGTGATGCTCCTTTCTCGTCTCATGTGACTGACTGCTCACTTCCTGGAACAATGCTGCTTATTGGAGTGGCAGAAGGTGCTGCATCTCGAGCAACAGGGATTCTGCTCTGTCAAGAAAGGCAGGCAGGTGGGCAACTGCAATAGGATTAGGACAGAAGCTTTTTCAGGAGTAAAACTTGATTGCTTTATGCTGGTAATGCTATTGCTGTCAAAGGAATTTATGGGAACAGATCCAGCTGTGTGTGTCTGTGAGCTTCAGAGGTTATACTCTATCCCCACAAAAATTTGACTTCCCAATGGGTGTTCAGAAATGATGCCCAGTCATTCATTTTAAAATGAGATCATTTCAAATGTTGCTAGATGTAGACAGCTTTTATTTTGTGTAACTTCTGACCACAAAAATTATTTTGAGCCCTCTGCTTAGCTTGAGCAATATCTTACTAATGCATTCTAAGAGCCAAGTTTCCCTGCTTAGCTCTGAGAGTTTTTGTTTTGATTTTTTTATTTGGTTTTCGCATCTCTTGGCATTTTACCATGTTGGTTATTGTTTCAGTAATTTATGCTGGGTCTGTATTTCCTCTGAAACAACACTTACAAAAAATTCTTTACAAAATAAACACTTGATCATGGGGTGGGGAAGCTCAGGAAAGTCCAAATGCTTGGATTTTGTTACATTTTTAGCAGAGGAAATATAGTAAGTGATTTTGTTAATGATTGTTTAAGGAATGCTTTTTGCAATATATTACAATCAAATCAATGACTGTTTTGAAAGTCTATAGGTGGACAAGATTTTCTGATGAACATTTGAAAATAAAAATTCAGACTTCAGATATTCGAATTGCTTAAAATGCTGCTTTTAAATTGCTCCCAGGCTTTTTACCCTGGGACTAAAATGTTCATTAAATTTCTATCTAGATTGTAGCAAGTGTGTTTATTGTGTGAGCTTCTTTGTGTATTGACAATGGTATAGATGTTCTGTGAGTGCCCACAATAAACACATCTGCTAGAAAACAAGTAAACCAAAAAAATATTTTTGTCTAATTTCTTTTAAAAATAATATTTACCACATTGTGTTATGAGATTCCCTTCGTGTACAAAGGGAACTCTGGGCAAGGGTGAAATCTTTCTGTAATCTATCATTCTGCATTAAAAAAAGTAAATTAAGGATGCTCACACTGGTAAACCTTCATTCTGAAGAATATGCACAGACTTATAAATTACAATTCTCACTTTTTTCCCTCTTAACTTTGAAAGCAGAAAAACATTGATCAACCTATAGGCTCATTTTTATGCACACTAACTGATTGCTAAGGGATCTAGTCATGACAATGCTGGTTTAATAAGTATGCCCAAAAAGTGCATACTTTGTATAATTGCCAAGAAGAGATATTGGCCACTGCCAGACTACCTGGATTTAAAAAAGAAATGCCATACAGTTTTCAAGAACGTTTCTCTTGAGATCTAACATATTACCAACTTGCCCAATTTAACCTACATTTTTCAAATTCATGATCTGTCTTGTCCCAATTTGTGATGCAGTCAGGAAATAAGATTTTACGTAGTAGACAGGAGACACGTATAATACAAAAGAGACTAATTTTTAAGCCAACATTGTAATGGACTTGATTCCTTCCTTTTGCCATATTTGGTGTGAGGCAAATCCAAGTTTAATGCATTTAAGTACAATATTAAAAATACCCGCAGACGCCTCAAACTGCTGTTTCTGTAAAATGAGTGAGTTTGTTTGTTTAAAGGTGGGAAGTTGTTGTGTTGCGAGTCCTGCCCAGCTTCCTTTCACCCCGAATGTCTCAACATAGAGATGCCAGAAGGATGTTGGAATTGCAATGACTGTAAAGCTGGCAAGAAACTACGTTACAAGCAGATTGTCTGGGTCAAACTTGGAAATTACAGGCAAGTTCGCTGAAAACAACTGGAAACTATTTTAGATTGTTGTTTTAGATTTAAGTTTTTACTGTATCCTGCATCTATCCAGGTACACAAGCAGAACAGCCCAGTGTTAATAAACAAATAGTTCTCTCTGTATCTAATATGGTCAGATGTTGTATGGCGCTTTAAATTCTGCTCATGCATTTGTGTGCATTAAGGTGAGTACTACTCAAGCATTATCTGTGGGCGCTCTAAGAGTGCCCGAAGATCAGGAAATACCCAGGGCATCAAAACTTCGTCTGCATTTATTTTTAGAGATCATTCATAAGACCCCCGCGGGAGTGCAGAAGGTTGTTGATCCTCTTGCAAGTCCCCACTTGTGCCTCAGAATAAATGTGATCAGTAAAATGCTGCATGTCTAACAGACATTGGTGAAGGTGATAAAAAGTCCTCTGCCTTCCTGTTCTTGGGAAAGAAAGAGGTTGCTGGACATTTTAATCTCAAATATACTTTTTGCTGTCTCTGTGGCTTTCTTCCTCTTGTGTAGCTCTGGCTATAGAATATGTCCAAAGAAAAGGTACATCATAAAGCTTTTGGCACTGCAATTTCAAGTTGTCCAAGGGAGGATGCTTTTAGAATTATTTTTTTTATTGTAAGGGGCAATCTTGCTTTTAATTTCTATTTCCAGACTTTCACAAGTACAACAAAACTGCCATGGAATTGTTACAAATCAGTGAAATAGGTCCAAGACTGACTAATGTACAGTCAAGGCCTGTCTCCTGCAGTAGTTCCTCAGAGCATAGGACTATCTTTCCAAAAATAATAACCCTAATGACATAAAAAGCTAAGTACCGGGTACTTAGAGCCCACTCTGTTATCCTCATTTAGCATGGACACTCTAATTGACAATATTTTTTTCCCTTCTCTTTCCCTCCCCATCCCTCTCTGCTATTTATTTGTACCCTGGGCCCCTTAATTCCAGTCATCTGAAGAAGTAGGTTGTGCCCACAAAAGCTCATACATGATAGCATCTACACTTTTTGTTAGTCTCCAAGGTGCTGCAGAATTAGTTGTTGTTGTTTTTTTAAGTTTTTCCAGTAATAGTTGGATTTGTGAATCCCCTTCCCTATCTGTGATTGTGTAGACATATAATCATATTCTGACAATTGTCAGTTCTGGCTTTCTGTGGAATTAACCCCAAAAGGCTCCAAGTTCCTCAAGGGTTGAAAATGTTGGAATAGCTGGTTCAGGTTGATGAAGTACACATGAAATACCTGGATATAATGATTTATTAACAATGTGGAGTTTTGTGTCTTAGTTACTAATGTATTGAACTTAAAAGTGTTTTAACCCAGGATAACTAACTACACGTGTTCAGCAGAATAAACTTAAAATTAGAAATGCATCCATGTCATCAGTTATTTAAATATGGTCTTGTGATTAACCCTTGACTTTGCTAGACAAATGGAGCATAAGAAAATGAGACTAAAAGTAGTTTGCTGAGATTTTTTGTTTTGTTTTTCTAGGTTGAATTGCTGTGTGGAAATATTCTGAATTGGTCCAGCTATTGGCCACTCTTTATCTTTGGTTTCTAACTCCATTTACTTGAAATTGTCAAATCACACTACAAATTGTGTTAGTCAGTTTTTGTCCAGGTGATTCATAGTGCACATACAAAATGTTGTGGTCTAAATTAGCCATTACCATTCCAGAAGGAGATCTTGGAGTCAGTGTGGATAGTTCTCTGAACACATCTGCTCTGAATGCAGCAGCAGTCAAAAAACCTAACAATATTAGGGACTGTTAGGACAATAGATAACACAGAAAATTTAATAATGATGCTTTATCAGTCCATGATATGTCAACATGTTGAAAACCATATGCAGCTTTCGTCACTTCATCTCAGAAAATATTTATTAGAATTGAAAAAGGGATAGAATGACGACAACCAATTAGGGGCATGGGACAGCTTCTGAAAGGGCAAGTGTAAAAAAGATTTGGTGCTGAGCTTAGAAAAGAGACAGAGGTTGATAAATTCATGAATGGTGTGGAGAATGCGAATAAGGAAGTATCTGTTGCCCCTCATGTGAAATGAGAGCAACAAAATTAATAGACAGCAGATTGAAAAACAGGTATAGAGAAGTACTACTTCACCCAACACAGTCAGCCTGTGGAACTCATTGCCAGGGGATGTTGTGAAGGCCAAAAGTATAACTGGGTTTAAAAAAGAACTGGATAAGTGTATGAAGGATAGGTCTATTAATGGCTAATAGCAAGTTGGTCAGGGATACAGGCATTTGTTCTGGATGTCCTTAAACCTCTGAATGCCAAAAGCTGGGAGTGGATGACAGGGGACTGCCTCATGCATAAATGGAATGTTTAAAAATCCAAATGATTTTTCATCACTAGAGGTGTTTACTGCTTTCACTGTGCTCTTTTGGGCAGTGCAGTGATGTGCTGGCCACTTGACTTTCTGCTTCTTTTGCATTAGCAGAATGCTACTATTGGATTTCCAGTACTGCAAGAGGATTAACTCTTCACACTAATTAATTGACGGTGCTTTTTCTTCTTGTATAAGGATTTGTAAAACCGCACTTTAAAAAAGCAAAACTCTGTCTAAACATCTAAAAATGTCTGGAAAACATTTTCATTGCCTTTAACTTAATCAGGGGTTTATTTTTATTAAAAAAAAATATTGTAACGTATAGCTGAACAATTTTGTTAAAAATTTTCCCTTCGGATTGCTTGTCCCCAGATGTATGTACTGCACAGGGCCCTATCCTGGGTTGGGAGCATGAGAACTTTAAAGATGTATCTCTTTGTGGATCTTCCCAAGTAAAATCAAAGGCAATTTTGCTTGTGTAAGGAGAATGGGATAGGAATCACTGCAGTTACATTTACTTCCTAAGAAATACAACTTCTGCTACTGCAGCTGAAATTCCCAAACCAAGAATCCAAGTAATTTGCCTGTTTCATAGTTTGAGTTTTTACTCTTTTCTTATTTGCAGGTGGTGGCCAGCTGAGATCTGCAATCCCAGGTCTGTGCCTCTCAACATACAGGGCCTCAAACATGATATCGGGGACTTCCCAGTATTTTTCTTTGGTTCACATGACTACTATTGGGTACACCAGGGCAGAGTTTTCCCTTATGTTGAAGGAGATAAAAGCTTTGCTGAGGGGCAAACTAGTATTAACAAGACCTTCAAGAAAGGTAAAATTAAACAAAGTTTATAGTGGTTTATAACAAAACTTCCACATGTTTGTTTCTTCATCTTCACTTAACTTGCATGGGAATTGTGTGGTTAGTGTTCTATGTCTGTGCTAAACTCTGTATGGTGCCATTGAATAGAGGTTAGAAGATTGTTAGCATCTAACTTCCTCCCTCTCTGTGCTGTTATAGGCAACCCCCGTTTTTCCCACTTAACTTAGAAAGACGTTATGAAGGGGGACCTGGGCTCTGGTGCAGAGGGCCACCCAGAGTTTTTAAATATCTCCTGTGAACTACTTGATTTAAATGTCGTTCATGACATACTGTAACACTTCATTGTTAGCTTGTTCTTTGGAGACTTCCAATTCCTAGCTTTTCACAAATGTTTCTCAGCAGCAGCCAATATTAATTTTTCCCCATTTTGGTCTCCTTTGCACAGCACTTGAAGAAGCTGCAAAACGCTTCCAGGAACTGAAAGCACAAAGAGAAAGCAAAGAAGCACTAGAGATCGAAAGGAATTCAAGAAAGCCCCCACCGTACAAACATATTAAAGTGAGTCCCCTCATTTTATATGAATGAGCTATAGATTTAAACAGGGCAGCAAATTGTGGGTGAGAAGAAAATTCAGATAATCAGTCCGCCATTCTTCAAAGATCTCTTCAGGCCTGCCTTGTTAAGTACCTTAAGTCCTTTAATTTTATAAGGGCAGTAGTAAGCATCACTAAAAGGAACTTTGAGTTTAAGGTCAGTCTTACTGAAGATAAAGGACTATGATATTTGCAAGAGGGTTCCACCCCTCACAAATGAATCTTTCTTTACCAATAAGAAATTATATTAGCATTGACAAATAACAAAACTATTAGGTGTGAGAACTTCCTAAATCTGGACACTAAGAACATGATCTAGATTTCCTCCCTCCTTCCCCCCCCCCCCCAGCAACTGTGGGGGCACAGTACCTCAGGCTGTGTACTTATCTGTTTCATCATACTTTATAGTAGTTGATATTCTTGGGATTTCTGCACATTTTTGTGTGCCTCAAGAGATTTGTAATACTAATTCATGTACTATGCAGTCTGAAACAGTCTTGTCCCACTTTCTATAGTACTTACCTCCTTGCTGGTTTCTTGGAACAGCGGAGATGCTTGATTGTTAGTCATGGAGCAGTGCCAGATGGAATCGCTGACAGTCCTAAATTGCAGCAACGTATTTTTGCCTTGTTGCCTTTTCTTAGCTGACATACTTTTTTAGAAAGGAGGGAAAAAAATACACCCACTTCTGATATCAGTAACTGAATGTGATTTAAGTGCTCCTTATCTAAATTCTGTGTTCATGGCCATAAATCCAAATTTATCCCTTGTCTTTTTTTTGTTGTTGTTGTTGTTCCACAGTCCAACAAGGTAATAGGGAAAGTTCAGATTCAAGTTGCTGATTTGTCAGAAATCCCTCGCTGTAACTGCAAGCCGTCTGACGAGAACCCCTGTGGCCTAGAGTCGGAGTGTCTGAACAGGATGCTTCAGTATGAGTGCCATCCCCAAGTGTGCCCAGCAGGAGAGCGCTGTCAGAACCAGTGCTTCACCAAAAGGCTCTATCCAGATGCTGAAATCATAAAAACCGATCGCCGTGGTTGGGGTCTGAGGACAAAAAGGAACATTAAAAAGGTAGAATTTAGGACAAATGCTTAACTAGCCATTAAGCAGAGTATTTGAGGAGAGTACTGCTGCTCTTTTAGTGTTTGTACCTTGAAAGAAAATGTATTTAAAAGTTAATTCTTTGAAGTGAGTTCATCTTACACACACTTGTTTCTTTAAATTTGCAAGGCATGAAACTTCCTCAAGAGGAGGAAATAATGATACATCCAACTTCATGGAATTTGAGACCTCTGGCAGAGGGGTTTGGGGTTTTTGTTTGTTTGTTTTTGGGAATTACAGTGCTTGCTTCTAGCATAAGAGCCAGATTTGACTGGTTATAAATTTTGTTGATGATGGGCAGGAGATGAGAACTATCGGTACTTCTAGAAGGTAGTGATGTACACAAGTTCTCCTATTGACCTCCAGGCATGGAGGGAGAGGAGAAAAAATAGTTTCTAGATGGTTTCATATGCTCTTTTGATCAAGTTTAGCTCCTGAAGATGCTAAAGTCTTAGAGGGATGGGAATAAAAAAATAAAACGTACCTCCGTCATTTTCTCTTTCCCTCAACCCCAGAGTTAACACAGCAAATGAAATTAATCACACTTCATGATATGAAGTAACTCAAAGGATGGGAGATGGGGCAACCTAAGGCAGTGAGCCTCTTTCCGAGGGGTTCCGTCAAGGTAGCTTTCTGGACTTCCTTTTGCCTTTTCTTTTAAGCTCTGACATGGTAACATGATTATTCTGCAGTTCCCAATGGCAGATTGTCTGGATTGGGAGTGGGAGGGGATGCAGCGTTGCTCTTACAAACTTCTGGTCACCAGGGAGCTGGCATAGCCTCCTTGACACTCAACTCTTCAGACTGGATTTATTTCAGAAGAACTCGGAGGGGATTAATAAAAGTCTTTTGGTGATCAGGCTACATTGGACAACACACTTAAGTTCTTGTTTAAAGTTCAAGAAGGCAGAGAAGAATAATGAAGATACAGAGATTTCTATTGCTGGACATGGTGCACTTGTTATAAGTGAAAGCACCAAGAACTGATTAGCTTCAGGAAATATTGAGGACTTTACATAAATGTTAGAATGATTGGAGTCATTAGAGGGCAGTAGCAGGTGGGGTAGCTGTGCTGTGGTGGGTGGGGAATGAAAATACCTTTCCTGACTATGTAATCAAGATCCTGGAATGGATCATTTTGGTTTTCCTTTACACTGTGTGGCTGCACACTGTATTCCTGGGGACACCAGGCTGGGATTATCCACTGGGATTCAGGTGGGATGTGCAACAGTTGATATGGAAAAACAAAATCTTGCACTGGATTGCAGTCTTGCTCTACTTCGAGGCAAGCATGAGGATGATGGGCCTGGATTTCACGGCTACTTTAACTTGCCAGGCAGAGGATTGGATTTGATGGACAGATGTATGTTTTGCTCTTACTCATGCAGGCTTCGTTGTTTCTGAACAAGGAGGAGGCTGAGCACACCTGAAGAATGGAAGATCCAGCTATGGCTGCAGATGGGATGGACAGTCAGGACACGTTGTTGTTTTTATCATTTGACCTGCATCCTCAGAGTTCACTCCAGAGCACCCTTTTGCTCTCAATTGGCTTCATGTTTTCTCCACTTTGAATTTGCACACATCTTGCTAAAGAAGGTGTCCTGGAACTTCTCATGGCGAAGACACATTCCACAGTTCTGGTGGACTTAAACACGATGTAAGGTCTTCACTGCAATTCTCTGTTAAGTGGCGCTGACTGCTGTCCAGACTGGGAATCCCGATGGGACTTTTTGGATTGTACCTGGGCGTGATTATGCGCTGTTGGATGGTGTTGTGTTTAGCTCCAGAATGTAACTTTAACGGTTAGACAAAAGCAAAGAGATCCGAACGGTCTCATCCTTAAGTTATATGCTGCTTAAATATTAAACATAGATAGTATAGGAGAACCTACTAGCCTGAAGTGACTCTCCAGTAATGGCAAATGGTCTTGAGCAAAGGCATAGTAGCAACTCTTAACTGTGAATTCTTTGCTTTTGTCAGTTCTAGTTAGGGTATCTATCTTGTTTTTGTTTAGTAACTTAGTTCATGGTATATAGAAATTTGGCATAGAGAAACGTTGTGTGGCGCCTAAATGGATGTGTGAAGTATTCACTTGCCAGTGGCACTGTCAGAAGTATTTGAACAGACCAATTTCAACTAGGTTTCTACGCTGGTGATCACTGCTTCAACTGAAACGATAAACCTTTGATTAGACTTGGGACAGTTCTGCTCATGGGTGTTCAAATAACATATTAACAGGTAACTAGAGAAAACCATAGTAAAGTGACAGAATTTAGTTTTGTCTGGCACCAAGTACGTGGTAAATGTCATAGCATCTTTATGGTGGATTTTCTGTGAATTTTCTGCACATATTAAGTATAAAATAATGTATTTGTGTCCTTCAGGAACACTACTGAAAATTCTGTCGCTGGCACAATTAGAAAAACTCTTCTGGGGGGCTTGATTGAACCACCTGTTTCAGAACACACAGGCTAAAATAGAAGCATTTTAGTGGGGGGCACTTCTGAAAACTTCACTCCAGAGATTACAGATTTGCCCAAGTATCTTAGGACGTTGTGTCCACTGGAGCCTAAATCCCATTTTCAAGTGGGACTTAAAGGCTTCTGAAAATGTTATCCTGATGTTCTTCTCCTGCAGTATAGCCTTTTCCCTTCAAAGCTCCAAAATGGGATTAGCCATGACTCTAGAGGGCTCTTTCTGGAGCCCTGGCACAACCAACCAGCTATCAGAGCTCTTAGCTTTGACTTTTGTCAGACTGTTGATCCCACGTAGCCTGTAACATGTTGGTACCATTTTATTTAAACACAAAACGAAACAAAACCCTTGGAACTGCTCAGACACTTTTTTGACTATTAAATTTGAGCATCTCAAATAACTGCTTTTGGAAGTGTGTAAGCTTTAGAACTATTGAGACTGTTACAGAAAAATGACCCTCAATGTGCAGTGTGTTAACTCCCTTGTATCAAGGTATCCTCGTTTCCTGGCCATTTCCAAGTCCATCATGTGAAAGCTGGGAATACGCAGTCAGCCTGAAGGCTCACTTTTAACTTGTTGTTTTTAGTGGTTTAATTATTTAAGCCAGTTTTGTAATATCTGTTCTACATTAAAACTTCATTATCACAAACTTTGCTTGTTTGTTATTGACAATTAAAAGTCCCGTTAAAGATGAATTGTTCAAATACTATGCGGTGAAAATGTTTAGCAGTACAGTAGTGTTGTATGAGGATGATATTCTGTGGGCATCTATCTGTTATCCTGAATTTTTTTTTCTTAAAGTGCGTGACTCAAAATACTGCCAGTGAACCTCCAACTACTGTAGAATCTTGTGATTTTGCTGCTGTAACTAGGACCAGTGCATGGAGAAGCAGTTGACTCTGGCTTTAACTTTGTCTTACATTGAATAGTACACAATGCCTAAGTGATCTTTTCTCATGAGTGTTTGAATATATTGCTGTAAAAATGTGTGCATTTTCTATAGAGTGACCGTACAGATCTTTTAAAATAGGACAGAAGTACAAGCAGAGCCATGGACAGGCTATATGCAGTTGACCAAGAAAGATACAACTCGTGAATCAAATGTGTCCTTGAAGACAGTATAATAATTTTAAATTGTTGCTTTATTAAGTTCTATGTGTGATGCTTCCATTTTGAAGCACAGTTCTGTAATTTAATCTAAACTTGAGCCCATATGTATTTTTCTATATGGGTCACTGTTACGTAGTAATTTGTTTTAACCAATTCTCACTACTTGGCTTATCCAAAGGAACCCACCCTACTTAGGCCTTGCAGTGGACAAAATGTATCTCTAAGGGCTTCCCATCTAATTTTTCTATGTTCCCTCCCTCTTTTTAACTGTACAGAGAGCAAGCAATAAGCATAGGTTTTTCTGATTTGACTTTGCAGGGTGAATTTGTAAACGAATACGTTGGTGAATTAATTGATGAAGAAGAATGCAGATTGCGGATTAAACGTGCCCATGAGAACAGCATAACCAATTTTTATATGTTAACTGTCACAAAGGTAAAGTACCAGATCTCTACAATATAAAATACTAGATTGACCTGGCATGGCTTGGGTCTTTAACTCAAATATGTTTTGTTTTTCTTCATTTCAGTCATTGCTCTGGGATGGGGATAAGGGGTTCAAGTGTGCAGGCTGCCCTAGGGAGAAAGGATAACGATAACTCCCAGCCCCCTCTCACTTCATCAGAGTGGGGCCACATGAGAAGTGCCTGTCCATGACTGCTGCAGCAGGCACAGCTGGGGGAGGGGTGCATGTCCCTCTGCTGGAAGACAGGCAGACAGACCTGCAAACAGAGACACACTCCCTGAAGTATATAGTAGAGAGCTGTCCCTTTCTCTGCCCCAGTGGAGTTATAGCTGTCACAGTCCCCATCTCTGGTCCCTTGCTGCCCCAGTAGTCATAATATGGTATAACTGCCCCTGTTATCAGACCCCCTCCCTTTCCGTTTTGAGAAACAATTGCATTCTAGGCACATTCCATGGTCCTGGCACAACCAAACACTTACCTTGCTGTAAGTTAGAATAAGAGGAAACTACGTACTATATTTGCTGGTCCTAGCTCTTACCGTTTAGGACCAGTTCTTGAACGGACAGACACGCTCACTCACAGAGAAAGTCCCTCAGATATATAGTAGCTGCTGCTGCTTAAGGAACTAGGCCTTATGACCCAGGAGAGCAAGATCAGAGTCCATGTTTAAAGCACAAGAATTACCTTTTATTTCACTTCTAGCTGAAATGCATTTAGTGCAGGTGAAGGTTCCCGGAGTGAAGTTCTGTTTTCATGTAGGTACTTCATGGATCATTTGCTTTAGCCTTGACTTAGTGGGGCTTCTGTAAGGAGATGAATGCCCATGGTCCATTTAGTCCATAGTATGCCCACTGATACTGCCAGCGAGACTGTCAGTCATGGTGGAATGTGGGCACCTGCGTGATGCAATTGCAGTGCAATTCCAACATACTTCTGAGCCGTCCTCAGACACTGGTTTTCGGAAGGTGAATCATTTAGGTCTCTATTGCCTAGGATGGGAAGGACCCAAAGCTCATTAGCAATGCTGCCAGCCATTACGTTCTCCCTGCATACGTGCTGAAGAGCTTTAAGTTTAAAAAAAACAAAACAAAAAAACAGGAAAAAATAGTCCGCATCTGTTAACACATCAGGTACCTGTCTAAGTCTGTTGTTTGTAATTGTACTTACATGACTCTTGTTTAATCTGATCTTAAATCTGTTTTGTCTTTTTATTGAAGGACCGGATAATAGATGCTGGTCCAAAAGGAAATTATTCTCGTTTTATGAACCATAGTTGTAATCCGAACTGTGAAACACAGAAATGGACAGTGAACGGGGATGTTAGAGTTGGACTTTTTGCTCTTTGTGATATTCCTGCAGGTAAAAAGAAGCCTCTAATCCTGCATGTACACTCTTCTCAAACGGGAATCGGTTGCCATTCACCTATCATTCCTCCCCCGTGAAGTGACTTGGTCACATGGGCATTTACAGTGACTTTGTTACCCTTTGGGACAAAGAAAATGCATGATCAATAAGATCTTGCTTTCAATATGCATAGCCTCATTAGGAGCAATGTAAGATGAAATGCACAGTATTAAACATGCAACTTTGTCACAAACAAAAAATCAAGGGTTTCACCTAATGCTTGAGAACAGAAAATTCAGTGTTAACTTTTTTGCCATGTCTGCATAGTCCTTTTCAGCTAGCCTAGATACTCAATTTCAGATCCTTTCCCTAATATCAGATCTGGAACGGCCTCTGAATGCTAAACATTTTGTAACCAACAGACACTGTAAACCGAGTTTATGATCATAAAATAGCTAAGATTTCTGTTTGATTTGTAGGAAAAACTATGTGTAGTGCTCCTGTCAGGTCCAAAGTTGGAGCAGCACTGTATAAACCAGTGGTCTCAAATCCCCAGCGGGAGCAATTGTACAATCCAGCCTCAAACTCCTGGGGGAGTCCATTGCCAGCCCCCAAACCCCACCCCTTCCTGTCATTGCCCCACCCTTCTCTCCCCATGGCACTGTATTCCACAGGGCACAGCTTCAGGGATCATCGGGGGCCTGGCATGGCGGCAGCGGTCACGCCCCTCACACTCGCTGCAACCACAGAAGCCTTGCTAGTTACAACTTCACTATCTGTTAAATCTCCAGCACATTTCATCTCAATATTTTTGATGTGGTTATAAATATTGTGACCTTTTAAAAACCGTGGCTTTAATATAAAGTTGAATTGCTACTTGTACATGTTTTCCCCACATCTTGTGTGTGTGAATAGTTTCTCTTTAACTTTCAGGGATGGAGTTAACATTTAATTATAATTTGGACTGTCTGGGCAATGGTAGGACCGAATGCCATTGTGGAGCAGAAAACTGCAGTGGCTTCCTAGGAGTACGACCAAAGGTTAGTTGTACAGGAATAAAGATTGCGCTTAGTGAGGAGGGCTTTAAACTAGGTTCGACGGGGACAGGTGAGCAAAGCCCACAGGTAAGTGGAGAACATGGAGACCTGGGAGATGGGTCGAAAATGGGAGGGAGCGTGAGCTATAATGGCAGAGAGAAAGGAGAGTCTTCAGGGCAAAACTGGGAGGCAAGGTCAAATCAGGATCTTAGATGCCTATATA